>KI628561.1:68367-290379 GCA_000503235.1 Sclerotinia borealis F-4128
AGGGCTGGTTTGATATGGTGTGGTGAATTTAAGATTAAAAGGTAGCTAATGAATTTACAGTAAACATTTCGAAGGATTGAAGACTGGCTTTGAGTCTGGGTTCTGGAAGATGGGCGGTAAGCTCCTCGATCTTTTCCCTTTTACAGATATATACCATTTGATCTTTCTCTCGCTATGCTATGATTGATTAATCGACAAGCCATCGCCAACCTCACCAACTAACAACACTCCACCACCCACAGGAGCCTTCCTCTCCGAACCCCCCAGCGGCGATTCCCCCTTGAAATTTCAAGGGAGTTGTATGATTGCTCTGGCCAGCAGCAAGGAAGAGGTTATCGAGGTATTAAAGAAGGATGTTTATGCCGATAATGATGTGTGGGATTTCAGCAAGGTATGTTATATTATGTTATCACTGCCGCAAATATTTGTGGTCACGGGTTATAAAGTTACATGGTTTGGGGGTTGATCACTGATGTGTGTGCAGATCCAGATCTATCCCTTCAAATGTGCATTTAGGAAGGAGGCGTAAGGGATTGGAGTTGTTTGGAGTAAGCAAGCAGGCAATCAAATCTGGTTGCGGGATGAGATTTATGTTGGTGAAGCGTGGGAGCGAGCTCATTCCTATGATTGTGAAATAATCGAATAATTGATCGATTCACCACATTGAAATAATTTGCCTGTGATGTTTTCATTCACATTCAATATTCAATGCATTGATGAAGGTCACTCAAGTATATACTCTATTAGTTTTGAGACAAACTACAACAATATTGCAAGCAAAGAACCCAACTCACCCATTTCTACCACCACGCCCTCCATCCTAATACAAAGTGACCGAATACTAGTAGCTTGCCTTTTCATCACCCCAAGCTCACACTTCACCTATTAGGCAATTACTGTCATCGTCTTATTAAATGAGCCCATTTAATGAGATGCACCATGATTCTAAATTTTGTTGGTAGATGAATGATTTGCTTAGTTGGTGTAGCAGAGAACGTTCGCCGGTTCCATTTTACATCATCCAAGAAGCATGTTGTTCGGTGATCATGTTGTGCGCGAGTGATCAAGAGACGAAGGGTGTGAGTGAGATTAAGGATTTTCAGCCCAAGCGACGAGAATAGGTTAAAGTCGTGAAATGGTTATGGCAGGGGGTTTGGGCAGGACTCGAAGACCGAGAGATGGTGCCCATGTGAATGAAGTAAATGCAGTGGGAGGAAATTATATGGTGGGACAATTCGATGATTTGTACAATTTAAGATGTGGACAAGAGGAAGGTGGAGGAGGTTGTATAGAAGATGTGTGAGACGAACAGTCCCAACTGAAGCTCTAGCGCGGCAGCAATTGTAAGAAGTGGCCGACAAAGGGTCAAGGGATGGGAATATAACCATGTCTACAAGAGACGATCATAACGGGTTGTGGGACACATTGATAGAGACTTCCTTGAAACCCCCTAAATAGGTCATCCGATTTGTTCTTCTCATGCAAATGGCCCTGGAAGGTTCGCATGGGAATGTTCGTGAGAATCCATAGGAACGAAGGTCTGTGTGAAACAAACCTTCTCAACCCACCTTCATCATACATAATCACAGTGTGTTCATGCACTTCGGCAGTGTCGATGGAACCAGAATTTTCATCTTTCGAAAGAACTCATGAATGCTTGCCTATTTATGGAAGCTACCCTACCAGCCCAATATTGCACCGAAGGAAGATAAACCGTGGCCATGCATTTGAAAGTACAGAGAGAAAAGGTGAGCCGAAAATTTAATCGAAGAGTCCGAAACCCATATCCTCGTCTGACTCCTCCTTGGCTGTGTGAATAGTTAGCATATGAACTTGCTGAGAAACGCGCAATTGTAAGGATCATCGTACCCTCTTCTTTCTCTTCCTTCTTCTCCTCAGCTGGGGCAGAGGCGTCACCGCTGGCAGCGGCACCAGTGGAAGCTGGAGCGGCTCCACCACCGGATCCAACGTTCAACAAAAGGTCCTTAACATCCTTTCCCTCGAGGGCCTGTGAATTCCAACAATCAGTACTGTCCATGATTCCTCATTCTCCATCCCAGTTGTGTGAATTTCAATCGCATACCTTGGCGAACAATGAGGTCCAGATTGGCTCAACATCCTCAATACCGGCGGCCTTGATGAGAGTTTGTAATTTGTCGGCCTGTTATTATCGAGTCAGCCACTTATCCCACCCAATCGAGTATCATCATTATCCAATCTCGAGAATATAGGAATTCGTACAGTGATCTCGACACCGTCATCGGCGAGGATCAACGCCGCGTAGGAGCTTGCGAGTTCTGCGTTAGACATTTTGAATATCTGAATTTAACTAATTAGCAAGATGCGCAGCAAAAGGTGATGCGATTGCGTATATGCGACGTACCGACAGGTTGTTGTGTTGTCGGTAGGTTGATGTTCTTGAAAGTCCTCAATATTTCGAAGGAATCAAAAGGTTTATGGTGGGAGAGTTTTGGGAAATTCCAAAATGTGCGTGACTAATATCTTATCAGGGTTTAATTGGACAGCAAGCGATAATTACGGGGAGCCACTTTGACCAATGGTATCAAAAAAAACATCCTCTAATCTCAATTACAATACCAAAAATTAGATATAAATTCATTTCTTTATCAATCATATCTCAATATTAATTTCCACTTCCATCTCTCCTCTTCAAATATTATGTTCGTATTTACGAATGGTATTTATATGTAAAATAAATAAGTATATTGAGATTACCTATTGCTATCATTGTTTTGCACTGGCAATTGAAAAGCAAAATGGACCACCGTAGTAGATTTTTATGCAAGGCTGAGAAGATCTCTTTGTGAGAAATGCCCCCGCTGTTCCGGATATCCAATAAGGGAAATATGACATAGCCAGTAGCCCTTTTACTAAGAAACAACCTATTGGGATCAACAACCATTCTATTGATTTCCAAGTTACCAATTCAACACTGAATGAAACAAACAATCTCAAATTCATCTATCTATTATACCATTACTTCTGCTATTCAGAACCTTCAACAAGACACAAAAAAAATTCAAAAAGTCTACAGCTTCAACCAACATTGAACATGACTGATACGCCTTCCCATCCGCTACCCCTTGATTCTCGCGAGCAACCTATATTGGATTCTCTTAACTCTATACGGGACGAATTGACGCTTCTGAAGCAAGATAGAACGACTTACATCAAAGCTGCAGATGTACTCACTTTATATGATAAAGTGGTTGACCAAGTAACGTTGCTCAATGAGATAAGAGCCGATAAGCCTCATGAACAGAACCGAGGTCAGTCATGAGAGGGGCAGAAACGTTGATGTATCTTGTAATTGCTGACCGAGAAGCTTGCAGTGGATCGCGTGTTGGATGGATGTTTCCAACTACTCTCTTTATTCTTCATGACCATTGGGAAGACCAATGAAGCTCCCGCAGCTTATTCTCTCACGTCTACGATCAAACGCCTGCTCGACCATCTGACCGAAGTTGATCTATATTGCGAGAAAGACCTAGCACATATTGCGCAGACTCTCGAGAGGCTGGGGGGTATTGTGAAGAACGCTAAGCCTTCTTACTCTCCCAGGCTCCTCACTCTTCTTGGTAATAGAATCGAAATATGCCAGCGCTCCTTGAAGAACTTGAGCCAACGACTAGAGCGAATCAGCGGAGACTTATCACCCGTTCATGAAAAGATTATATCGATATTGAGGTCAATATCATTGGCTAATACTAGGAGCAAGGTGAGTCGGTTGTAGTTGCGAATCCAACCTCGGCTTGAGCAGCAGATACATAAGAGGGCTATACTGATTACCATCCGAAAAATAGTTTTCAACAACGGAGGTTACGAAGCTTCAAACTCAAATGAAAGAAATCGATTCCCAAAGAGTGGATGGAAAGTTTGTAACCGTTTCTGGGGAAATACCCGCGGGTAACGATGAAGTTTGTGAACATCTAGAAAGATGTTTGAAGTGGGCGGAATTTGTTCTGGAAAGGTTGGTTCATATACATCTATTCATATAAAAACTCACTAATGATTAAACAGAAAGGGACAATTTCCAGAAGCTTTCCAGGGGACTTACTCAACCCTGGTGGACATTCGGAATAAGCTTGAAAAGCTAACTTTGACTCAAGCCTGGTCATTGCGGGAAACAGATTTGTATGACTTTCAGCGGCAATTGGATAAAATCGACGAAAGCCGGGTAGATGGAAATTTCGTTGATGAGGAAGGAAACTTTGCCGAATTATATGTTCAGCGAGTATGTGCCATCAACCTCACTATCATGCATAGGCTGACGTTCAACAGACTTTACTTTACCTAATTAGACGTAGCTATGCGTACATTTATTTCCTCATGGTATCATCAGAACCAGTTTCTGAGGCACTACTCCCAGTCTATAACCAACTTCAGACCCTAAGACGATGTCTCATTGAAGTCAAGAACTCTGGCGGTGTCAGTTCTCCAAGAGAATTGTACCCCTACAGCATGAAGGTAGAACCTCCTCAATCTCTCTACGTTCTGAAATTGAGCTAACTCGTTGAATCTAGTTAAATTCAATCGACAACATGCGCGTGGATGGTAAATTTATGGTCGGACCGGACATTCCAGAAGGCCAAGGCAGCGTCAACGATCTGCTCGCAGAATGCTTCGAGCTTAGCTATGATCTGCGTGTGGCCGCAGAGAGCGAAAGCGATGTGTAGTGAAGTCTGCATCGCTGGGGTATTGATTGGAGTCTGGCAGTATGGGTGGTGGCTTCAAAAGCCCCCGAAGGCGTTTGGTTGTAATTTCGGGACACATTTGAACAGTATTTATAGGCAGGATGGATTGTTTGTAAGATATCTGATTCATGTACGGGGTAGAGGTACGAGGTTCAAGCAATTGATAGGGAGACATCAGTGCACGAAAAGTCACTCGTCCAAATATGACACGGCGTTTAATGGAGCAAATTTGTCATTCCTGGTCAACTGTCTGACTGCCAAAAACGTAGCGAATTACCATTGTAATTGTCTTGTATTAGAAGATGTTGAACGAAGTGTCCATAGCGACTTCCCACACAACTTCGGTCTCTACCTATTCGCATCTATATTAATCTTACACCACAACTCCTTTCCCCGCCGCCTTCATCGAAACAACCGAACACTCCCTGTTCAGAGGCACAGACTCTGAATGCTTAACTTAAACCCAGTGGTCCATAGAATCTAAGTTTATATATATCTCCTGATGAGAAAATATTCATAGTTCACTAACTTCGAGAACGGGTTTCCGACATCTTGCGCTACCCCTCGTATGTGCAAGAGATTTCCGAACCTCGCTCAAAAAAGATAGACTTTCTTGACCTTGCTTACTTGGGAGAGCAGTAGATGCGGGGCATCTATCTGCAGCTAGTCTTTTGAGAAGCTGAAATGAGGCTCTGTGATTTAGTCGACCCTCTGGGTCCCAGCTAGGTATGTCATTCTCATCCCACACACGGGGCCTTCCGTGGCTGCGCGACGGGACCGGCAACCCGAGAATCCTCCCATCTCTACGCCCGTTCCACGGAATCCAGAATCTGCACGACTCTGCGTACTCATCCCATGACCACCAATTTTCCAAAAGCCCATCAGCATAGACAAAGCCTCATCTAGCCGTCATAATACTAACGTCCTCAATCGCCCCATCCCCACTACTCTTCCCCCCTCCCTGTCCTTGCCCCTCCCCAACCATCTTCTCAATAATCTTCGCTTTCGCCACCGCCCTCTTAAACCTATCATCGAAATCCGCCACCGCGTCTTCCGAATTCTCCGTTGAGAGACTTTCCGCCTCCGCTAAAGCATGAAAGACTCTTACATGTTTTGCCAATCTTTCGTTTTTGGGGAGTTCGGGTAATTTAACATCATGTGATGCTTCTCCTTCTTGTCCTTCGCTCTCTAGCTTTACGGCTGAGTTTGAAGCGCTGGGGATAGTGGGTTTTTGCAAAGAAGGAATTCGATTAGCCCATACGATGGATTTTCCATGTAAACGACCCATCTCAAGGTATTTTTCAAACCCTTTTTCAAGTCCGAAAGTGCGTCCTTCGATGCGGCCGGCTGTTATACCCTCGGAGATACCTTGGGTGTAGCCGGTGGTGTAGAATTCTTCTTCCAAGTTAAGAACATCTTCGAAGGGGTCGATATTGGCCATTCTTCTGTGTTGTGAATGTGATCTTATGTGTGTTTGGAAGAATTGGTAATGGAGGCTTTTAGTAAAATATATTGAATTTGAGATGTAGCACTTCGACTCAGAATTAGGCTTGAATGAAACTCTTCGTTCTACTTTGTGTATGTCTTCTGTGTCTTCTCGAGTATCTTTAGCTCCTAAATTTTCTTAAGTTGAATTTGCTTGTCAATAAGTGAAGTTAAGAAAATGTGATTTATCTTGGAGGGGTCCTCTGCTTATGTAATCCATCCAGCCTTGTTTCATAATAAAGCCCCCTCCAAGGCTTTTGACCTGACTCACCCTCACGAGTAACTTCACAATCCGTAGCGGGGTCTTTCTCTTGCGGCTTTCCTTCCAACAAAACAACTAAAATGGCGACTCCAAAGATCATCTTACCCGAAAAGGGGAAGAATAACATCCTGATTACCAGTGCCTTACCATACGTGAACAATGTTCCTCATCTTGGAAATATTGTTGGTAGTGTGCTTAGCGCCGACGTATTCTCCCGCTATAGCAAGCTGAGAGATCGTCCAACTCTGTATATTTGCGGCACTGATGAATATGGTACTGCTACGGAAGTCAAGGCTCTGGAGACAAAGCAGACTCCCAAGGAACTTTGTGATGAATTCCACAAAAAACATAAGGATGTTTATGACTGGTTTGAAATTGGGTTTGATTACTTCGGAAGGACGACGACGGAACAACAGACGATTATCGCACAGGATATTTTTATGAAACTTCATAAGAATGGGTATTTGGAGGAACGCACAACCACACAACCTTACTGCGAATCGCACAAATCCTTCCTTGCGGATCGTTTCGTCGAAGGTACTTGTCCTAAGTGTCAATATGACGATGCACGAGGGGATCAATGTGATAAATGTGGCAGTCTTCTGGATGCCTTGGAGCTCATCAACCCACACTGCAAAGTCGATGGTGCTACTCCGGTTCCTCGCGAAACCAAGCATATCTTTTTACTTCTCGATAAATGTCAAGCTGCGATTGAGGAATGGTTCAACAAGTCTAGTGAAGAAGGAGGATGGCCAAAGAATGGTATCAGTATCACAAACTCATGGCTGAAGCAGGGGCTGCTAGGACGAAGTATTACTCGAGACTTGAAGTGGGGAACACCAATTCCTTTGCCAGGTTATGAGGATAAGGTGCTTTATGTTTGGTTTGATGCTTGCATTGGATATCCATCGATTACGGCAAATTATACAAAGGATTGGGAGCTCTGGTGGCGCGATCCTGAGAACGTTAAACTCTACCAGTTCATGGGCAAGGACAATGTTCCTTTCCATACTGTTATTTTCCCTGGATCTCAATTGGGAACTGGAGATAAGTGGACTAAACTCAACCATCTCTCTACAACTGAATATCTAAACTACGAGAACGGCAAATTCTCGAAATCTAGAGGTGTAGGTGTCTTCGGTGATACTGCAAAAGATACTGGTGTCCCACCATCCGTATGGAGATACTACTTGTTATCGAATCGACCTGAAACAGCAGATTCCCAATTTGAATGGGCAAACTTCATTCAATTGAACAACTCCGTCCTGCTCAATAACTTGGGCAACTTTGTTAATAGAGTCATCAAGTTTGTCAATGCGAAGATGGATGGAGTGATCCCAGAATACTCCCTCGACTACAAAGACGAGTCGTTCGATTTCCCTGCTTTTATCGAAGAAGTCAATGGACAGTTGAAAGATTATAATAATGATATGGAAGCTGTGAAGATTCGCGCCGGTTTAGATCAAGTCATGAAGATCTCAACCAGCGGAAACAACCTCCTTCAATACCGTTTAGACAATGCCAACCTCGCCGAACACCCCGAAAGAACTCACACAGTCATTGGACTTGCACTCAATCTCGCCTATCTCATCGCATCCATCACCTCCCCGTTCATGCCCTCCACTTCCGAATCCATCGTCACCCAACTCTCCGCCCCCCTCATCTCTATTCCCGACAAATGGAACCCCGCTGTCCTCAAGAGCGGCCACAAGATTGGCAAACCAGAATATCTCTTTACACGTATCGACGAGAAGAAAGCCGAAGAATGGAGAAAGCAATATGGAGGAACTCAAGCTTCCAGAATGGCAGAAGAAGAAGTCCAGGCGAAGAAGAAGGCGGATAAGGTGAGAGATAAGGAGAGAAAGAAGGCAAAGAAGGAGGCCGAGAAAGCAGCCAAGGCTGCTGGAGGAGCTGAGAAGAAGGATGCTCAGGTGCCAGTTGTTGTCGAGACTGAATTACCTTTGAGAGGAAAGGTTGCGGAGGAGCAGGCTCCACCTCCTGCTGCAGCACCATAGGAGATCACCGGTATATGGTTACGAAAGAAATGATGGTACGAATGGCGCTGTAGCAATTTGGCGGGAGTGGGAGTTTGGTGCGTGGAAGAAAGTGCAGAACAGAAAACATGGTATAGAGCAAGATTTTAAAGCTTATGGGTGAGATTTGATAGCGAAGTAGCGAGATTTACAAATCAGGGTTTTGCTTGCTAGAAAGAAAGGAGATGACATCGGTTCGCAACAACATATACAAGATATATCAATGAAACAAATACAAAAAGTGTCATAGATGCTTCTAGGTCTTTGAATTTGGGTTGAGTGTGACCAATGCAAAAGTATTTGTTTGAAGGGTGTTTCATCATCATTATCATACAATCCCCATCACTATGCCGGCATCATTAACTAACTAAAAAAAAGACCCTTTCCTTCATTTGAAGTCCAGTCCCAAATCCATTCATCCATCCATCCATCCGTATCCGGAAAAAGAAATCATCTGTCGCCCATTCCAGTCCATTTCGAGCCATATCATCATTACCCATCAACGAGATACACAATCGATAACTGCTTTACTAATTGCTTTGCTAACAAGCCTCAGCTCCACGACCAAAAGGTAATGCCTTCATTTATTTCCCACCAAACCAGCTCGAGATACCACTCTTGGCTTTGGCGGCCTCGGCTTCCACTTTTCGATCTACCTCGTCGATCTTCTTCATGGTGGTTTGGGCAGCTTCTTTGCGGTATTGGTCGGCGTCTTTCTTGTATTGGTCGAATTTTCCTTCGGCTTTGCCGAGTTCGGCACGGGCTTGGTTGGTCTGTTAGAGGTGGGGTGTGGGGTTAGTTGTTTGCTTGCTTGAGGGGGGGTAGGATGTGGGGGATGGATAGGATAGGATATGATAGGATAGGATAGGATCCAGGGAAGGATGGTAAAGGGAATAGTGGGAAGGGGAAGGGAAAAGGAAAACATACGGCAGAATCAAGCTTAGCACCGGCCTCCGAACCCCATTTCTCGGCTTCCTTCTGAGCTTGTGTTGCTCGGCCAGGTATCTCGGACTTTACTTTTGCGGAGGCGCGGGAGAGATCAGCTGTTGGATTGGGTTTTTGGTTAGTTATTGTTTGATGTGGGGTTATGTACTGTTGTGAGTTGAGGAATATGGAGGTGATGATGTAGAAGTTTGTGGTGTGGTATGGTGTGGTGACAAATGGCGAGGTAAGATTGAGTAGAGGGGATTTTCATTGTAGAGAAAGGAGAGAGAGTGAACAAACATACTTTCAAATTGCTTCTCGGCAACCTTGGGACTTCCTCCGGCGCTGTACAGATAATAACCTACACCACCAGCGGCAGCAAGGCCAAAGTAGAGAGGAGCACGGCTACTGCGTTGAGCCATTTGTTTTTATTTGTTGGTTGTTTTAAGGTTTGGAATCGAGGATGAATTGATTTCTTTTTGTGAAAGAAAATGCGTTTGTTTTGATGAATAGAGGAAAGTTATAGGTTAGTTGATTGATGGATTGATTGTTCAAAGGAAGTACGAGTTGAATGAGGAGACTTGGTTTTGGAGGAAAAGAGCAAGTAACACGAGGGTTTTGTAGGTTAGATGGGATGGGTTAGGATTGTGATGATTGGTGAATTCTTGTTTATGAATTTTATGGTAATTGTTAAGTATGGCAGTTATCTAGTTTTTCGATGATATGATTGATGTTCTTGCTTGGTTTGAGGGGGAAGATGAATGTAACGTCATAGGTTGAGATCCTAGTAGACAGGATGAAAGTGGGTATGAAAAGTTGTATGAAAGCGGCGGGTAGTGGGGAGATGTGGCTGTGCTGATGGACTGGATCTGGGAGGGGCATTTTTGGGAAGGGTGAGGTGAGGGTTTTGCTTTGTTGGTTGTATTGTATAGCGTATCATTTTGATTGGGAGAGTAGGTATTGTTGTTTATTTCTGTTTACTCGAGTACTACTTAAATACTTATTGATTAATCGAATTTGTTATTGATATCTAAAATGAAGATATAAATGTACAAAGCAGCAACTCGATCTCAGCCACACATTATTACATAATTATTTAAGCTTGGAAGATCTCAGCCGGGATAGCGCGTCATCGGACAGGGGTAGGCATTAGCTTATCCATCCAGATCTTATCCCAATGCGATCTTCAACTTCTATCTAATAACTCAAAAGTACATATTTACTTTACCTATTGTACTTACTCGAGTAGTACTAAATGATTTGAAACACTCAAAACTGGATTCTTGATGACTACTTACATGGCTGTGTATTCAACTCCTCTATGATAGGAATAACATCAATTTGTTTCAATTATAATTTTAATTAATAGAAAATAATCAAGGAATTACTTTTGAGCCATCCATTGTCCATTAATTTTAGGGAGAAGGAAATAGGCAGGCAGGCAACACGGGCCCGACTCGACCGCAATGCTGTCCCCATGAGAACAAGAGAATGTCTTTATTTCGATCCAAATATAAAAGACCTGCACCATTAACCGATGCCGACTACGATCACGAAATTCAACTGGTAGATCATGCAGACCCAAATGCGAGTCGGAGTCATTCGAGGGGTGTGCAGGCTAAGGATGATGGCTTACCGGCGATAATTATAACGAATTCTTTGTCAGGGAATCAGATTGATGAGCCGTTGAGGATAAAGAGGTCTCTGAGGACGGAGCTCACTAGGAGAAAATGGAAGAAATATAGGGATGTGCATGTTGCAGCGGATGAGATTGAGGATAGTCCTATTCAAGTTGGCTCGGTGATGTATGAAACTATTTGATATCATGGTTGAATTATGCAAAAATACTAATTTCGTAATTGCAGAACCCTGCCTCCCGAGAATGAAAACACTTCAGATGATGAGGAGCGTGGTCGAAGTCGAAGAAGAACAAAAGCTCAGCAGGAACGGGACAAGTTACCTTTCGAGATTGATATCTTATACGAGAATGAACGAGGGTTGATTTTATGTGGATTACATATGTTCTCTGGTAAAGCTTTGGGGAATTTGGATCCGGCGCCCTGGACCAATATTGCGAATAAGACGAGCGCGACGAATACTTCGAATGCTCAAGTACCGGATCCGAGTTGGGAATGGGCTTGGCCGGAGTGGATTATCAATCACGATGACGGGGTAAGAATATCTAAAACATGGGGATTTGGAAGATCCGATTGGACTTTGGACCCTTGATCACCAATTGTACACAGCTATTCCTCGGAAATTGCAAGCTAATTGTTGATGTCAAATTAGGTCGATGATGAAGGGTGGGAATATTCTTTCGCTTTCTCCAAGAAATGGTCATGGCATAGTTCCAAATGGTATAGCTCATTCGTACGAAGAAGAGTATGGATTCGAAAACGAGTCAAGAAGAGCTCTGGATATCACCAACAGGCTCATATGCTCAATGATGATTATTTTACGATACATCCAGTGAGTAGCACATTATCAAATCTTTCGATTGGAAATAGCTTTAGGCAACCATCTCTAATCTTCATTCTAATGATACTAATTCCATTCAAAAGGCACGTAGCAGAAGTCGCGCAACAACCCTCACAGGCGCCGCTCTAGATGGAGATAGTAGAAGTCGACGCAGTCTAGCAGTCTCTAGCCGAAATTTTGAAACCGAATGGAGGGTCGAGGAGATCAGTGATATAGCGACATTAATGAAAGTCCTTCGAATATGTCGAATCGATAGAGAGAAAATGGAAGCAGTGGAAAGTTTTATGAAGCATGGAGGCGAGGAACTCCACTACTTGACGGACACGGAACATATGCATGAGATTATGAATCATTTTATTTTTCAGGCGAGTAGACGAGTACTGCTTGAGAGGTTGATGAAGGAATTTGAGGGGGTGGGTGGTGAGGAAGGGAAAGAAGAGGAGAAAGAAGATGGGAGAGAGGAGGAGAAAGCCAATGGGCGAAGTGACGGAGAGGGTCGTAAGAAAGAGGAGGAAGAAGACGATGAAAACGAGAGAACAAAGCAACGAGCAAAGAATCTGGAAGGAGCAGTCAAAGCCGCAGATGAAGAAGTCAAGAGATTAGAATACTGGAGCGATGTTCGACAAATGGCAGAGAAAGGAGAGACGATGGGAGCGGTAGATGATGAGAAAGGATGGGATGGAAAGTGGGAGGGTTTAGATGCGAGTGGACCAAAGGATACTAAATTTGATGGGAAGGTTATGGAGGGGAAGGAAGGAGGTGGGATTGAAGGGAGAGATAATGAGAAGGAAGATACAAAGGAAAATAGCAAGGCTAATGAAAATAGGAATGGGAATGGGAATTGTATTAAGAAAAATAAGGGAAAGGAAAAGGCTCGGGATTAAGGCTCGGGATTAAAGGGGTTTTATCATTAAGGAGTAGGGATGAGTAGGGGTGAATGGATAGGAATGGTGTAAATATGTATATGGGTTCTTGTCTAGTCTTGCCTTATCGATACCATGGATGGGATTGGAACTCGAAATGGATGCATGCATAGCATTTTGCTTTTGGCTTGGGTGGTAAATATGTTAACTTTGAGCTGTAGCCTGTAGCCTGTAGCCTGTAGTATAGATTAGATTAGATTACTCGAGTAGATGACATCGATATTGATATTGGATAATATACATATATATACATATATATCTCTCTCTTTTCTGTGGGGATATTGGAGAATTCGAGTAAGTAGTCGAGTGGTTGGGAAGGTGAATGGGGGGTATGTATGCTAGTGAGAGTGGAAGTATAAGTATAAATATAAATACTCTGATAAGATGCGGTAGGATGGATAAGATGAGATGAGATGAAATGAAATGGAGTAGATGAGATGGATTGGATGGAGTAGATGGAATAGAACGGATGGAGTAGATGAGATGAGATAGAGTAGATGAAGTAGATGAGATGGAATAGACCGGATGGAATGAATGAATATAATGAATAGAATGAAATTTGAAATAGCATACGATCGCCTTCCAAATTCCACTACTAGTATTGCGGTAGCAGCTGCAGATGAGATGCCAACTTTTGTACGTACTGGGATACTAGATAGACTGGAATATGTACTAATATATAAAGTTATAAAGGACATGATGGATTTTTAGTTCTATTGGGTTGTATTGTATTGATTGATATGCAATAAATCAATCAATTGAATAACTGAATAAATAGAATTTTCCAATGTCTGTTGTAACTTCTACTCAGGCTATAACTTTATGTTTATCTTTATCTTGAGTGTATGTTGATTGATAATGATAATGATAATGATAATGATGATTTTATATGTAATCTATGTGAGGAGGGGAAAGAGAGGGGAAAGAGAGAGGAAAGAGAAGGGGAAAGGGGAGGAAAAGGGGTTTTCTCGCTTCCCCTGTGTTAAGAAGGAATGTGATGAATGTAGACTCGGAGATAGGGTCGGAGGTAGGGTCAGAGGATATATTCCAATAAGTATAAAAAATTAATGTGAATAGTGTAATTGTATATTGTAGTATACTATATACTCAGTAACTCGTCCTTCAAATTTAATCCTCCAGAATGACTATTCTCATATCTATCTATCTCTCTTCTTTTTGGTTTTATAATTGTAATTATAATTATAAATATAAGTTTTATAATTTTCTTTACTAAGCTAAGTTATCGTAGATTCGTGGTAGAGTGATTATGTCTTATCTTAGGCAGCTAGGCTTAGTATTTTTGTTATTATTGGGGTTAGTATTATTGTTGAAAGTTATAAAGCACCTAGGGAACAGTTCGTTGTGGCTCTTTAATCTCTTGATATTTTGTTATAGAATTGAAGGATTGAAAAGGAGAAAAAAGCTCTAGGAATAAACAACCATACTTAATCAACCAGATTCATTACTAAACTGATGACTTTCAATATACCCCTTCATTGGGAAAACAATAAAAAAGCCCCCTAGCCCTATACAATACCTCTCTCTCTTATCCTAAAAGTTAATTTATATAAAAAATAAATCCTCCTGAACTAGTACCCCTTGTTCTGCCACCCTTCTCCCAGCATCTTTTGCTCCATTCATTCTGAATAAGTCATAGATTGTAAAGTTGATTAATCAGCCGATAAAGTTGAATACATATATTCTAATACCTTGGCAAAGCAGAGATTGTGTATCATTATAAACCGCAAATACATATATTTAAGACCTTGAACCTCAGACTCATTACACACCAAAATGTCTATTCTAATGCCCGGCAGAACAGAGATATATATCATTGTAGACCGCAAATGCCTATTCTAATACCTGGCAAAGCAGAGATATATATCGTTATAAACTACAAATGCTTATTCTAATGCCTGGCAAAGCAGAGATTGTTACATATATTTGAGGCCTTAAACCTTAGACTCGTTATATACCGAAATACATATCGTTCTGTAGACATCATAATACTGTTAAATATAACAATACTATTCTCTCTTACTATAAGGCTAGAGAATAATCTTGAAATATATATCACATCTGTGATCACAAAGTGTCTATTATATTATCTGACAAAACAATAATTTCATTCTATTGAATCAATACTCTAAATACTTGAATAAATTGTAGGTTTATAATCGATAGTATTGATAGTCTTTGTGTTATTGTTGTTATATAACCAAAATAGGGTAAAGTCTGAATATCCTCCAAATCATCAAAGTCAATAACATCGATATTGTATTGATTGTCCTAACTAACTAACAGATACACACAACCAGACTTATAATCTATTAAAAGTTATAAAGCACCTAAAGAACAGTTCATTATGACTCTTTAATCTCTTGATATTTTGTTATAAAGTTAAAGAATTGAAAAAAAAAGGAAAGCTCTAGGAATAAGCAACCATACTTAGTCAGCCAGATTCATTGCTGTACTGACGACTTTCAACAATTATTATTAGTATTATTATTGTTATTACTATTATCGATAGATTCGAAATCGAAATCGAAGTCGAAGTCAGGGATTTACAAGTAGTAGAGGATTTTGATATTGACTAACGGTAACTTATAATTCAAGTTGGAAAGAGGGAGGAAAAAGAGGGAGGAAAAAGAGGGAGGGAGGAGAATTTAGAGCGGGTGGGACTCTGGGAGAGAGAACTTGAAGGGCACATTTGAAGAGAAGACGGGGGGACTCGGAGGTTTGGCTGTGGGGTGATGGGATGATGAGAGAGGGAGAGGAGAGGAAGGGGGGAGGGAAAGAGAAGGGAGAAAGGAAGAAGAATGGTGGGAAACGGAAAAGGGAAGGCGGGTGAGGGAAGAAGGATACTGGAGTCAGTGTAGTCAGTAATTTGAACAGCGTATCTTGACTAATAGTTGAGGTTAAAGTAGAAGTTAATTATATAAACTAAATCGATTGTTAGTTTGAAGTCTCTGATAAATTAAACTGATAGTTTGGTTGGCGCACTAGCTAGTTTGACTAGTTTAACTGGTTAACTAATAACTAGTGAATATGTTAGATGTAGTGTACTGGGTGGAGTAGGTGGAGTGTATATGAGGGTGAGAATGAGGATGGGGATCATGAGTATGTATATTATTGAAAGTAAAGAGATAAGTAGAGCCTAATGGAAAAATAGAATTATACGAGTATGGTTCGTATTGCTATTTAATGTTTGATGTTTGATGTTTGAATAGGTGTGTATAGATGGATATATGAATGCATAGATAGATATTAGAGGCTAGTCAATTCTTAAATATAGCGAAGAGGAGGAGGGTGAAGAGACTGAATTTTTGAATTTTGTACGTACTTTGAACTGTGAACTTCAGATGTATTGTAAGGATATAGAAATGAGAGAGGGGGTAGAAGTGATAGTAAGAACTGGTATTAGAGGCAGGAAGGTATGACGAGGAATAAGATGAGATGAGATGAGATAGGTTTATTCTATAAGTATAAGTACTAGTACTCGAGTATCTATTTTGCTGAATGCTATAGACTAGTATAGAAATGAGTATAAATATCAATACGATTACTAGTGAAAGGGAATTAAAAATCTCCATTAATTATGACTGTGACTGTGACTGTGACTGTGAATCAAATAGATGTACCGAATTTTCCATCTATTGAAGAGGACTAGTATCTACCAACATAGTATATACTCCTAAGAATCCAAATCCAAATTCAAGTCCAACTTGAAATACAATCCTATTCCTCATTCCCATCTCCATCATTATACTATACACAGAAACTAGAACTAGAACCTGAACTAAAAGCTCACCATGCCAGGAAGCAATTAATCTTACCCCAAAAAGGTTACATTTAAAAAAGATTAGCTCACCTGAGAGCTGGTATATATTCAAACTGTATCCATATATAAAGAGCTCACCGGGGATATGTACAACTTTGACCCTGATCTTGACTCATCAAATAGACTGATTATGTCATTTTGAAAAGCCTTTACACATACATACATACATACATACATACATACATACATACATGCACCCCAGAATCCTCCCTCAAGTTATTAAATTTCCCTAGAACCAAACAACTACCGATACTTTGGTATCCATCTATCGTATTGTTACTACCCGTAATCTAACATCTTATCTACTTAGACCCCCTAACCCCCTATTCCCCTTTTGCGACGAAATAGTAAATCACGCGAAAGTTCATTTGATACAAAAATTAAATCGAACAGAATATGTAGTTTGCATACCTGTAGTTTCAGCGGGGAGGCCCACTCGTTTGAGATTGCTATAAACCATGAATTTTTGGGAATTTCTTTCGGGTGGAGCGGGAGGTTAGCAGTAGATGATGGAGCTGAAGTTGGGGAGGTGAGTAGAGGAGGGATAAGGGATGATGAGTTTGGGAGGTGAATAGTGGAGGTTTAGCATGGAGTGATGAAGCCCACAACTTCCTTTTGCGAATTGGTGATCATACACTGTTTGAAAATCCTATGTAAAAACAATCAAACTGAAACTCGTAACATAAAAATCGATTTCCAGATTGCTATGGTATATATACACTCTATCATTAAGCTCTTTCAACTCCCTACTTCGCCAAAAACTTCTGGAAAGCCTCATGGTCAATCGCAATATTCCCCACGGCCTTCAACTTCTTCCTCCCCACCTTCTGTCTATCCAACAACTTTCTCCTTCTACCAATATCACTGGCATGCAACTTTTGCAGCACATCTTTTCTAAACGGTTTAATAGTTTCTCTCGCCACGATTCTCCTCCCTGCTTGTGCTTGAATAATGACCTCAAACATCTGTCTATCAACGTGCTCCTTGAATTTCGTTACCCATTGTCTACCGATCTTTTCCGTCTGACTTGTATGTACTACTCTTGCAACGGCATCGACTGGCCCCTTATTGACGAGAAGTTGTAGTTTGACGATGCTGCTTGTGCGAAAGCCGGCATCTTCATAGTCGAGACTTGCGTATCCCTTAGTTGCACCCTTGAGTCTTCCGAAAAAATCATCGACGAGCTGAGCGAGTGGGATATCGTATTTGAGAATAACTTGGGTGGCGCTAAAGAACGTGAGGTCGACCTGCTCACCACGATTTGATTCGCAAAGTTCTATTACCTTGCCAAGATATTCTTCGGGGAGGGTAATGGTCGCAGAGACATAAGGCTCTTGAAGTTCTTGGACACGTTGATGAGTGGTTTCTTGTTCGGGAAAGAGAGCAGGATTTTGTATGATTGTCTCGGTGCCATCCCGCCAAATAACTTTGAAGGGCACTGAGGGTGGGGTGATGATGATGCTTGCGCCGTGCTCTTGACGGAGACGATCTTCAAATACAGAGCAATGTAGAGAACCAAGGAATCCCATACGCCATCCTGCACCAAGTGCCTCGGAAGATTCTTTCTGTAGAGTTACACTCCTGTCGTTAAGTACAATTTGGTTGATAGAGTCTTCCAAATGATGATAGTCGTTTTGGTCGACTGGAAAAGCCGCCACGAAAACCATAGACTTTGGCTCTTCGAATCCAGGATATGCTTCTACAAGATGTTCCGAACCAACAGTTGTATATGTATCACCACTCAAAGCTTCCTGGCTTTTCTTCATACCAGGGTTGAAGTAGATGTATCCGACTTGGCCAGCCCTCAGAATAGTTTGTGGAGTCTGATCTGGATACATGATACCCACCTCACCAACAAAATACTTTATTCCCGATGCAAAACTCACGACGTGGTCTCCAGCCTTGATCGTCCCATCGAAAATCCTAACCAGTAAGATGACACCTTTGTAATTATCATACCATGAATCTACCAACAATAATCTCAGCGGCTTGGTATAGTCACCAACAGGTTCTGGGATTTGCCTGATGATATTCGGAAGTAAAGCTTCAACATTCAATCCCGTCTTTGCGCTGACCAAAACCGCGTTCTCGGGTGCCAATTCAAACGCACTTTCCATCTGCTCCAATGCCCTCGGTGCGTCCGCAGTTGGTAGATCTATCTTATTAACCACCGGTACCAACGTCAACCCCTGTGAGAATGCCAAATAGAAGTTCGCAACCGTTTGAGCCTGTACTCCTTGACTTGCATCGACTAATAATAGAGCTCCTCCACAACTGGCATAAGATCTCGATACCTCAGCTCGAAAGTCCACATGCCCCGGTGTGTCTACCAAATGAAGCAGATAGTCTTCCCCCTTATGGTTCCATAACATACTGCATGTTTGTGCCTTCACTGTAATCCCTCGTAATCGTTCCACTTCCAGCTTATCCAGGATCTGCTTATCGCCACCAGGCTCGATGGTACCCGTCAATTCGAGTAAGCGATCGCTCAATGTACTTTTTCCATGATCTACATGTGCCACAATGCAGAAATTGCGGAAACGTTCAATAGGTATAGCTAGGATGCGCCGTTCCAGGTCACCGACGAATTTCTTAGCGATAGCATATCGTGTCACCGATGTGGTAAAGGTTCGAGGCAGGAAGAGAGGGAGAAAGTGAGATGCATATTGTGATCTGATAATGCTGGGAAGCCTAAGCAGATTCAATGGACATCGCTGCATTTGTGGAGTGGGCTGCACAGCTTGAAGACGCGGGGTGAGGTTTGGGGAAAATTACATTTGGGGGGGGGGGACTTGCGACGGAACCTTCCGAGTCGTGGTCGCTGGGGCAACTAACAATTTTAATCTCTACTGTTTTGACAGATAAACAGATAGATAGACAAGAACCCCGCAAGATTGTCTACTCTACGTACGAAATATCCTCAAAGTACAGTCAAGTCAATATGTCGACCGCAAATTCAACCACGAAGTCAACCACAAAGTCAAAGGAGAAGGTAGATAAATCAGATAAAGCAAAAACTCATAAACTCTCGCTGAAGGGTGGGTATCCCAAATTCTATGGAAATCAATTGCAGTGTTAATAGTCTATGTAGGTTCCTCGAAACTGGTTGCAGAATTCGTGAGTACTGGATTTGTTTGAGAGCAAGGAGTAGAAACTGATCTGCGCAGTTCCAATTCTCAATAAACACAATTCTGTAAGTTTTGATTGATCTGCCAATGATTCCTCCACAGATCACTAACAACCGCACAGCTTCCAAAGAGGCGTATACCCCGCCGAAGACTTCTCAGCGTTTGTTCACCCTATCTGCCATATAGCCTACGAACATTATCTAACTATGTCTCTTTCAGTGTCAAGAAGTATGGCCTCACAATGCTTGGTACGTCTTACTACGAGCCCTCTCCATATCCAATCCTCCGCCATTTCTGTTCGCCATGTCTTGATTCATAACTAACTCTGCCTATCAGTTTCGTCGGACGACCAAGTCAAAGCCTACATCAAGAAGATCATGTCTCAACTCGACAAATGGATGATACACGGAAAAATTACTAAACTAATCATCGTAATCACCTCCAAAGAAACAGGCGAAGATGTCGAACGCTGGCAATTTGACGTCGAAATCTTCAACAAACCATCTAAGAAATTATCCAAATCCAAACCCACAACTACCCCCTCCACATCAGAAAATGCCCCCACCGAGAAAGAAGCACCAGCGCCCGCACCTGCACCCGAGAAAACGGAAGCAGAAATCCAGTTGGAGATTCAATCGATTTTCAGACAAATTACTGCCAGTGTGACGTTTTTGCCAGAATTGGATGGTGCCTGTACGTTTAATGTGCTGGTGTATGCGGATGCGGATAGTGATGTTCCAATGGAATGGGGAGATAGTGAAGCTAGAGAGATTGTGGATGGGGAGAAGGTACAATTGAGAAGTTTCAGCACAGCCAATCATAGGGTTGGGACTATGGTTAGTTATAAAGTGTTGGAATAACTGAACGAGAAGGGATTGGGAAGGAGTTGGGCTTCTTATTATGAACACACGGACAGGGTGGATGGATGGGTGGATAGGCTTTGCATTTGTGTCGTTGTGGGTTTTGCAATGATAAATTAGGGATCTGTAAAGTTATGGTGATCTAGAGATGATGTATAGGATAGCAAGGACTATCACTCTCCTTTCTTTCCGCTAATGGGGAAGAATTCCCAGGTGTAAGCATACTGGGTTGGGTCATGGACATAATGAATAAACACACATTTCTACTTTTGAGGACATTGTTTGACCATGGGATATTCACAGCGAGACGCTCAGGATAGAGGGAACTGAATTCTCACTATCGTTATGATGGAATATCACAGAGATAATATCGCATGTAGTATCTAGAAAAGTACTCCTGTTTTCCCCCCAAAAGCTCCATGTAAGACATCTCAATATCTCAAGTATCAATATTGCCTCCGGAAGCAATATTCGCGATCAGTAGTAATTATATCCAGAAGCTTCATATTGGCACATCATATACCAAACACTCAGAATATCAGCTCCCGAACCTCCTATCACTCGCCTACATTCTGCTTCGTATCTCCCAATTTCCAATTTCTATTGTCTATTTACTGCTTCAACATCT
Organism: Sclerotinia borealis F-4128; assembly: GCA_000503235.1. Classification (NCBI taxonomy): domain Eukaryota; kingdom Fungi; phylum Ascomycota; class Leotiomycetes; order Helotiales; family Sclerotiniaceae; genus Sclerotinia; species Sclerotinia borealis. The sequence continues at coordinate 89,645 of KI628561.1, forward strand.
CAACTTATATCCAATAATAGTATTGCACTTCAAGCTTGAATATCTCATGACACTATTAATTAGCTTCTTTACTTAAATCTTTTGTTATGTGTCTTTATTAATGTTAACTATGTAGAAAGTTTTCCAAATGTTCGACCTCCACTTCCACTTCCAAACCTCTCTGTCTCTACTTGTAGATAGGAAAGAAGCTTAAATCCAGCTGCACATAAAGATCTGAATTATGATCAGTTTTTTATTATTAATCTCTGTTTGTTAATTTCTTTAGTTTTGCTGTACTCGTACATCTCAGTAGATATCGATCATAAAAAAAGGGTGCCATGCCGTTCTAGCAAGAATAGAAGGTATTTTCCCGTTTTTATATTATTTCATCGTATAATGCACCACTTGAAAGTTTCATAATTGCATACAAGTTCCTCATCTCTTTCGCGTTAGACATATCGTATATATCCTTCGTTGATTCCGCACTACTCGTATATTGGCGGGAGATACTTTGCTTTAAGGGGTTGGAGTAAACCTCGCCTCGCTTGCGCTTTTTTATTTGGTCTACGGGGGTGGGTGCTAGTAAAGTTGCTTTTGGATGGTGATGTTGAAACAAGATTGGAATATTAAATGGAAGGATTGGATGGGGAGACTGGATGAATCGGAATACTGGACTACTCAAAGTAGATAAATCATGGATTTATTCAAAGATTATTTGAAATGACGAAAAGTCGAATTAGAGGGTGAATACTACTCAGTAGAGTAGAAGACCACAGTATAGCGCTATGTGTACTAGGTATGAAACAAGATAATTGATTCACAACCTTTCTACGTACCGTATTCTGCTCATGATCAGAAATTTAGAACCCGAGTTTTGGTGGTGAATCTCCTATGTGTCGTAGTGTAGGCATATTTACAGTAGACATTTCTGAGGTCACTTCATGCTCACTGTTCACTGGAAAATAGATGGAGCCATGAGTCCAATTCTTGTATCTCAAAAGTTATCAATTACCAAATGCTCGGGTGCAACATGATAGCCAATGATCGCTTTCTGGCGTTTGTTTTTATATTCCATTCATCGTTTTCGTCATCGTACATGCACGGCAGATGCATAGTGTCGTGTTAGACTTGAGTGTATTGGACGAGAGTACATCCGGTAAAGATAGAATGTTCGACCATACAGGTCGCAACTGGAGTAATGGTAGCATGGGCACAAGTGTGCTAGCACGCTTTGCTGGAGGTTGTGGTAGTGATTGATATTCCGACAGGTTGACAAGGAACCTACTACTACATTCTCATCTGATATGAAATGTCAGTAATATGAGTTTCTTTAAGGTCAGAAATAAGATACGATGAAAAAGATTAGATGGAGAGTAGTGTACCAAATTCATATGTCGGTGTTTACCATACAAGATAAACTATTAGCTCTTTGCCCTCCTTCTAGGGCCTTGCCATAAGATGTGCTATTTGATCAAATTAGACCATGTAGCAAGTGAAAAATGTACGGACTCGGAACCCCTTTTTAGAATGATGGTTGTTATGTTATTTATGCATCTATCTAGAAACCTAATGTCTAGATTTGTTGACGCGGATGAAAGAAAATCATATTTATATATATTAGCTCCTTCTATAGACAGACATGTAACTAGATTTCTTATATAATAGCTAGTAGAATGATACTGGAAGATGTACTCGTATAGTAAGAAATGAAAATGCGAGGACGTCGATATAAAAAAATCATACAAAGAGATCTTAGATCTCTTGTAGATATATATATATATATACTCGAGTAGAATAGCTACATGTATTCTATTTATATTTTATATAAACGAAATAATCCTCAATCCTCAAAACAAAGTATGATTCAAAAATCCAAAAATAGAAGTAGTAAACACTACTATAGGAGGACAACTATCCCCTCTAGAAATATAATCATAAATATAATCGTCAAGAGTATAAAATCAAGAGACATGCAGACGAAGTAGAGTATGGACAGCGCGAGGTCACCGGGAGGTAGTATATCATCTTATAAAAGAAAAGAGAATATATGTAAAGGCTCAATGGAGGGAGACGCATAGGATGAAAATAAGACTCTCCAACCTCACCTTGTAACAATTAGAAGATTTCTCAAAAAATGAATGATGATGTTGATAAAAAACTGTCTCGATGATCTAAGGTTACAACATGCAAGTTCAGTATGCTGGAAGGAAGGATTTCACTCACTCCATTGACTCACAAACACACCGCAAACATACATCAGGAATATCACAAGCACGAAAGCGAAGAAAAAAGAGTTAACTTTAATCGTGTCATTTCTCATTATTAACAATACTAATACAGTGTATTCTGCGTGTGTGTTGTGTTGTATAGTCTAAAGTGTCGATTTGTGCCCCATCACAATCGTAATTCCAATTCCCATTATAAAGTTCCCTCTTTTCACTACCTATGTACAAGCAAGCCATTTGTCGATTAAACAGTGGCGTTCGAACGTTTCATCTCATCGATCTAGTGCGTAATAGCCTTAACGCTTTGCAATAACAATCCAAAAATTAAACCCCTAGCCACATCCTCACACTGTAAACAGTCAAACACCTTTCCCAACGCCTCTCCCGTAGCAGCTTGTCCCATAACACCTGTCAAAGCAGTCGGCATACCTCTCTCTACCAACAATTTTCTCGCTTTAATTCTCAACTTCTCCTTATCATCTGCACTCAATTCCGCAGGCCATGTCTTCAACTCAGCTTCAGTGGGCAAGGCGTTTTCTCTCAATTTACATAGAGAAGAAGCGATTCCCGCATCGGAAGTATATGATGAAATGACAGAGTCTTGCATGAGTGTTTGAATAGAAGATAGAGAAGGGTTGCCTGGGCGAAGAAGAAATGTTTTCGCGGCAGTGAGGAGGGTCCGTCGGATGTTCCAAGCGGAAGATAAGGTGTAGAGCTCTGTTATGACAGCGAAGAGGAGTTCGACCGCTACTTTGGTTTCTTCCTCACTTAGTGGCGCCGCTGCTTTCTTCGGCTTTTTGGTAAGAGGCTGAACTGCCGAAGCTTCTGAGACAATCGTAGATTTTGGAGTTTCTGGAACAAATGGGGCTGCTGGAACTTCCGAAACTATTGGAAGTTCTGGGGCTGCTACCTCCGAAGGTTGTTTCTCGTCGGAGGGTTGTTGCGCGGATTGGGAAGAGGTAGTTGTGCTCATTGATGATCGTGGGGTACCACCATTATCCGCCAGAGCTTGGTATGACGACCTGTCGACTGGGGAGATGTAATCATCAGGCATCTCAGTAGGAGGTGGTGGTAGTCTTATTTCTTCCTCATCTCTCATCGTTGGCGATGAAAGTGGTGTGCCCTTTGTCGATGGAGCTTGGCTAGGCTCCCGACTGTGCGATGGGCTGTATGCTGCGCTGATATGACTACTCACAGAAGATCCTCTGGTTCTTATACCAGACTCTTCTATGGACTCTGGAACAGATCCACGACTTAGTTTTCTTCCGAGAGATACAGTCTTTCCGGGGTGTGAAACAACGGAAGCTGCTTTCAAGCTCTCCTCGCTCAACCTTCCTCTCCTCGATTCAAAGAAAGATCCATTCGATGAATTCAAACTGTCAACTCTTGACAGTGCCGGTGTTGAAAACCGATTTTGGGATTGCAAGCTGCTTTGACTGGATCGCTTTTGTCCAAGTGATCCGATGTTGCTGAAAACACCCGTAACACCAGCGGCTGCCCCCTTTGGTGCACTCCTAAGTGTATCAATTACCCCCTTTCCCATATTTTCGAGGGAAGATGCAGGCCAGCTAAAGCCAGCTTTCGCAACTGGCGCTGGCATAGTTCCCAGGTCTTTCTCCAAGAAACGTTTCATGCCCTCGCTTTCAGCAAGTGGCTGGTGGATAAGAGCGTCTTTCAAATATTGCTCTAACTCACCACGTAAAGATGGTTTGGTGCGGGCCTTCCAGTTTGGCAAATCTTGATGTTGCTCCATGAAATCCGTAGCACCTGAAACTTTAGCAATTCGTCCGAGAACTTCATGCAATGTTTCAAAATCCGTATATCTTCGGACAATCATCCATCCAGGATGCATTGATGACTCTGGTTCAATTTGAACCATATAATCCATCGTAGGCTTGCTCTTGATCCTTCCTTTATCGGAAGCGATAGAGTCGTCGTACATAATGATGTTTGCTTTATGTAGGGTCAAAGAAACTGTCTTCCTTCGTTGAGGAGAGGTCTCATTCGATTGCAATGCGACGGGGGTGGCAGGTACAATTTGATCGAAGCTGGTGAAGGACGTCATAGTTTGCGGTGTTGTAGGTGACGAAGATTGTTTTGAATCAGGATGCACAGGAGATCTGCCACTCGTATCAGATCCGGATATGGAAGGTCTCGAATCTGTAATAGGGGTATAAGGCGGAATGCCGCTTGTCGATGATAATAGGGTCGATTCCGGCTGTGTGTTTTCTTTGGTATTTTCGTCACCAAGCACTTTACTCTCTTCGTCCTCCATGTCACCGATTTCTGCAAGTCTCTGTGCGTCCTCTTTAGCAATCAACATGCTTAGTCTATTTGCCTCTGCCATGGCTTCGTTTGTGGCTGCTTCATCTGATAATCGTCTTTGATGCCCTGATCTCTTTGAAGATCTGGTTAGATTAATGTTTTCGACATTTCCGTCAATATCCGAAAATGGGTCGTGGATGTTTCTTCGATCCATGGCTTCATCGATTGCCTGTCCCAATCCAGGTTCTCCATCCTCCAATAGGTATACAATCCATCCGTTGATCCACTCCGGCTTGGAACAACTTTTCAATGTCATCTCCAAGACGACACCGGCTAATATCTCCCTCAAAAATATCCTGGCTGGCCCGCATTCATAAGTAGACTTTTCGAGGAAGCTTTGTAAAATATCATCCGCTGCCATTTTAAATTTCTTCATCTGTTGTTCTTCGTTCATGATATTCGCCAGATTGCCGTTTGGATTTGCAGTCAAATAAGTAGTTACCATCTCTCCGGCAGGCCTGTTCGTTCCCAGACTCGCGGACGTTGCGCTTGCCAACTCATTGAGAAAGACAATGACGATGGACGAGGAATTGGTAAGGAAATCAAGGAAAGTGTCGGCAGGTCGCTTTCTCGATAAATGCTGAGACATCGATAGAACGAATCTCGTAAGGGTCAATCTCGAAGTATTGGGGAAGGTTTGATCGCTCGGGAGTATAGGATTGTACCAATATTTGACATAATCTCGAACAATGGCATCAACCAACTCGTTCAAGGCAATAGTAGTTTTAGGTCGAAATCCCTCGAAGCTGGCCCGTAATATTAAGCTATCCTCGGCAAACTCGTCCTCGTCGACTTCATTAGCTTTGACTAGACAGTCTGGTGCAGCCAAAACACTCTGACCCATCCATGTTGCATGTAGAACGATGCCGCCTAGAGCTCCTAGTAGAATGAGTCCCAGTCGTCCCAGTAGTATATATGTGCTGAATGCCAAGGCGAGGGCGATCCAGATAAGTGCCTCGTTCGAAGCCGTGGAGAGATATCGTAATATTCGGGTAGTTACGTCGTCCTGGGTCGCAGCTTCCGCGACCTTGGACTTATTTGTTGAGTCCATTGTATTGATTCAATCTGTTGTAAAGTCTGATTATGTTGTAACTTCTGAATCTGTTGTAATACTGTATCTATTGTAAAGTCTGAATCTGCTGTAAAGTTTGGATTTGCTGTAATGGTTTAAAATGTTGTAATAATTCGAACTTGTCGCAATGAATCAAAAAGAAAGGAATGTCCTTTCGTCATAGCCTAGACAATTTGCGCTGCTCTTTTTCGAATAGCTTCGTAAACTAGGAAAGGTACTAATTAATACAATGCCGAAAGTCAAAAAAAGGAATGTTATAGGAGACTTACATCTTTAAATGTCCAATTCCATTTTGAACAATGAAATGTTGATCTGGACTACCTAGTACCTTTTCCTTTCCATGAATTGGGAGGCTGAGTTGAAACCAAATGACGATGAACTTACCGTCCAAGCAACCAGTATCCAGCATCAAGCATTATCAAATAACTGTACTTTGTAGGGATTCTGGTCTGGACTTCATTACTGTGGGAACTCCTTTAAATAAAAATAGATGGATCCCTGAGTTGACAAAAATCAATTTACGCGCAAACGCGAACTTATCATCTTAGCGTTCTTTACAGACGCGTCAACCACATTAAACATCAAACGATGATAATACAAACAGACAACAACAAACAATCTTTCTTTCCATTTGAATGTGATAATTGAATTAAGGATTTCAGTCACTTCATTTATTTACTCTCATCTTGTTTACTTCTCTTGATCTTCTCATCTAATCTCCTTCCCCTTCTTCCCTCCATTCCTTGTCTCGATAAGCTTCCCAAGCTAATAATCTCACATCCACCCACCACGAAATACTCACAACCAACCACAACACTCTTGATTTCCATCCATTTGCCTCAACTTCAGCGTTTTAATTGACAGACTCTCACATCTCTACTAAAATGCCTAAACGAACTCGCGCTGAGCCCGCCGAAACATACGATTCTGATGGTGGTTTCGTATCTGACGATGATAGTGCTGTTCGCAAAGTGAGTCGCATCTCCGTTTTTATAATTTGACACTACTCAACTCTCAATCCTCACCTTTATTCTCAATCCCAAATATATCAGTCCTCCTTTGCTGCCGTCCCCTTCAGTCCACTAGCTTCCCAATTTCCCCAAACATCCCACTAACATCCCCCATAGACCAAGAAATCCAAAACAACCACCACTACCAAACCCTCCACCTCCTCATCAACCTCTACCCCCTCATGGGATCTCTCTACCGGTCGCACCCCTCGCAAAATCGAGCTCTCAGAATTCAAAGGTCAAACCCTAGTCAACATCCGCGAATTTTACGAGAAAGATGGGAAAACCTTACCTGGAAAGAAGGTATTTCCCCCCTCCTCGCCCAAGCAAGCTCTCAGTTCTTGAGCCAGTCAATGGAGAAAAGAAGAAGAAGAAACTAACATGGCATGACAAACAGGGCATCTCACTAACCATCGACCAATACAAAAACCTACTCCAATTCATCCCCCAAATCAACGCCAATCTCAAGAAAAAAGGCATTGACATTAGCCCAGAGGAGGAGGAAGAGGAGGAAGCAGTCGAGGAAAAGAAAGAGTTAGAGTTAGACGACGATGACGAAGAGGAAGAAGAAGAGGCCGTAGAAATAGACTCAGAATCCAACACAACACCCAAGAACAAAAACAAGAGTAAAAAAGTCAAGCCAGCAGCGCAGAAAGGCAAGAAGGGCAAAAAACAAAACATTGAAGCTACGAGTGATGAAGAAGATTAAAGAAGTCGAATCACTGGAATTTGAGAGGGGTAAATTGATTTGGAGCAACAACTAAGGGGTGTTTTATCTTGCGGCTCTTCCAGATAGATGGCAGTTTCATCCGACCTCTGCGTGGGAATGATGTCTGCAGATGTTGATTGCGGCGACGGGAGTTTTCGGATTTGGTCGCTGCAGATCTATGTACCGGTATATATCTGCGTATTCACTTGCTTGATGCTCTTTTACATGCGAGAATACAGTTTATGAAGGGTGCATCTTGTTATGAGCATTTCAACGATCTTCCAAGTCATGGAACTTGGAGTTTGTTTAGAATTGGATGTGACGATGTTTTCAAGGGATAATTGGGCACATGCATTTGCTGTTACGAAATGCAACAACCATCATAATACCAAACAGTTTGATGTACCTGATGCAATTTAATTCATACAATCATGAAACTCCTAACCCATTTCTTTTGTGTTCTTTTCATGTATCTCATAAAACCCCTAACCTTCCCACCACCCGCTACCCACCATCCCCTCATCCCATCTCATCACCCATTCTCACTTCAAAAAGCAACAAACCAAAGAATCTACGACTGCCAACTCCCACTAACCGTCACACTCGTCGCACACCCAACCGGAACTGTAAAACTGCGATTCGGATCCGCCTCCCACGACACCGTCCCCGCACTCGCCACATTCAAAAACTTATAACTAATCGTCGTTCCCGCCGGTAAACTAACCGTTACGCTCCACAGCGGATTACTGATCGTATAACCACTTGCACTCAACGCAATAGCCGACGCAGGGGCCCAGGATCCGAGTTGGGAGATGGAACCTGCGAGTTTGATGGTTTGACCAAGGGACGTGGTGGCGAGTTCGTGGAAGGTGACGGCGACGGATGTAGCTGTTGGGCAGGAGGAGGTTGTGGAAGTTGTGAGGGTTGTGGTTTGGGTGGTGCTGGTGCTGGTACTGGTTGTGGTTGGTTTGCCTCCTCCTCCTCCTCCGCTGGGGGTTTGAGACGCGGGAAATACTGTTGCGGTTGCGGTGGAGTAGGTGCCGATGGCTGATGTGGCAGAACAGGTTCCGGGGAGATTGGAAGCGGATGGTTCGCCCCATGAGTATGGGACGACGCCTGCGCGACGAGCAGCTGCTGTTAGGAATGCTCCGTAGGACCATGTGAGATCGTGGGCTGAGAGTGGTGCTCCACCTGCTCTGTTGAATTGTTCTGAAAGAGAACCATTGCTTTGTGCGTAAGTTGCGACTATGTTTACGTAGCCGTCGGCATATGTTTTGATGGCGTTGTATAGAGTGGTGTAGGTTGTTGATGACGAAGCGTAGGTTCCGGCTGTGATGGAAGAGCTGAAGTCTTTGAAAAATGCTAGGGAAGTAGCGGTTACAGTGATGGAACCTTGTTTGTTCCAGGTGTATAATGCATCGTAAAGTTGTTCGGCGGCAGCAAGAGTATTGAGATACCATGGGTTACCACCGTAGTATGAATCTTCTGAGTAACGTCCAACAGAAACCGCAACTCCTTGAGCGATTCCAGAATTGATATTATAAATGGATCTGAAGGAATCGGTAACAGCTTTGTGATTTGCCAAAGCACGATCCGAGCAGGGCTGGAAAGTGGTAGCATCACATGCAGCAGTAGGATCAAAAGTTTGAATCGAACTCAAGATACTATTCGCATCTTTTCCTGTTCGTCCGTTGTTTGCATTGATATTGGAAATGATGTATCCTGAAGATGAACTCCAAAAGCTTTGAAGAAAGCAAAGAACCTGTGGAGCTCTAGAAAATGTATTAGCACTTAAGTTATGGATCCTTGACAAATATGTGCTTACTGAGAATCACAATAGGTACAGCTCTGACCTATTTGTGCGGCCAAGGCGCTTCCCTCAACAAGTGCACGATGTTGAGCAGCTACAGTGAAGAAGCTTGACCCTTGAACCTCTTCCCAGAGATCAAAACCTGTCTGATTCCCTGTGTATTTAGTCAGTACAGAAACTAGACGGAGAGAAAGTCATGTGTTGAGATCACTCCAGATCTCTTGCAGTTCTGAAACCTCACAGAGATACTTACAATATTGAGTAACGTATGACAGATCATTTCTGATAATTGGCCAAACGATAGTCTGCACAGTAGAAGTATATCCATTGGCGATCAGCCATTTCGAATAGGCAATCATGGCAGTAGCACGTAACGCAGGTCCATCTCTCTGAGGTCTTCCCCAAGCCCCTATAGAAATTACACATCAGTAAACATCAAGAAAAGAATGTTTGAATCCCCTTACCTGTGAATGGCGTTTTGTCCGCATTGAACTTGGGCTCGCCCAAGCCGCCGGATGACAAACCACCAGAGGGGTTTGATACGGTTTGAAGTCCAGCTTGAGAACTGATATAATTTTCAATCTCCTGTTGAAGTGATGCAGAATAGCTGCTGCTGATGAATGTATCAACAAGGGTCTTAAACACCAGTGCAGAGTCTCGAGTCCATGTATAAAAATCTGTGAAAGTATCAGAATCCCATCCTTTTCAATGCAATATCAGAAAATACTAACAATCTGGGTTTGCCTTGTCGGGTGAAGCAACCACAATCCCGGAAGCTGCCCCAGAGGCACAAGCTCCATCAGAGCCAATGTTGCACAAAAGGTTCTTCAAAGCAATTGGACTTTCTGTGGCAATGAAAGAATCCACTGAACGTTTTAATATTTCGGCATTGCGTTGCTCAAATCGACTGGGACCAGGAAAAGCAAAGATAGTTTGGAGGGCAAGACTGCCAACCAATAGGAGAGGGGTGAGCGTATGCATGATGGGTTCAACGGCTTGAAGAATGATAGTGCTATTGAAACTGCTGATAGAGGTGAGAGAGGTGAGGGTGGAAAGTAAAGGGGAAGCCATTGCTATTTATATTATTGAGAGTACTTCGACCTCTCGGTTTCTGTCATGGATGAAAGTATGCAGGACCGAATTTCGCCGTTATGTAGCTTGATGCACCTGAAGCGTTCAGGGGAGTTCAGGATATTGCGTAGGTATGCTAGGTTATTAGACTACTCGTAGGGGTGATACTGTTCAGACGGCAAGTTGTTGAGCTAAGGTAGTAGTAGTACTGTAAGGATGAGATGAGCTTTTCCGGGGAGGGATAAAGTGTACCTGTATAAATTTGTACCTGTAAAGGTACGGAGGCAGTCACGATGTTGCTTTTCGGTACGGAGGTAGAACCTTTTTGGGATTTCTAGGCACGACGTTGTACTGTTCGATATGTGTGAATGAGGTATAAATATAAACTTAACATGAAGTTTTAATAATGGAATAATTGAAATTAATTCCTCATCCTTTATTATCAAATACGTCGTGGCAAGCTAGGACCTTGTCTCTGTTCATAATCATCGTCGACACGCATGTAAAAGTGGCCCCTTGAAGATCGTGTCTATGAGTAGATGTGATTAATTGTACTGTACCTTGTACCTACCTAATAAGTATCTAGCTTAGCCTTTGGACAGACGGTGACGACCGAGTAGAATAATGACAACAGCAACTCGCAAACATCTGCTTGAAGATCTTAGTATTAGTAACACATGTGTATTATACAAAACATGCTTTCAATGTGGATATCCTCATAACCTTCATAATCCTCATGTGATTGAAATCCCCCATACAAAACTCTACTTACCTACCTACCTATCTAGTTATCTAGTTACCTATGTTCGCTCTAATCCGGGGACCCCACACATGTCATTTCTCGGTTTTGTATATTGTATTGTTACTTCTATCTAATCGGACCGTTCCATGTCTACAGCCACAGCATGAATTATATATGACCCTGCGTTGCCCCCCCTCAGCACGTTTTGTTTATGCATTTAATGCATGCTTGATGAGTACAAAGATTGTTTGGTAAAAGTCCTCATTGTAGGTGTACGGTACAGTACAGTAGCGGTATATCAATTCATATACGAGTATATGAGGTTTATTTCTGTGTTATGGCTGTGTTTACTGAATCCTGATGAGATTGAGATATGCGTCTTCGTAATGTCATCGACACTTTGTGAAGTATATACGGGTATAGATACTTTGATCGCCCTTTGAGATACCGGTCGGGACTGCGTACATTTAGTACATCCATCTACTTGACTCGGCCACCAAAACGACTGGTGAGATCGGGTCCCCGAACTATTTCGAGGCGGCATAAAAGACAGCGAAATCTCGACATTATCCGGCCGAATGATGAGCCAGCGAATGAGCCAGCGACTAAAGATTATTACCTAAGTATTGAGACAGTGTCCATCAGGTCAGCAAGCAAGTACTCGAGTATACCGGGGTTGATATTTGGAGATGAGCTTCCTCCAATCGTGCAATCGAGCAATGTAGGTACTAGGTAATTCATGTCCGAAGCGCATTAGTTTTCTTTCAAACAGAGAACGAAAACATTGAACATTGACTATTAGTCGGGTACATGTGCAAGGCTGACACACACACTGCCATTTGAACAAGCCATCGTGGTCGTCATATTAAACATCATGCAAGAAATCCAAGTCCAGCTTCCAATCCTAGTATAGTGAAAATGAGCCCAGCTGTCAAAGTCGTGCGCCAAGCCAAGAAGTTATGATCAAGGCAGGGCGGACAGCCTTAAAGGTATGAGATACCGACGCTTGTATTGCAATGCATGTGTAATTCATGTCAATTCAACGGAAGAAAGTGATGGTAAATAGAAATCAATTATATATCGGGCCTTCTCTCTGCAAAAGACGAACAGCTACTAAGACAAACGAACATCTATATATTACTCAACTTGACGCGTAATGCGCCAGTCTACCGTTGAAAATCAACTGAACGGAGTAATGACCGATTAAGGACAATGCCCCTTCTTTGCAGATCGTCCACCACTCGTGTAAATTGAACAGTATCATAGTCTTGATTGGAGTCTTGCTCCATCATGTAAATGCCCCGAATTTGAAATGTAGACGAGAGGGTTATTCCGCAACCTCAAAGGCTAACAGCCTAGGCAAACAGATTTGGAATCTGACGTCTTCAGTACACTCATCCACCGAATCAGCCGAAGCGACTCAAGTTTCATAAGGACCGATTTTTCTGAAATTTGTCAATCGGATATTGACATCATAGAATACCTTGGTAGGTTGATGGCTCCATAGACGATTGAACTGCCTCAGCATACAACCTTACACCTCCACTGCAAGCAGTTTTGGTGAAGGGACGCTGGACACAAATCTCATGTTTTTGTAAGAAGAAAATCAAAAACTTTTTGCGCGAGAAAAGATTTTTGTAGCGAAACTATCGCGCTAGTTGGTTTAGCGCGCTTCCGAGATATCACTAGTGTGTATTCGGTTAGAGTAGATTTGCCTGTCAGTCTCACGATAACTCAACCTCAACTTTGTCCCATCTCGGAAAAGTCAACACAAATAATCATCAAGTAATATTCTCGACACTTTATACAATAATGGCGGACGCAATTTCTATCGAGGAGACGAATCGAATTCGAGTTTCACTTGGTATGAAACCTTTAGCAGTACCAGGCGCCGCCGGTCCAGTTTTTAAAGAAGTTCCATCGGCACCAGCAGAGGATCTTGGCAGCACATTAGAATCGCGACAGGCTGAAGGCTATGATAATTATCGAAAATTACAAGAAGGCGAAGAGACCAAGAAGAAACGAGAGGCCAAAGCAGAAGCGATAAAAAAAGCACGAGATACGGCCAAACGATTTGCGAAACTCGAAGGCAAAGGTCTGGGAGAAGCTGACGACGATGGCGATTTGGATGCTAAAGCGTGGTTGATGAAGCAAAAGAAACGACAAAAGGAGATTGAAAAGGCGAGAAAGAAGGAACAAGAACGTGCCGAGGCAGAAGCTGCCGCAGCTGCTGAATATACAGCCAAAGATCTCGCAGGCGTTAGAGTCGGACATGAGCTGGACACATTTGTTGAAGGGGAGGATCAAGTTCTCACATTGAAGGATACCACCATCGATGAAAATGAAGAAGAAGGTGATGAATTGGAGAATTTAGATCTGCGTGAGCGTGAGAAGTTATCTGATAAATTGGAACTCAAGAAGAAGAAGCCTACGTACAACCCAAATGACGATGATGATGAGTCGGGTGATAGGAAAATTCTGGCGCATTATGATGAGGACATTGATGGCAAAAAGGGAAATAGGTTTACTCTGGACGGTATGGGTAGCACGACTGAAACCGCATCAGCCGATACCGCACCACACATGAAGGCAAAAGCAAAAATCTTCAGCCTTGACATTTTGAGTAAGTATTTGAACCCCGACTCCTTTAATATCCAACGTATTCAGTCACTGACATGTCATTTAGAGGACGATGAACCGAAATCCGACTACCTTAATATTTCAGATATCAAGGTTAGGAAATCCAAGAAGAAGAAGGCCAAGTCAACTCGACAAAGGACGACGGATGAAGATGATGTTTTCCTTGAACCTGAGCCTGCGGTGTCTAACGGAGATGTTGCCGACGCGATGGATGTTGATGGAGTCTCTAGGCCCGTTACCGTTAAGAAACGAACTTTCGAGGATACATCCTTTGTTGATGATGATGATTTACAAGCTTTACTTGCTACCCAACGAAGGAATGCATTGAAGAAACGCCAAAAGATACGACCAGGAGAGTTTGCTCAGCGATTACGGAAAGAAGCATCAGCTATTCCAGCAGCAGATGATGAGGAAGGTAATGATTCAGGACTCGTGATTGATGAAACCTCGGAGTTTGTTGCGAACCTTCAAAAACCAGTGGCACCAGAGCCCAAGCAAAGATCTGTATCTCGACCAGCAGATGCTGTCACCTCCATGGATGCCGATTCTGATGACGATGGGGATGGGGATGTCCAAATGAGCGAATCGTATGCGAATATCGAGGATGATGAAGACAGACTTTCTCGGATCAAGCGCGAAGAGGCGAATGAAGACATCGAAAATAATGGGTTAGAGAAGGAAGCCACCCTGGACAACGTAGGTTTAGGATCAATGTTGAACATCCTAAGAGGAAGAGGTATTCTCAAGACTTCAGAATCTGGTGATGTGGCCACAATCTTCAGAGAGAAACAAATGTTCCTCGCCGAAAAGCAACGACGTGAGGCAGAAGCGGAGAGAAGAGCAAAATCTCAAAGAGAGAGAGATCGTACCACAGGCCGTCTGGATCGTATGTCTGCTCGTGAAAAAGAAGAACACGCTAGACAACAGAATACTATGCGAGACCAGCAAGAATCTAGACAACTTGCGGATCACTTTAATAGGGAGTACAAACCTAACGTGGAGCTCAAGTACATTGATGAGCACGGAAGAAACATGAACCGAAAGGAGGCTTTCAAGCACTTGTCACATCAGTTCCATGGCAAGGGCAGTGGAAAACAAAAGACCGAAAAGTTATTGAAGAAGATTGAAGACGAGAAGCGACGAGAAGCTCAGAGTTCACTGGACGGCAGTCAAATCGGTGGTATGACTGGAGCGGCAGCACAACAGTTGAAGAAAAATCGACAAGCTGGTGTGAGATTGGCTTGATCAGATCAGTTCGAGCAGGGACTGAAGATATTCATCATGGTGCAAAGGTGCAGACTCCTATATTGTACTTAGATTTTATTATAATGCTGACAATTTTTTGAGAAGCGAAAAGTGTACTATGGCGGTATACTATTTTTGTGATGCGGTGGTAAGTCAACTTGCGATGGATACTAATTCATAGTGATTCTACGATTTCCTTCATCGTCATACACACCGTAAGTCAGTGCTATTATTTATACTTCGTCTTCACCTTACCTATTCTACTCCAGTATGTTGACCAGCAAGGTACTTGAATCACTTGATACGTAAGTAATGCTTCCGGGTTTCAACCTTTTCTTCATTTCTATTCAATGCTTCACTTCACCAATTCATAACGTGTTCTTCTCTGGTATGCGACCTTGGTATGCGACCTTGCTAGAGAGAGAGAGAGGGGTAATGAATGAAAAGTACCATGTGAATTGAATTGAAATTGTCTATATCTGCACGTCATGGGTTTAATAATACTAACTATAGTCACCCCATTGTTTATACATGAACATCTGAGTGATACACATCTTCATCTTCATCTTCAATATTCAGAGTATACTATATCTCTTTCTTTGTGGTTTTATATAGATAGAAACACACATACCAAGTATCTTCTCCTGAGGAATTATGGTTTTATGTGATAATGGTGTTGTAATAGTCATAGTCATGGAAATGGTAATGGTAATATATATAAAACACTAAATTATTAATATCGATTCTTTATTTCTCAATGTTCTCAATGTTCTTCATGTTCCTCATGTTCTTCATGTTCTTCATGTGCTCTCAGTCTCATGTTGTAATGGCATATAATAGCATATCAGACAATTTGATTTACTAGGTAACTCTTGATAGTATAAGTACACGTACTGTACAAGTAGTATATATAGCACAAGGAAACCTGAGAAGATCTATTTCCTCTTCTTCTTCTCTTCTTTACTTAGTACCTATATACCTATATTTAACACAGTACCTATAGACAATACCTACCTAGTGCGAACCCATTTTCAAACTAGCAGTTTGGATTTTTGTTAAACTAGGTAAACCAATTGCTAGTAGGGGATCGACGAAGGAAGTGAGTCAGGTAGTTGGAGGCTTGTTGGAGGCTTGTTGGAGGTTAACTATTGTGGTTGAAGAGGTTAATGGGTAAATTAAACTATTTATTGCCTATGTTGGTTTATGTGTGTTTAGTGTGAAGTATGTTTAGTGTGAAGTGTGTGAAGTGTGAAGTGTGGTCAGTGGGATGGAATCGATGGAGATGGAGATGGGTATATTGATATGGGTATGGATAGATCGGAAATGGGATAGGATATTTTGAGAATGAGGATGAGGATGAGGATGGATAGATTGGGTTATTATAATGAGTTATTGGGTTCAAGGAGGAGAGGAGAAGGGAAAGGATAGGAAAAGAAAGGAAAAAAACTGGCCTTGAGAGGTCTGGGGTCTGGGGTTGATGATGAGTTCTGAGTAATAGTATAGGAAAGTCTTGGAATTGTAATATCTATTTATTTATTCAAGCATTGCTTTTTATTTATTAAATTACGAGTATCGGTATATTATATCATCTGTAAGGTGTAACATAATAGAGGATGGATGGAATTGAATCAATGATGCTTATGATTTCTCTAGAGGAGAAAGTACGTTTCGAGAGGATCTGTTTGAGGTGGATGGAGTGTGTTCGATATCGATCTACCAGATTATACTGAGTACGAGTTCTATAGATTCCATTACACGCTCATATCATCGAGTACATATACACATGCATATATTTAAGTTCTATACTGAACCATACCACACCACACCATACCATATCATACCATCTATACCGATTCCTGTGCTATTCCTGTTCTCATTCCTCTTGATTATAATTTCTCATTTTCCATTTCCAACTTCCCACTTGCCACTTGCCATTTCCCACTTGTCACTTGTCACTTGTCACTTGCCACTTCCCAATTCCCATTTTCCATTTCCCACTTCCTATTTCCTATTTCCCATATCTCCAATGCTATCATTATATCACTGTACCGTACACATCCTCCTCGTAAACTCCATCCTTTCCTTTCTGTCAGATTTCCTTGCGATCACCAGAATCGGGACAATCTCAGTTCTCTTCGTGGCAAATAAGTCCTCATTAAAATGGTATAGCGTTCGAGACCTGTCCATTGATATCCACGGGTGCCCCTAACATTCTAATGTGTACGACCTCGTTAGCCTTAATATCCTTGATGGGTACATTCGAGTTGAGAGGGAACTTGGAAACATACTTTTTACCGGTCTCAGTCGCGCAACAACCAACGAATATAGAGGCTGGCCAACATACTAACTATGGTCATTGTTAGTCAAAGAGGAAGAAAAGTTTTCAATAGTAGAAGGGGCGGATGAGGTGCAGTGTATATATAGTGTAGAATGATGATGTAAATGACCTACTAGGTAGATAGGTATTTCTGGCTAAGATGAAGGGGTGTCGGTACTTACGGCAGATAGTACACCAATTCCGAAGCCAAGGGTGGGACCTACGACTTTTACATGGCAGGGATTCTGATCAGTGCCACATTGAATGCAGACCCATGGGATGGGGAGACCGCATCCATCACACATTTTGGGTAATTGGGAATGGGGAGTCGGAGAAAAGGATGGGGGTGGAGATGGAGCTGAGATGGAATGGGATGGAATGGGATTGGGGGCGAACTATAGCTAGATCTGATGTTGGATTCAAGCTAAGATAAGGTTGAAATGGAGTGGATGGATGGGATTGTTGGAGAATCAATCAATGATCATTGAAAGGATATTATCTGATATGAATTGAATAAGATGGAGATTGTGGAGAATACGATACAATTCATGTGAGATGAGTGAGATAAGATGTGATGAGATGCGATGAAATGAGATGAAAAGAATGGATTGAAGGGATAGAGGGCGAAGAGGGGGAAGAGCAACTCTTGGAAATAGAGTTAAGTTGTGAACTAGTATCTAGTATACTACTCGAGGTAGTATAGCTCGAGATTAATTTTGGAATAATAACTTGATGAGTTGGTTACCTACTACCAGTAGTATATACTCATACATCCCAGACTAAAGTAGTAAGTATAGTAAACGATCCATATACTCTTTAGGTGAAGTTGACAATTCCTGACGTATGATTTACAGTAACTACGTATATCTATCACATTTTATCAAATCACAGGGTGTGAGATTATTTAATAAAGCTTCTACCCAATTGATGTATGTATGGTATGCACAGGTAACGGAAAAGCCATCCGCTCCTATGAACTACCGGTAGTCTAAAACTGTTTGCAGTGAGGAGTTTGCAGTTTTCTCCTCATCCAAAAGTGGAGTGAATCGAATCATTCCAGGGAAAATGGGGGAGAAACTAGGTAGTAGTAGTAGTACTAGATTAAGTATCTAGTAGTGTATAATCTTTATTACATCTTCCTAGGTACTTTTATTATATACCTATATTATCTCTACTCTCACTCGGTGTACAAGAAGCTCTCTTTTTCACTTTATAAAAATAAATACTAGGTAAGGTTTTAATATATATCACGTGACGTTATCCGGAGCCTCCATCAAAAAAACAATCCGATCCTTATTCGCAACTTCACAAGTAGATCTCCTTCCTGTTTCCATAGATCTTGACGTCGAAAACGACTTCTTTGCAACCGCAGGGTCATTCGTAACCACACGGTAACCACGAATACCGTGCATGATTCTTCACTGCCTTCGCAATACTTCACAAGATAAGGTGGACGAGTTGTTTTAAGCAGCGATGACTTCATCACAGACCGCAGAATCCGTTACCGGTACTCAACCTATTGCGCCCGTTGCAACAATGTCTACAGCCATTTTTAACCCCGACAACAAACTTTTGATCACTCAGGCTCCCGATCCTCACGAAATTAATGGACTTGTCAGTGAGGGTGAGGAACCAACAACCCAACCCATTCAGAAGCTTTCGCAAACACCGCCCGTCAAACCTCTCGACTCCTTTCCGTTTTGCGCCATCCCATCAAACGCACTGGCAGGCGCCGATCAAATGCCTTATGATCTTTCTCAAGATGCTCTTCATTTGCCTGAAGGTATGAAATACACCTTCGACCACGACATGCAGCCTCAGAGTAACGTTGCGCCTAATGATGCCTTTCATCAGCAATCTTGGGATGAACCGTGGGATGCGAACCAAATAAATACGGCAGATTCCGGCGTGCAATTGGATGGTTTTGCAAAGCTGGTTTTCGATGATAGCGCGTTTTACATGACCACACATGAAGTGATCATCGGTCGCGACATGTCCGCCCAAAACAACATGACTAGATACGAGAAAGAGCAAGCACAGCTTGAGCAGGCATGGCATGCATTTGATCCGAGTCGTGGTGATAGCAACCAAGCAACCGTTGATGCTCGACAACCTCGACGAACCATCATGAACATAAATGCGTCTGCTGGTATCTTGGAATCTTGGATGCCATTACAGGAGAAGCGAAATCGCAAGGGAAAGAAGCATAAAACCTCAAAGTCTGCCAACCTGTTATCACAAAGTGGCTCTGGCAACAGTCCAAAAGCAGGCTCTTTATTACCTCTGCTAGATGGAAATATACCGATCCAGAACCCCGATCCACATAGTTGCCCTATCGTTCGTGTACACCCTCCCTTCGATAAAGGGCTCGCGGGCTTCAAAACGATATCCAGAGAGCACGTCAAAATATTCTATGATGATGACCATGAGATTTTTAAAGTAAAGTTCATCGGTAGAAACGGAGGATTTGTGGATGGTACATTCTATGAATGCGAGCAAATAGCACCATTGATGAGCGGTAGCAAATTGCAGATGGGTTATATATATGTCACGTTCATGTTACCGGATTTCTTGATGGATGGCACAGGATTTCAGTACCAGGAGGACCCCGAAGAGGAGGCGACCACTGGGACAATCTACTCGGAAGGGGGTAAAGAGATGAGCCTCAATTTTGATGGCGCACCGCGAGCCGGCGATCAGAGGTCCACCGACAATAGCGAATGCTCTTCAATTGATGGGAATGCATTTGCTAGGGACGAATTTACCGACAGCGAAGAGGAAACAGCAGACAATGCTGGAGAAGTCGATAATGAGGTTCAACTTGAAAAAGAGAATAGCAAACAACAAGACGTTGAAGAAGATGAAGAAATGTTGGACAACTTTCCAACTGACTCGCCGACTGACGCCAGTCCACGACCTGCAAAGAAGCGTGGACCAGGACGACCACCTAAGAACGGTGTCATGTCCAAACGAGAACAACAACTTGCCAAGAAAGAAGCACTGGAGAGAGAGAGGATTCAAGAGGAAGAAAGGGTCCAAGAAGAACAGAGAATTGAAGACCAAAGTCAAGCAACAGCCTCAAAAACTGTGCCTGGAACCAAGAACAAGGTCGGAAGACCAAGAAAACATCCTCGACCAGAAGTATCGGAGAAAGAGCCACTACGAAAAAAGCGCAAGTATACCAAGAGACTATCGGGTCCCAAGGAACCTGAGGAGGTTGATGAGGACAAGTTTGACGACGATGGTAATTGCATACAAACCAAACGTGGAAGCTCCAGAAAAGTTGCCTATGTTTTGAAGATAGTCAACCACGTGAGATCGGAGTGTACTCTGGAACAGCTTAATAAGCCCCCAAAGAATTACCTTCAAGTCATTTGGGAGCTGCTCCGTGATGCAGGATGTCCTTTATGTCTTCCACAGATCTATAACGAGATGGAGGTTCAGTACCCGTATTACGCCTTTCAGGACTCGAAGGGATGGCAAAGTAGTGTCAGGCATAATTTGGGACAGCATGATTGTTTTCTACGTGAGAAGCGCGCTGGTAAAGGCTGGGCTTGGACTTTGAAAGAGGGTACAAGTTACGTGAGGGAGAAGAAGAAGAAAGCACCTTCGCCTCCTGTCGCAGGTAGAAACCAACCAATCTATCAAGCTAGCCATCCAGTTCCGGGCTACGGTGCCAATCAAATACAACCTCCACCTGGATATATGTTCAATCCCCAGCTATATCAAGGTCAAATGAATTCACACCCGCCACCGCAAGCGTACCAACAATACCAACAAGCGCAGACTTACATGGGCCCTCCAAATCCCCACTATGCGCCTTATCCAGCGCAGCAAGGTTACGCTCCGCCTCAAGGTGTTCAAGCACCTTTCATCCCTCCAATGGCGCCTCAATTGGTACCCACAGCGCCGGCTTCATACAGTTCCCCTTATGCTCCAAAGCCACCTGCTGCTACAACACAACCTCAAGGTATTCAACAACCACCTCAACAGCAATATCCCCAACAGCAATATCCACAGCAATATCCACAGCAACCTCACTACCAACCACAGGGATTGCCACAACCGCCAAATACGTCTCAATCTCCGGTACTACCACAGCAGCCACGACTACCAGCTGGCAACCGAATCCCAACACCACCTCAGGCTGCACCTCAAGCTGCACCAGCACCCATTCATCAGAAGAGAGTCATTCCTCCCAATCTAATTGCTGTGGTAATGGGATACCGCAACCACGTGGTCAACTTAATGCGACAAAAAGCTCCCCAGAACGATGCTGAAGCACTTGTGGATAAAGCCATAAAACGGGTTTACGATGGCACTGAGGATGATCGTTCTCTTGACAGTACTGAGCATGAGATGAAACTTATCAATGGTGTACTCAACGTTCTCAAGTTGCCCCTCGTTCCTCGTACACCTCCCGCCAACCCAAGTCACACTCAACGACAACAATCTGCACCGCAACAACCTTCCCAGCAATCGGCTAATCAAAACAAACCACAAGGCAACACGTCTCAGCAACCTGTTAAAGCCAATGGACCAGACCTTCCAAAACAAACGATCATGCGTCCATCGTTGTATGGAAACAACTTAAATCAATCCACTGGTTCTTCTGTACCCAGGCCACCATTGATGACACCAGGTTTACAGCGAACCAATTCTGGATCACATCAGATCGCACCTGCCAGACCGAATACAGCCTCCTCTTCTTCTGCGCCAGCTAATTCTTCAAACCCATCACAGGCTGCTGTATCAAGCAGTAACAAGACTGGTGGTGCTACGCCACCTGTCGCAAACACGGTCAATCAAACGATCGCGCAGGTTGTTGATCAAAATGGGACAAATAATGGTCTCAAGGTTGGCGAAACTTTGACCGAGGCAGGTTTTGTACGAAGTTTCCCTCAGCCTCAGATTACCACCTAAGGGACATTGTTGCTCACTGCAACAAATCAATCAGATGGATGGAGACCATCTGTTAAAAAAGTAAATTAATTCGATTCGATCCAAATGGGCCGGCATGCCCACATATGGAGTATATATTTGGGACTTACAAAAAAGGTTTTATTTCCTTGCATAAGAATATCATGATTTTGGAGGAAGAGCACATTTCATTTGTTTCATACGGTGTTCAAAGAACGGGGAAAAATTGGGTCTCTGGGTCTTTGTCTCTTGGTTGATTTTTAAATGAATTTGGACAGGTTGGAACTGGAACTGGGCATGGGCATAATGTTATCACGACGTAATGCAGGGCATAGCTTGGCGAATCAACCAGGAAAATAAACAGGCGTTTCATAGGTATCCCATCAGCGAGATGATTAGCATACTCGATTGCATGGCAGCGATGGTAGGATTACAGTGGTCATTTTTCTTGGGCGTGTCTATGCATGCATGGCCATTAGCATATATAAGGTTGGGGCGTTTGAACATTTTTCTCATTACACAGCTAATACTTTCCTACTTCTTCTTCGAGGATGCATTCATTGCATTGATGATGGATGATAGCTTCTTCGCAGGGGATTTCTGGGGAGTGTAACACGCATAGCATAGCATAGGTTTGGGTTATTTAGGGTTACCCGCCATTAGCAAGGGAAAGACAATCATTGGCTTGATCATATCATATCATGTCTTTTTTTTTGGTTTTATTCGAGTATTCAGCTGGTTAACATAACATAACATCTTGAGATTTTTCTTTCTTGCTTTTTTACTTTCTTGCTTGCTTGCTTGCTTGCTGGCTAGCATCGCATGCTATAGCCGGGCAACGCATATATGGAACGAGATGAGATGAAATGAAATCTTGGAAGCGCTGTTGTGGATTCTTTTGAATGCATTTGAATGGGTTGAAGACTTGAAGTTAAGCAATGGATCGAATGGGTTGGTTTGGTTTGGTTTTATAAATTATAAGTGAGTATAAATGGTGATATGGGTGCGATGGCATGGAATGGGATGGAATGGGATAGACGTATGTGTATGTATCAGCATCAGTGTGTTAGATTTAACTTGCAACTTCTTACGAGTACATAAATAAATAAATATCAATGGTTTTTTATACCACACAACTGAACTGAAAGGGAGAGGGAGAGGGGGGGAGGTGTTTTCTTTTTTGATGAGTTTGTGTGGATGTGAATGTGAATGTGTGTGTGTGTATGTGTATGTGTATTGATGAATGCATATATATATATCAAATCATGTTTATGTTTATGTTTATATTTTTGTTATATTCATGATATATGTTGTTGAAAGTTATAATGCACCTAGGGAACAGTTCGTTGTGGCTCTTTTAATCTCTTGATATTGAGTTGTAGAGTTGAAGGATTGAAGAAGAGAGGAGAGCTCTAGGAATAAGCAACCATGCTTAGTCAGCCAGATTCACTGCTGTACTGACGACTTTCAACATATGTACTCAATTGTAAGAGTATCTAGTTAGATACATCAGATATATCAGATCCATCAGATGTATTGTGCATACATGGAAATTAAGCTTGGCGCGTACATATGGTAGTTAGTAGTCTGTAGTCTGTAGTCTGCAGGTTGACTGGATGTTTGACTTAAAGTGTGTTTGGGCGTATGTATGCACTGTGCATATGCATGTGCATGTACATGTGCAAATACGAGTAGATAGATAGATGGGTGGAGATTTATAGTAATATTTTCATGTCATGTTATGATGGGCATGGGCATGTTCATTTTGTGGCATGAGTTGATTATGGTTATGGTTATTCATATACTATACTTATACCGAGTAGATAAATGAGATTTAACTGCATCAAAGGCCATCCTGCACAGCTAGCTAGCAGGTCATTCATTTCATTACTTATACTTATTTACTTGCTCAATGCAATGGTACTCTAAATACGATCGAATAAACCACAGTTCTAAGCAGGTAGCATGTCATCTCTATTACATCAAAGTAAAGTAAAGTATCATGCCGGTGAGTGCATAGAATTGATGTCGTGGTCGCTGTATGGCTGACTGCCATTGACTGACGTTGCTGACTGCAGAGCAGTAAAATTTGAGGCGGCAGTCATCCTCGAATTTCAAAGACATTGTTTCAAATATCCTTGGTCAAAAAACGGCTCACATAGCATAACCTGCCAATCAATCAGCGTAATTGTTGGCGTTGAGTGAATCACTTGACTTGTTGCTCAATCTCGTTGTGTTGTCATTGCTGATGATATGAACAATTTGATGGATGCTAGCAAAAAGAGTTCCAAAACCAACGCTTGCAACCTCATTTCTGTTATTCAAAATTCAAGATTCTTCAACAAGTACACTGAGCAAATCTCATTTCTCACACAATCACGCTTTTGCAGTTTCTGGTGTCACGTTCCGTATTTTTGTATTTCTCGCTCGTCCTTCACGAGACACCGATGCTTGGGGGCGAACTTGGGGGCGAAGAATGGATGGATTGTCTCACGTTACACCAACCCAGATTCTGACGGTAAGCAAAAGCTCGTCATAGGTGTAACTCCACCGCTCGGGCGTAGCCAATTTCTGCAGGGTCAGGCATGAACCCCGGAAGCCGGATCAACATATGCAGGGTCGGGAATTACTATAGTGTTGGGGAAAGCCGGTTAGGTAGTGTATTATCCGCGTTGAGATCAGTGTATCCAGCGGTGTGCAGGCAGAATCTTTCGCCCAGATCCATTGATCAAGATATCTGAGGATAATTTTGTGCTTGGTAAGCGCTGGAATACGAAGGGTTCGCACATTTGAAGATACCTCACAGATGCTCGGATCCGGTGAGACGTAATACGAGCCATATGTTTGTAGTTCAAATTCTATCCGTGAAAATCGGTATTGAAGATACATCTGGACGATTGGGGAATACATACTCTCATGATCGGGGCAACATTTGCCACCATCTTCTGATTTAGATAGGTCCATGCCAGGGTTCAAATAAACCACTCGTGACGACGGCAATGAAGTAAGGCTATTGATGATGATTGTGAAAAAGAAACCGGCTCAGAGAGTCGATAAAGGAACAGCTTATCACGTGGATGGTGTTCATGATCCACAAGTTGCAGGTATCTATCTTCGCTCTCTGTGTATTGCGCGGAGAAAGCTTTGATGATATTTTTCGGACCCCCCACGAACTTCGGGCGGGACACTTATCAGATACATCTTGACAAATATGATATCTATCCTGAGCTTCTGATGTTTCTTCTGTTCGGGTAGGCAAATGAAAGAGGGTTCTCCTTCGACTACAAGATCCAGTCATCTTCGCCAAGCTACATTGTTTCGGGTCCGATAATTTGTTGGAGAGAAAATACTAGCGCTCTAAGAACATCTGCAGAGCATGCGACATAAAATAAAGTTTTGTCATAAAAAGTAAAGGATGGGACCAAAATTTCAATTTCGATGCCCATGTAATAACAACTTTGGTAGACAAGGGCAACGAACGAATGCATCTCTGTGGTTGGCAAGTAATTTTGGGAATGCCAAAAGATGATTATATCGATTGATTGTTTGAAATATGCATACAAGGCGAGATGATTTCTGTAAATGTGAACTTGCTTCTTCGCCAATACTCATGCTTGCTTAATGATTAGCGGATCTGCGATGATGGGTAGAAAATCAGCTGAGAATCAGGTTATAATCACCGATCTGCAAATATGATACTGTCTTCGTTGAGTCTTTTGAAACAAGTATACCCCTCGATTACTCAAGATTTAGCATATTGCTTCGAAGTCCAAAATCAAGCTCAAGATGTACCAAACTCAATCTAGATCGTCGATGAACGCAACTTTATCAGCCAAAGAGTTTGGGTTGCATCTGGAAAGGTTGAGAAGCTTTGATGTCCTCGTGATATCTTTTTGGCATTAAACCTTCCTGCTGCAGTTCTCTGTAACACGACCGTAATCTTACTGCAATGTAATTATCCTCAAATTCCAGCAATGGAATGCCACGAGAAATACGCATCGGAGGCGGTCTCTAGCGTTGCATTTCATTTGCACGATTAGTTCTCTTTTTGTATCTTATGATTACGGGGGAGGTGGTTGGAACCAATTGGGTGCGAGGAGGGAAACTCGCCAGTCCGCCTCAACAAGGCGATTAAGAAACTGGCTTCCAAACACCACAATTTCCCGGAATCTTATATTGTATGCAGAAGTCGATGCGGATACGTGTAAGGGTATTGCGACCTTCGACTCAGCTAGTCGACTTCGCAACAGTCTATGGGTCCACAAAACCGTCCGATTTGAATAAGGATGTGCAGGGAGAGGTGTTGATAACCCCCAAGGTATATCGCCACCTTTTCGGACGTAATAAGGCTCTTATAGACAGCTTAAATATCCCTACAAAAGTATGTCCTGGACCGGTGTATACGGTGCTACACGACCAGTCTATATCTCTTAAAATCCCTTGTTTCGCACTCAACCTCCTGTCATACCATCGCCAAGTGCAATGTCTTCTCAACTTAATAGATACTGGATACCCAATTTTGATATCAACAAGAGAGTCATCACCAAAGAAATCCAATACTACCTGGGACCGGAATCTACGCTGAGGCCATATACACGAGACGTACGTGATAACAACTTCCGCTGTCAAATAATCATGCTCATTAGGTGCGTAGGGAGAAGACGGGTATCTGATTAGCACACCTGGGGAGTGCTTGACAGATGTGAGCACTATCGCAATAAGAGATCGTCCGAGGATGTCTCGATTAACTTGGTGCATAGGAGCAGATAGACGATATCTGTATTAAGTCGAAGGAACTCTGGGAAAAGCAGGCAGCGGCCCGAGCCAAGAAGGAGTCAGACAAGCAACTAAAGCGACCTCTACATCAGCCAGTCGTCATATCAAGAGGCTCAAAATCTCGTTCCCCAAGGTCTCATCGTTCGGATCACAAAAGTTCTTGATTTTCGAATGATCGAGAGTTCAACATCGATGGGCCAAGATAACCCGAACTATGCAGATCTGCTGCATGTGGATCCTTCAACGAGAGTTCAAGAGTGTGGTATCGTCCTCGCTCTACAGAACAAAGGGTTTAGAGACAGAGGTCGTGCCATAAGGAAGGAGTAAGGCTGTCGCGGAAGTGAAAATGCATAGCGCTCGCAAACCCTATTTGACACATTTGATGTCGGTGTCCTGATTTTTCGATAGCTTTTCTTTCTCCTTTTGGATTGAATCTGGTTGATGCATAGTCTGCATGTACTTGGCATCTTTTCGAGCATCAATAAATCTCTATGCTGGTGCTATTTCTCGAGATATTCATGCCTTGAATAAATATCACTATCCAGAAACCACTCCCAGACTGTTGTGAATAAATTTGAGAATGCGAACCAGGGCAAGCCAACAGTGCTAACCCATCAAGGCGATTACACTGCTTTGGCCATTTTCATCGTGCCCACTACTAGAGTCGCAGTCTGAACCAACAGTTTTAGACGTACGTAGTGCAGCCAAAAATGGGACCGGTTTGAAGCCTCACAAACCCTGGACATCAAAATTGAGGTGCGGCTACTTTCCAAATACGACCGGATAGCACATTAGGCTGAGTTCATCTGCAGCTAAAGGCAGAAGCGAGACGAAACGCGGTATTGCAGCTCTTTATCTTAGTGCATAGAATTTCGGAATTTGACGGCTTAAGTTTTATGATAGTCATAGTGACGATATGTTTCTTTCCATAGTTCCGAGAGAGGGTCATTGGTATTCAATTCTGTCCCGCGAACCCGAGAATTTTGACGATGGAAGTTGTGAATGTCTAGAGCTGATTTCATAAAGCGTTGGAGGCCTCAGACCCAAGTAGGCTCATAAGCAGTGGTAGCCCCAAAGGCAGTAGATATTTCGTGCCGGGTAAATTTTCATGAGAGTCGTGTGTGAAAATTGGGGCAATGATCGATCCATGAAATTATAACCATCTTGTTGGCCATTAACTCGTAGGCAGGAACTATGAAACTTTGTAAAGCGACCTGCAAAAATCAAACCCAATTCCTCTGCTATGAGGCCACCAGCAAAATTGGCGGGCACAGTAGATACAATGCAATGCGCCACTAAGATTCTGGCCATGGGAAGCATGCTAGGCTTCTCCACATGATGTTTGAACATTTGGCAGAGAGCGTTCCCTCCTCTGTGCGAGTTCTGAATAACTTGTGATGAGCTCCATGATTTATTTCGGGTTACAGACAAACTCGAACTGTCCATTCGTCCCAAAGTTGTATTTAAACTTTCAAGGTCCTACATTCTCAATGTCGAGGCATAAGACTTCTTTCATATGCATCAAGCTGTATGGGACCAGATGACCATAAGACAATTGCTTGAATATATATTTCAATCCCTGGTAGACGATCTTTGGTATCTTGTTGGCCCCTTAAATCTGCTATATAACCCACGATGTTGACCCACTCTCCAATTCGAGTCTCATGAGACTTCAAGCTATCAAGCAGAAGTTTGACGTTGACATAGGCTTTTATTCCGTTACTAACTGGAAAGTTGTGTTCCAACATAAGAAGAGCAGAGTTCTTGTCATAGCTTGTCACACTATACGAGTATACAGTGCAATGTCAGTTAAACTTTTCCCCCAACATAGGACTTTTGAGAATGTTGCACAGGTACTTTTTAGTTCTACTCAGAACTGGTAAACAGCCAAGATCGAGTAATATTTCCCCTTTCCCAAAATTGTAATTTCTGATTACACCTTGTGTAGACAGTGAAATCCATGCAGAAAAAGGATGGATAAACAAAAAGCAATAATTATCATACCATCCTAGAAATCGAACCTTATCCCCTTGTGAAAACTGTTGAAGGTCGGCAAGCAATGTAAGCTTCGAGGGAATAGGTCCCGAGTATTGTTTAGACATATTGGCTATCAATACAACATATAGCTCGAGAAAGTAATACCATGAAGTAGAGATAGAATCAAAGTACTGGTGTTGTTGTTTGTGCTTGTGCTTGCTTGCTTGCTTGCCTGATAAAATTGTGATGGACTTTTGAGATGGACTTTGGAAAAACATTATACACACGTGATTCGTGTTTTGGACTGCGCTAGCCTAATCTTGACGAGGGACTAGCGTCATCATCGACGCCATGCGACCATTTTCTGGGTAATCATTCAATCCATTTCATCATACAGTACGAAACTACAACAGGCAACCACAAAAAGATTTGTAGGATCTCATTAGCAAAACGCAAACGACACCAGAGATTATCTATCTTCACTGCCATCCAACTTCACTCAACCTATCTCTACGGTCCTCTAAGGTCTTTGTCCGGTAAATACAAAGCTCCCCGCTATCAATACTCGGTATCAGGCCTTATCACCAAAACCTGACCATTAACAGTCACTTTGATTTCCAGCCCTTTCGGTTCTTTATACCTTGCGAGAAGACGCTGGGGGCTCGAAAGTCCTGCCAACTCAACGATCTCGAGTCTGCACAGTATCGTGAAATATGTCGGGTGTTTGGGGCTGGTTCGGGGGAGGGAGTGCCCAGAAGGCAAAGGAATCCCCGAAGAATGCTATCTTAGGACTACGTGCGCAGCTTGAAATGTTGCAGAAACGAGAGCGTCATTTGCAAAGTCAGATGGACGAACAAGATGCGATAGCCAGGAAGAACGTAAGCTCGAACAAGAATGGTATGTCCTGGTACCCTGGAACGTATTCCTATCAACTGCTGATAACTGGTGATTTTAGCTGCGAAGGCTGCGTTGCGACGAAAGAAGCAGCACGAACACACTCTCGATCAAACTATCGCGCAGATATCGACATTAGAACAACAAATATATTCCATCGAAGCGGCTAACATCAACAAAGAGACTCTCCTTGCCATGGAGAAAGCTGGCAAGGCAATGGCGGCTATTCATGGCAAGCTCGATATCAACAAGGTGGACGAGACAATGTACGTTTTCTCAGCTGAGTTAGAAGGGGGATGGAGACTGATATATTTTTTACAGGGACAAACTTCGGGAACAGCATGCCTTGGGCGAAGAAATCGCCCAAGCCATTACGAGCGCACCTCTCGGCGAGCCTATAGATGAAGCGGAACTCGAAGACGAATTAGCGGAACTTGAACAAGAACAGCTAGACAATAAGATGCTGAAGACTGGTTCTGTGCCAGTCTCTGATGAGGTTCATAGATTGCCATCTGTTCTAAATGGAGAGGGTAAGCCCTTTGATACCATCCTGGTCTTGTGTTAAGATTACTAATATTCAATGCAGTCAAATCCAAAGCACCCGTTTACGTTGAAGAGGATGACGAAGAAGAAGAACTTCGAAAGCTGCAAGCTGAGATGGCTATGTAATTCAAGGACAATAAATTTAACATTGAGCGGAACCCTGGACTTTCTGGTTTTATCAGTTTATTTTGTGTATGGAGGCGTGCGTTCAATTTTCAGTTTGTACAAGAGAGGATATCGGGCTTCGAATCCATTATATGCGACGGCGTTTGGGATTTGTTGTACATCTGTCAAGCAGACACCGAATACCTTCTATTACCAATAAACTAGAAGAATAGCATCTACCTACAATGTAGTAATGTCTGTGGTTGCCGGTATCTTCCAACAGCTATAACTCGCCGTCCAATCAGAGAGTAGAGCCAAGGCATATATCCATCATGTCAGCCTCGTTTTGGGCCCATGTCTTTAATATTTCCCAAGGAAATCCCTAGCTGAAACATTGGGTTCGAAAACTGGAAATGGCAACTTGCAAGATATCCCAAAAGTGTACCTACGAGGGAATGCTGTTGTTTTTAAAGACTTAGGTCGAGATCTAATCCTAGCTTGCCCAGCTCATCCAGATGATTTTAATTATAGAATAAATTGTAGAAATTCTCTTTGAACATGAATTTTTCTAACCACTTCATTTTGCCCCTCACACCCACACGACATCTAAGTACATTCATTGACTATATAATGGCATATGCACTACTCAGTATAACCCCTCCTTTTCGAGAGGCATATCATTAACGGAATCGCTAAAGACTCAAAATCTGACCCCTTGAAGATCAATCCATAATCGGATACCCGGGCCACCCAAAAGGATGGGTACAGTAATTAGCTAGTACCTAATGTCATGTACTGTACTGACAACTCATCAACGTCGCAAACACTCAGTATCCGCCGGCATCAGCACCAATATTTCTATTGGTGTGGCAAAGCTGCAAAAGGGGTTACAATTACATTGATATCGTGCGGATATGATCACTACATATTTGGGGGGGGCGGGGGTTTGAGACTCTGAGGGGGCTTTCTGCTTGTGATTCTTTCTCTTCCATATCACATCACATTTCTTCTCAATTCCATGGAAATTGAAGATGATGGATTGAAGAGGATAAAATTGGAGATATATGATGATCCGTTTGTTCAATGGTAGGCAATTGCAGGCATCTCAAGATGAGGTATACAAGGCGATCGACCACGTTGCATCGCCATCTCATGGCACTACTGTGAAACCTTTTCGGGTAGCAGTCTTGTAAGAATTACATCAACTTTCAAGTCATCAACAAGTCATCAAACAGTATTTCAATTTTTTCGATTTTTTCAATGGACCATATTGACCAATACTGGTAGAGTCTCTAATAATATAATTCCGTCCCACATCATCTACGGAGTACTACTCCGTAGAGTATAGTGACATTTATCCAGTTTAGTACGACGTATGAAAGCTGCAAGTAGCAGGGATTTTGTCTATTGTCGGATATATTCCTGCATATTGACTACTACTCGTACAATTTTTTGGAATTTTCTTACTGCACGGTTTTGTCCACTTTCTCGTCGATATGCATTTGTGCCGGTTGGGCTGCACTCGGGGTCTGCAATATCACGAATTGCCTCGAATATCCGATCGATTACTATCTTTTCATTTGATTGCGACGTGGCTGCAATGTATCATATTGGCCAATAACGGTTAAGCACGACCATGATTAGGCAAAGTTCTAGTAATGCTGTCGACAAACATTGGCAAATCGTGGGATGGCCGTGGGACCTCTGTCCTTCTCTATCTCGAGCTTTGAGAAAAGTGATGGGTCAATGACTTTCCCTTCTTGTACCTACCAATGAAACCAATTTTCGTTTGGAATTCCGTTCTTGCTTCCGAATCATTCTTTAATCCTGCATTTATTCTTCATTCTTTTTTCCTATAGGCGAATTATTTCACCTTACCATCTGCTGATTAAAGTAATCTTGAGGCCTTCACACTCATTGTACCTATTTCTATTCCAACCACGTTGAACGACACCCGGGTTGTAACCAAACTTTTGTCACCCAAAAATTGGGCACCCGCATTCAACCGAAAACGACCCCCCTCGTCATTGTAGACCATGGGAAGAAACGATCAGAAGAACAATAAGAAGGACGTTCAATTCGTTCCTCACGTAGAAGATTCTGCATCTTCTATTGCTTGTGACGAGGTACCAACACCCTCAGTATGGATATTTCTTATTGTCCAGCGAGAAGAACGGCCATTGATAGTAATTGGTCCTCAATCCAGACAACTCAGTGGTCGAAACCTTTAATATTGGATACATCAAGGATAAAAATTGCTAGATACTATGAGGGGAAGAAAGGTAAGCTTTACCCAGTTTCCATTATACATGTCGAATTCTACAGTATTCTCCACATCTACTGTTTTTGGTAGATTGGTACTTATCATGTTTCAATGCCCCACTTATATTGCGATTGAAACGTTGAATGTCCCTATAGATCTGGATTGGTATCGCTGACCAAAGGTACAGATGATGAAGATGATGAAGAGAGTGAGGACGATGAAGTCCAGGATAAATTAGAAGGGATTCCAGAGGAGCCAATAGAAACAACAAAAACAAGCGATACCCCGCAGCCAGAAACCAAGGATGTAGATTCACCTGAACAGGAGGAATATGATTCTAAGGAGGAAGAGGATGAAAACACACCTGATCAAGAAGAACGACCACAGTCCACCGAAGAAGATGGTAAGCCCCCCTCAATGACTGAAGAATCGAGTGAGTCGAAATCGGAAGACTCCATCTCGACCCCGGAAGCAAGTCCAGCGAATGATAGTACAGAAGCAGGTATGGAACCATTTACTATCTTTGGATGCAGAGTATCATGTTCACGTGTTCAAATGTGGCACTTTATCGGTCCTATCCTTCTCTTAATCGGATCATACAATTGACTTCGAAATAGGACTGGAGCCAGAACTAATTAATGATTTAGGGATTCCCTCCGAGCCTACTCCAAACACCACCGATGGTACACACCCTCCCCCTCCCGTTCCAGACGCCCCACCATCATACAGCATATACGACGACGGGCATTCATTGAGTAAAGTAGATTCATATCAATCACATCAATCTCATCAATCTCATCAATCGCATTCGTCATATCCTACAGTTCATTTCGCCGATGACTTATCATCCACAGGCTCCAAATCAAAGGGTAAGAGAACGAAAAAGAGTAGCAAGGACAGGAAGCCAGCAGTACCCGAAGTTCCACGTAAGCCGGAAGCTTTATCGAGCAAGAAGAGTAAAAAGAGCAAGGAAAAAAGCTCAAGGTCTATTGAGGAAGAACCACCAGCGCCACCAGAGGTGCCCGATCCACCCCGGGGCGACCCAGATGATTCCGATACACATTCGAGGGGGAAGAAAAGGAAGGCAAAGGACAAGAAAGAGAATAGTGGTAGTAAAAGAAGCAAGAGCAAGGGAAAGGTCATTCCGGAGTCGGTCATGATACCAGTACAGATACCATGGAATCCGATAACAGAGAGTGAGGAGTCTAAGTCGACTGAATCTGAAGACATGGAATCAGTGCAAGAATCACAGATGACTCCAGATGTTGTCGTGCCAGTATCAGGTGATTACCACTATTTCTTGACGAAGTTTCGAGACATATTTTTTAGAGCTAAATGTGCCGACATTCATTTATCCCCATACGCTAACTATCATCCTAAAGATCTAGAGCCCACACTCTCATCAGACGATCTCCAAGGCGAGAATATAGAGGGCGGGGAAACAGTACCTATATCTGAGAGCGAGCCGACGCAACCTAAAGAACTTTCAATTACAGAAGAGACATCGACGAGTGATGTACCAGCAGCGGAAGACGTACAGTTGGCAGACGAAGACATTCTGAGCACGGAAGATAGTCCCATTATCACCGAAGAAGTTCAAGTCCACGAGCAAATCCTTATTATAAACGAAGAGATCGAAATCAAGGACGATAAACCCACGGTTGCTGATGGATTAGACATAGATACAGAAGATCCCGATAGCGAGCTTATTCCGGAAACCATAGCGGAGATTCCTGTCAATGGCGAGGAGACTTCTACCCCGGATGAACATATTCCACAAGATCTGGAGCCCACTGGAGAACTTTTGAACAACGAAGAGAGCCCATCAGCAAGCGAAGATATTTCGGCTACTACGGATGAGACCGCGGCTACTAGAGAAGAAATCTCAGACCCCGTCAAGTCGACGCCAGACACTGCCACCAGTGAAGATGAGATGGGTCATGTGGAAGCACCCGCAATAAACGACGAGACGCAGCAGAAGGATGATGTTCTCGCAAGTGATGAGCCGGATGTTATGGAAGAGAGTACAAGTCCCGACGAGGAAACACTACATCCAGATGAGCATGTGTCCGAGGAGACCATCGTGTCAGAAACCCAACTCGAAGTTCAACCGAGTGAGGAATCTATTGAGAAAGGCTCTCCCGAAGAGCGCTCTTCTCAAGAAAAGAGTTCCGAGCCGAGCGAGCCGGAATCTGTACCCATCGATCCCGCAATGACCGAGAGCGTCCTTCAAGTCGAAGAGAATGAAGAATCTAGCGAAGGCAATCAAGAGAGTTTGACAACTTCTGAAGAAGCTGATCCGGACCAATCAAGCACAGAATATTCGAATGAATCTCAAGTCGTCGAAGCCGAAGTGCTAAGCCCCGAAGAAACTGGAACCGAGAAGATTGATACACCAAAGGTCGAGGAAGATCACGTGGTCGAGGAGTCTAAGCCGGACGAATATACTCCTGAGCCAACCGAGGACGTCATTAGAGAATCGGAGCTTGAAACCATCTGTGATGATACTAGAGCTACTGAAGAGCCATCAGAGAACGCCGAGATAGGAGAAGTGGTAGATGATGCGGAAGAGTCCACTGTCAAAGACGATATCGTTCAGGAACTAGCACCTGCAAACGATGTCGATGAAGCGCTAGCTCTTGAACATGACACGACTGGAGCGTTAGCCGTGGAGACCCCGGATATCGGTATAGAGGCGATAGAGTCAGAAATCGCTGAATCCAATGAGGATGTTCAAGATATTTCAGATGTTCTAGTTAACGTCGAGGAACCGACACATGCCCAAAAGGATGACCCTGCTGAGATTGATGAACCGAAACTCGAAGCAGAAGTCGAAGAATTGGCAACTGGTATCGAAAATGCGCAGGAATCTTTAGTGAGCGAGGAAACCTTGGATGAGAGTCACGTGGAAGGTGCATCAGCCATAGTTGAGGAGAATACAGGATCAGAAACTTTCGCACCAACCGAACAGACATCGCTTGATGTAGAAGAAAGCGATGACAAGTCGGGGATCGAAGAA
The DNA here is from genome assembly GCA_000503235.1 of Sclerotinia borealis F-4128. NCBI lineage: Eukaryota > Fungi > Ascomycota > Leotiomycetes > Helotiales > Sclerotiniaceae > Sclerotinia > Sclerotinia borealis. Next base: position 125,287 of record KI628561.1, read on the forward strand.
GCACCGGCTACCGTTGATCACCCTCAAGAATTGCAAAAATCCGAAGAATCTCCCGCCAAGACCGAGGAAGTTCGAGAACCACAAGAAAATGACGATACAGAAGAAGAATCCAGAATTGAGGAGTTTGCCGTATTTGAGAATAGCCAAGAACAAGAGGATACTTTCACCGATGGAGATGTTGAAGATTCTCACGAATTCCCAGAAAGTGACGAGATCGCAGATTTACTTATGCCTGAACAAGACCCGGTCGTAATTGAAGAGGTATCCGAACAAACTCAAGAGGAGAAGTCAACAGAAGAGGTCGCCATCGTAGCTCAGGATATCCACGAAACCCCCGAGATATTAATAGAGACTGATAGTAAAGTCATTCCTGCCAATACCGAAGAGATTTCTGGGCCCTCGAGCGAGGAATCGCAAGTCGGACCTGCGGAGGAAGACTCCAGCATAAATTCTCAAAAATCGTCCGCTACTGAAGAGCAACAATCAGAAAGTCCAGTCGAAAGCTACCCAGACAATACCAATCCTGGGTCGATTGAAGAACCGCAGGCAGAGCCATCTATTATCAAACAAACCGATGACTTCGAGGTGGAGGAGCTGAAAGAATCCGACCCAGAGGAGTCGGAAAATGAGGCGTTAAGCTGGGATGGCGATTCTAGCGATGACAATTCGGACTCTGGCGACGAGCACGAGAACGGAGAAATTCACGCTGTTGATGAAAATGACCCTGAATCAACCGAAACACAGGATGATTCACCCGAGACTGAAGAAATCAATGTTTTTGTTCTTGAGAGTGAGCCAAAAGAGGCCTTGGAAGTCCCCGTGGAGAATCTTCCTGGATCAATGGATGAGGAGGAAGATATTCAGCCCGTAAAAACGGCCACCGCTAAAGAAGTCAATGATTCAGTGCTCCAGGAACAATCAATTGAGAACTCGGACGCACTTGTAGGAAATCCTCACGATTCGGTGGATGAGAAGGAACAAACTCAGCCCAGCGAAGAGACTGAAATTGAAGTTGACCACGTTCCCGTGCTCGAGCAAGAAGCTATCGAGAACCCGGATGTTCCTGCTGTGGATAATCTCCTGGAATCAGCCGGTGAGGAAGAGACACCTATCGATGTTTCAGAAACCGCTCCATCTCAGGAAAGCGAAGATCCTGCTGTGGATAATCTCCCGGAACCAGCCAGTGAGGAAGAGACACCTATCGATGTTTCAGAAACCGCCCCATCCCAGGAAAGCGAAGTTCCTGCTGTTCATGCTCTAATGCAAGACATGAATCATGTCCCCGAGATATCTGCCGTCGAAGATAATAGCCCCGAGCCCGTCGTGGAGGAGAAAGAACCTATTCAGATAGATAAAATCATCACAAGCGAGGAAAACAATATTCCTGGGGAAGAATCTATCGAAAATCTGGATGCCCCGGTTATGGAAGATATTCCCGACCCAGTCATTGAGGAGGATAAACCCATCGATGCTTCAGGAAATGTACTCCCACAGGAAATCGATCCTCCTATTCCTAAGCAAGAGTCGACTGAGGTTTCTGAAATACCCGCCGCTGAAGAAGATAGCCCCGATTCGATCATTGAGGAGAAAGAACCCATTCAGTTGGAAGAACTCGTTTCAAATGAAGAGTCCACTGTTCCAGTCCTAGTACCAGAAGAACAATCGATTGAGACTCTCGAAGCTCCCGCAGGTAAGTGAATGTCCAATATCCTCCTACCAAACCTTTTGAATACTACAAAATACTAAGATAGTAATGAGCAGCTCCAGAAGAGGTAAAGCAGGATGAGGTCACCGAAGATATTCCTACCAGTAAGTGTCCACATCTTCCCTCTCACAGATTGAACTCCATGTCTTGTGAAGATGTGAATACGTTCAAGGAAATAACAAAATATCAATAGCTACGGAATACGAGCCTGCAACCATCGATGACGTACAACCACCCCCGGTAGAAGGAGATGAAGTCACGCCAGCTGGTAAGAGCTCATAAGAAGAATTATCTTTCTACAATAACATCTACGATATACTAACCCTTGACACAAAAAAGAATCAGAATCTGTACCTGTTGATCCTACGCCCATCGAGACAGTGGTAGATGAAGAACCATTGGTAGAAGCACCTAAGGAGGAGGACGTTCCAGAAATAGAGGCTGGTAAGTGTTGAAAATATTCATGTCATGATTTTTAAAACTCTAGCTAATAATTCAGAACCCGAGTCAACATCAACGGACACTTTTCCCATCGAAGAGCCTCTCACCGAAGAAGCTACTCTTAGTACGTTTCACGTTTTCGTTTCACGGTCTGATACACAAATATGTTAACACGAGATGAATAGAACCTCCCCCAGTTGACATTGCCGAGGAATTAGCGATTGAAAATAATCCCGTGCTCGAAATCATTGAGTCAGAAGCTCCTACTGGTAAGTCGAATGCTGTGTTTCAATCAATGTATATGCAACTCTGCATATGGATGTCCACGATCATTTGGCACATTTCGCAGTCCAGGATTCGCACAATGAAAACCTATTCCGGACAATTCCAGCTGCCCAATGCCTGAGTTTAGCTGGTTCATTTCAATGTTTGCAATGTCCGCAACAAATTTCAGACATGCAGAAATTTCATCCGAAAAGATAATAAATCTTGATTCGGATATATTCTGAACATTGCGAAAATCCGACACGCAGTCCAGCGTCCATTTCATATATCAGATAATCTAAAATAGCATGCTTACATATAGACTAACACCAAATATTTTCAGGGGCCGACCTAATTTCATCCACTCCACCACCAACAGAATCCATCATTGAAATTTTGGAGGAAGAGGAACAAGCACCACCTGGTACGTTCCATCTTGGAGGCCTTGAGTCCATTCTCGTGTTGGGTCTCGAGTTAGCAATAGCCCGAAGTTTCAGAGACAGAGATGTTTATTCCACTTTCCCTTCTACTCATGTTACTGACGCTAAATTTTTATATAGAGTCTGAACCTACGCAAATTGATGTCGTTGAACCAGCTGAGGAGGTTCAAGAAAATGAACCGCCTGGGATCGTTGAGAAGGTAGAGGAGGAAAGCTTGCCGGTAGAAGGTGCGTGATATTTACTTTACTGAAAGAATTTATATTGACGTTGATTAGAAGCTCCAGCTGCTCAAGAAACAGGTGAAGAAGTTATCGTTGAGCAAGCTGAAGAAGCTGTGGCTCAAGAAATACCTCAAGAAGTTCCAGTGACAGATGACCTTATTGTGGAACATACCATCGAAATCGGAGAATCACCCGAAGAAGCTATTCAGGAACCATCATACGATCCGCCTTCTGTTCCAGCCACAGAAGAAATTACCGAGTCTCAGGAAATTATACAAGAAGCCATACCTGAGCCCCAAATGGCTATTTCAACCCCAGATCTCATTGAAGAGCAAGATGGACTTCCAACAGACGAAAAGCCAACCGAAATAGAAACCGAAGACTTTGCAGCTGTTGCCTTTGCAGGACTTGCAGGTGCAGCCGCAGTCAAGATCTCAACTGATACGGAGGAGAGAGCGCCGATAATCAATAAAGCTTTGGTAGACGAGCCGGATAGCATTGAAAGTCGTGAGAATAAAGAAGTGCAATCTCCCTCCAAGCCGGACAGCTTTGAAAGTCGTGAGGATAAAGAAGTCGAATCTATTCCCAAGCCGGATAGCATCAAAAGTCGTGAGGATAAAGAAGTGGAATCTCCCTCCAAATCGGATCAATCGGAGAATGACAAACGTAGACATAGGAGTTCGAGACACCACTCATTCAGTCATCATAACCCGAGCAAATTCGAGGAATATCCACCTTCGAGTCGACCTGAAGAGCAGCCACGACGTCGCAGACATTCCCACAATCAAAGATCCAGTGGCGTGACTAGTGATAGAGAAGATGATAGAGAGAACTATCGTAGTCACAGATCTAGCCAAAAGGAGGAAGATAAGGAGCGACCAGAGCGTTCTCATCGTCGCCGATCAAGTTATAGAGAAGACGACCCAGAGCGCTCCCATCGACGTAGGTCTAGTCGTAAAGAGGACAAGGAAGATAAGGAGGACAAGCAGGAGCCCGCTCGCGGAGTTTCTCCAGCGAAACAATCTCCGGACCGTCGAGATAGTGCTATTGAGGGTGTAGATGATGAGCGTGAACGTCGCCGACGTCATCGCAAAGACCGTAGTCGAAATGAACAAGAAGAACACGACAGGAAAAAAGAGGAACGCCGAGCGGCTAAAAGAGAGGCAGCAATTAAGGCCGAAGATGTCTTCAGAGCAGAAGAAGCACTGAAGGCTGAGGAAGCAAGAGCTAACGAGGTAAGAGCTAACGAGGCACTCCAAAAAAGGAAGGCAGAATCCATTCCTTTATCAGCGGTTCCAAAGCGATCAGGATCACGAAGAGAAAGCATCTCGAAGCCATATTCCATTACTCCTTATGAAAGTGATAACATCAAGTCTCGACTTCTCGGTCTCAAGAAGCGTGTTCAAAGTGAGGTTACCAGTCCATTTATGGCCAATTATGAGCCACATATCAAGGAGAAAGTTACTCCTGTCACACGCTCCAGAAGAGATTCTGTTGTCGATGAACCGGGGCCTCCTCAATTTGATATAACTCTCGAACGCCCAAAGATGAGTTCTAGTACGAAAAAGTCATCTCGCTCATATCCACATCATTCGCACTCTTTCTCTCGGAGAGAGTCCGAACGGACTTCTAGTTCCAGAAAAGAGCCAAGTCGACGAGAATCAACCACGGAGAAGTATAAGGCGGAGGAGGATAAAGAGGCAAGAAGAGCTCGTAGGGAGATGAGGAGACAAGAGAAGCTTGCCGAAGAAGAAGCAGAAGCGGAAAACCGACGTCAAAGAGAAAAGGATGATTATTTGAGACGTCAACACCGTGAAGAGAGACGAAGAAGGCGAGAGGAAAGGGATATCGAGGAACGTGAGGCCAAGGAGCGAGATATCAAAACTCGAGAGGCCGAGGAGAGGAGCGACAATGTAATGGAACCAATCCTTGAAAAAGATATCGAGAACGAAGAATCAAAACCTAGCTCAAGACCAACTACCCGCGAGAGACGACCGACGAGACCACACCATTCACAATCTCAGAGTTCACGAGGCTCTCGTCCGGAGATCCCCGCATCTCGAGGATCTCGTCCTTTGGAAAAACCCGCGGAGAAACCAGCGGAGAAACCCAAGAATGCTTTCAAGAGCTTTATGACGTTGGGAAAGAAGGTCTTTGCTTCGGATAAGCATCGATCTTGATATGTATAACGGCCATATTCGATCCGGAGTTTCTTTTTTGTTCGATTATGAGTAATGTGCTTTCGATTCTTGATTGGTATTAAGTTTTTTTGATGATTGTGGAATGGAATACGCATATGATATTTGTAGGCCGGTGATCTGATTTTGGCGACGATGTTATGTTATGATATGTTATGATATGATGATACCTGTTCGATATATGTAGTCAAGTACCATGTTGTTATTGAGGAGGAGCAGGAAGATCTAATTGGGTTCTTGGTGTCAATCATCCTTTTGTATTTCAAGTCTTCTTGGTCACATTTTCATTTGTTTAATTGTAGTTCTTGAATGTACTTAACAAGTTTTGGGATATTGGTTGGGTACAAGAATGGGATCTTTTGGTCGGCTACAGTTGAGTACAGTAGTCTATCATGATGGTTGGTATCTTTGATCTTCTCGTCATATTTTATCTTTCAATTGAGATTCGAGGTACGCTTCTTCAATTCAAGTCAATTCAATTCTCTTTCGTTCTCTTCTCTTCTCACGTGGGTGTACTCAAACTTGGGATCGTACAGTAAGTACCGCATGGGAAAGAACGGTTTCGAAATGACTCCGTCTGTCTATATCCGGGGTCTTTGTGAGAAAAGAAAAACTCGGCGAACTCCATCCATCCAGATTGATGAAAAGGGACAAATTCGCTCTTTCCTCTCTCTCTCTTTCTCTCTTATCTGAACATTGATACATGTTTGTTTTCTTCCCTAAACTTATCTTGTACTCGTATCGGGGAACCTATCGGACCAATAACTAATCATGTTCAGTATATTTTGATCTGATATCGCTTCACGATTGGTCTAGACCTTTAATTTCGACCATGCTAAAGGAGAAGTAAGAGAAAGAAAGAAAGTGGCTAATTTCGCAAAGACTTGTATTGAAAACCGTTAAATCCCCATAGAATCCACTTGGATATCCATTTTGTAATCTTACTACTCGAGTACATTGACCATGCCGGTATTGATATTGACATTGCTATTGATTTTACCATTAAGTTTGATATTGTTCCTTTGAAGTTTGAACGCTGAATATTGACGCCGAAAACTCCGCTTTCAATAAGTTGTAGATGACAGCTGATATTGTTTTGGTTCGTTTGTAGATATAACAAATACGCACGCACGCGGCACACCATTTTGACATGTGTCCCAACATCCATCAAGCCACCAACATGCCTCGCGCCTTCCACCGCTGAATCCTGTTTGTTGTATCCGGCCTTCACTCTCACCCCTTTTTTTGACTTCCATCCCGCTCCATCGTATCCATCGGATATCCATCATCATCGTGATGATCGACAATCTTCACTGATCATGCCGCACGTACCACAAAGTTTACATCGTCTTCGCGACAAAGTCACCCGCAAACCTGGGGTATATAAGAGGATTGAGTATCTTCTATCAAAGCTAAAAAGTACGGTCCACCATAAAGTCAATTCGTGACCACACAACTGACTATGGGAACCAAGTCCGAGCACTTCCTTCCCTGGAACAGGAATAGGAATAGGAACAGGCTCATATCGTAGCACCATATCTGGATTCTAATTTACCAGCCGAGCCTGGGCATGAGGTCGATTCATATCTCTTCAAGAACTTGAGATGTCGAGACGATATCTTCTGTGAAGCAGAATGTCACGACTTTTTTGCCCATGAAGGAGCAGTTCTGTTTTGTGTGAACCACTGGTTCCTGCATGATGCCGCCGAATTTTTGTGTCGGATGAACCCTCGATTTACATTATATTGACCTTCGCTGTGTCGTTTGGCCTTTTCTTTCACACAGAGTTGTGTGGGATTTTTGAAGAGTCTCGAATTATCCGTACCGTCTTCCGAGACCATATTGCTGGAGCCGATCTTCGAAGAGATCTTAGCAATGCTCCTTTGACTTCACTTACCTTACATCTGATCCCGACGTTTCCAGGAAGCTTAAGCTATTCATGACCCATGTATATTATACCAAGACTACAAGTGGAAACCCCGGCCAAAGAACATTTCTATAATGTTCATCCTCATTATTGTCCATCGAATACCATTCTCAAAACGGCTTTGGATAATTCTTATCGCTCCCCATTATTTATAGGCAGGCTCCAAAATCTTCAATACTTGAAGATTACAGGTCAACCCGAGTTCAACATCATGTTTGAACTTGCCATCGTGAAGCTTCGTCTTGGAATGATGGCTGCCGCTAAATCAGCGGGGACGTATGTTGCCTTATCACCGAATAATGGGCCTCGTGGCGAGGAATGGTATTATGAAATTTGGGTCACTCCAAGTAAGTCATTCCTATTATTGGCCGACTTGTTAAGCATTAATCCAATACTTTTACTTCGAGATTCGTTTCGTAATGCTGACAATGTATATAGCCTGGCGTCACTCGAAGCTAGCAAGTCTTACATCGCATGAACTCTTGAAGTACTGACGATGCCGACATCTCAATGCGTATCGGAGGCCTTTACCAGGTGCAATTCTACCACTGGCACTGAGAAGCATATGACTCTTGCCGGTGGCCATTCTCCACGGTCTTTTCCTGCCAGATTTATAGTGGTTTACAGGACCAAGCCGTCTTGGCCCTACCCAAGAGAAATCTAATTTCTGACCGCTTCCGCCTCGTTTAATCATGTGTCCTCCATTATGAACATAACAGATCAGTAAATGACAGCCCATAATCCTGGTCCGCTGATTGGAGGTAATCAAGACGATGGAAGCGTTATGACACAGGGCGCAACTATAAAACCTCAGGCAACTGCCATAGAACGTACACATGGCTCATGGTGCCATGCAACACATGAGACTTAACAAAAAAATTTGAGAAGTCAATCAAATTCAATCACCAGCAGAGTATTTCCGACGCCATGACTAAAAGAAGCCATATTTCCGAATGAAAGAGCAACAATAAGGCCACGTACCAAATGCTCATCGAACACTCGTACATTGTACCGCGATTCCATTCTACAAGCGGATCGCCACTCCGAATAACCCATCAGGTCGGACCGAAATATTTCGGAGCTCCCGAAAAAAATCGAAATTGATTCATCTCAAAAGATGACATTGCCACTTTGCACCACCAAATTTACTGTACCAAATCAGTCCCATATGACATTCTACCTTTTATCTTATGGGCCAACATGATGTTATTGCATATCTGCAAATGGTACTTAGCTCCGATTTACCCGATCTCGAGCTTTGCTACTCTTAATTAGCGAACCCCTTTAAAATATACCTGCTGGATACTATGCGTGGGTAGCGACAGTTTATTAAGAACGTTTGCGATCCACGGAATCCATATCATACTGGACGAAAGGGTCTGCTGAGGGCTAGAATCAAACTGCATTGACTTCTGGGCATAACATGGACGGTTGTACCCCTACTTTCTTCGACATTCTGTGCATAGACATATCCACCATGCACGAATCCAAAGCGATGTATCAAACCAAATACCCACCCCACTAATTAAAGACCATTCCACCATTTGCACACACAACTTGTCCAGTACACCAAGCACTATCACTCGTGCACAACATGCCCACAATTCCCGCAATCTCAGAAGTATACGCCGGTCTTCCTCCCGAATTTGGCGCATCATCTATCAAATCCTGATCATCCACCTCCGGTCGGATTTCGCTCCCCGGCGTGATCTCAATGAAGGGCTTCAACCCTTTCTTAAACTCCGCCGTGGTACTGGCCCACATATCTGTCTTGACGGGTCCAGGGTTTACCGAATTCACTGTTGCGCGATTGTTCAATTCCCGTGCCCAGGTTCGTGTCATGGCATCTACGGCGGCTTTCGTACCGCCATAAACGGTTTGTCCAACATATCCCTGAGAACTGGATACGGAGGATAGATTTATGATGCGGCCGGATCGATCGTGGGGGAGATAGTCTAGGGCGGCTTGTAAGAGGAGGAGGGGGCCGAGGACATTTATTTTGTATTGCCATTGGAAATCATCAATGGTGATTTCTGGAATGAGTGTATTTTTAGACACCCCGGCATTATTGACCAGAATATCGATTTGAAACCCCCCGGTTTGGGAATCCGAGAAGTGTGATTTGGTGGTGCTAATGATGTTATCGGCACCAAACTTCTCGGAAACATCGGCTTGGACGATCAGAGTTTTGATGCCGTGTTTTCCTTCAAGACTCTTGGAGAGCTCTGCGGTGAGAGTCGACGAGGAATCGGATGTGTAATTTAGGACAAGATTGGCGCCTTTGGAGGCGAGGTTTTCGGCGATTGCTGCTCCAATTCCTGGGGTAATATGTCAGTTGGAACCATACTTATAAAATGTATATTAATATGGATGGGAAAGGGAAAGGAACCATGGAGAAGATCATGTGAGATGTATACAAAAGTAACACACAAACTAACCTCTAGAAGCACCAGTAATAATAGCAAGTTTTCCCTCTAATGATCTATAACCTTGAGCGGCCATTGTGTACTTTCTAACTGGTGAGTGAGTCCTGATAATGATCTTGAAGCACGGAGAGAGAGAAGAGAGAGAAAAGAGAGAAAAGAAATAGCAGAGATTATATTTCACGTTTGGAGGATGGAACAGAGAAGTAAAACTGAGAGATAGCAAAGATATCTGTCTACTTGACGTTGATTATATATACGAGTACGTGTAACGAATGGTGACCATTTCATTGCATTCTCCCCCCCCCACTATCACTCATGGTGGGGTTATCTTCAAATGTCGGCATAGAAATCACCGGGGTCTATTTATCACTTTATTATCTAAGCGCACCAATCATATTTCTTAAGCGGTGGAGCTCTGCCATCAACACATTGTGCATCAAGTTCAGAGCTTCTCACATAACCAACCAGTTAGTTATCTACCCGTTGGAAACCTACCTTACCCACCATCTACCTACCCATTGCAGAATTTGAACAATATTCAAAGGCGCAATTATGGATATCAGAGTTCTTCGTTCATCGGATATCCCGCATGTTCAACATGCCAACATCACCAACCTTCCCGAAAAGTTTGTTTCCCCCCCTCTTCCCTCTTCCCTCTCCCCTCCATGCACCTTCCTCCTTCCCCCCTCTCCTTCCCCCCTCTCCTTCCATCCCCAAAGTTCTCTCCTTCCAACCAATCTTCCCTCCTTCTCTCCCTCTCTGACCCCCTCTCCCCTTTAGCTATTTCATGAAATACTACCTCTACCACGCCCTATCCTGGCCCCAACTCTCCTACGTCGCCGTCGACGTCTCGCGCCCGCCCAAGACCCCCTACGATTACCCCCGCATTGTCGGCTATGTTCTTGCGAAAATGGAGGAGGATCCTAGCGACGGCGTGCAGCATGGTCATATTACCAGTTTGAGCGTCATGCGAACGCATCGACGATTGGGGATTGCCGAGAAACTTATGAGGCAGAGTCGTATGTTTTTTCTTTCGTTTCGTTTCGTTTTTATCAAGGAAGGGGGAAGAGATGATGAAGTGGGCTTGCAATGCAATGAGTGATGATGTGTAAATTCAAATGCTAACCAAGCAATGCGCAAATAGAAAAAGCAATGGTCGAAACATTCTCGGCGCAATATGTTTCCCTGCACGTCCGAGTTTCCAATCAAGCAGCGCTGCGTCTCTACCGCGATACACTGGGGTTCGAAACCGAGAAGATCGAGGCGAAATATTATGCGGATGGCGAGGATGCATATTCGATGAATCTAAACTTGGGCTATATCCGCGAACAGATATTGGATGAGACGGAGGATGGGGATGAGGGGGAGGCAGTGGGGAGTGCGGGTAGTGGGAAGGATGTGAAGGCTATTGAGGAGGGGGAGCAGAAGGAGAAGGAGAAGGGCGAGAAGAAGATAAAGGTTAAGATAGGTCGTGGATTGGGGGTGGGGGAGTTGGTCGAGAAAAATGAGACGTTGCCTATTAGGGAGGGGAAGTGAGTTTTTTATCGCTCTCCCGCCGTGGGTTCAAATTATGGGTGGTGAATGGAACGAGGTTGGTGAAGGTTTATTTACCGGCGTTGCTGCATCTGTATGCCACGCATACATATCTGGAGTCTAAAAGTCATCATGGTTATATCACATATAATATGCGATGACGCTGCTACAGCTATAGATGATCTGATACATGGTTTGGTTTAAATTGAGAGAACGAAAGAAAGCGATGTGCTATGCATGTATCATGAACGTGGGAGCAGGAATAGAGTGCTTTGATTTACTCTCAAGTACTTATTACTTATATAGTATAGAATGGATATCGAGGAAAAACAATAAAGAATACTCAAGGCTCTCATTTCTCTAGAAAGTATCTGGGTATATGGTTTGTTAAGAGTGATATTCTATTATATTATTTTGAGTTGAGTATGTGATAATTTTGCATCTTGCTCCTTCGTACACACTCACAACCACCCTACCCTTGTGAAGTTGTGACCGGTTTGGGAATTGGAACACTCTTATTGAAGAATGTTATACCGGTATTACACAACAAACAAGTCCATTCCATATCCAATATATATCCAATATATATCCATTCATAAAAAAGCACAATACGATGCTCGAGTATTGCGGTGCATACATACAGTGTGATGAATGACGGCAAGGGGGAAACAATAAATCTATTTATTCATTTGAATGAATATCTGGGTATTTGTATTTATTTTGATGAAATTAAGAAAGAAAGTATGAACTATGGACTATGAATTATGGACTATGAACTATGGGCTATGAAGAAGGCGCTCCATTATCATTGCCATTACCATTACCATGGTCCTCCGGAATAAGAGGGGCTGGTTCGGTGGGTGATATGGGGTCGGGTATGTTGGCCTCGATGGTATTGCTGGGCTCGATGGGTAAGGGAGTTGGTATGAGGAGAGGGAGAGGGAGAGGGGCGGCTTCGATTGGAGGATTGGGAACTGGATTGGTGGGTGGTGGAGATGGAGATGGAGGTGGGTTTACCGCATTATCTGTGGGCGGAGCTGTCTCGATTGGAGGAGAATTTACCTCTACATTTTGAGAGGCTATCTGTTCGACGGGAAGAGGATTTGCCTTTACGGGTGCTGGGTCGATGGGATCGGTCGGTGGTATTGGGTTAATTGGAGGGAATGGTTCAATGGGTGGGAGCGGGTCCGCAGGGGAGTTTGGCTCGGCAGGGACGAGTGCGATTGGCTCTGGAGCTGGAGCTGGTGGAGGCGGTATGACGTCGCTGGGTTTTTGTAATCCAATGTCATTTACCGGCTTTGGGATACCGAGTTGAGATGGAGGCGCTGGGCATATTTTTGCATCTTTGGTATATTCCGGACCCTTGTAGATCGGGTTTGGATCTTCTCCCAATACACTCTGTCCTTCAATCAAAACGGGGATAACAGCTCCAGTGTTCAAGGGAAAGGTTCGATGGCCGATTACTCGTAAAATGGTGTTGATGGCTCCGGAATGAGAACTGAGGGATACGAAGGTACTATTATCATTCATGAATAAATCGTCGAGAAGGGTTTTAAACCTTCGGTTTTCTGTCTCTTGAGTCTCCGAGTAATTGGCGCGCCAGTAGGGATCTTCTTCGACGAACTTGGGTTCGAATTTCCAGGTAGGAGCGAGAGCGTGGATATAGGTTTTGGAGCGGCGTCGATCGCATGTGTGGGAGGAGATTCCTTCACGGAGAAGTTCTTTGATTATGGGGGTGAATGGGGGTGATGAGGGAGGGAGTGGTAGGTTTTTGAATGTGAGGGAACATGTTTCAAGGCAACGAGTTAGGGGCGAAACGTAGTAGGACTCTGGTGGAGATATGTGTTGTGTAGTGATTAGGTTTTCCCAGAAGTTGTTAGCCACGAGAGCTTGAGCAACACCAGTGGGAGCAAGCTGGGAATCAGCCCATGTGGAATTTGCATCTCCGTCCAAATGAGACCAGTAGCACTATAGGATTTAGTGAAATTCGGTTGTTCTTAGGGGGCGGATGAAACATACATCCCATGCTTCTTTTCCTACTTCAGTCTCCTTGATATTGTGGTAGCCTTCACCATGACGCCCCACTTGCAAAAGTCAGTTATTTATCATGTGATGGAATCAATCGAGGGACACATACAGTAAAGAACCTTATACTGTACATTCTCAGGAGTCTGATTATTGAGCTTCATAACATGATTCTCAAATCTTTCCCATTGGGTTTTCTGCCTCTCTGGATCAAATTCTGGATCCGTATCATACACACGATCTTTCAAACCAAAGTTCATTGTCTAAATAGTCATGTTAGTATGATATCCAACGGCATAATTGCAGACACTCTTACAGTATAATTGAAGGTTTTTGAATCAGTATTCTGATCATCTTGTAGGAAATATCCCATCACGTTCCTGAGCTCCATATGTCTACCCTTTGGTTGTACTTTGTTATTCATGATGTAGAATGGGGCTAGAAAAAGTGTAGTTATAAATAAGCAAGGTCTAGATTTTGAGTTGGATTGATTAGTTGATGAGCTTAATAAAATTCCCTTGCCCTTGCCAGGGAATAAAGAAATGATACCGGTAGATCAACACAACCAAATACTAGTAATCAGAAAGTAACCTTACAGAACGAACGGGTACTTAAGGAAGACAACGGTTGGAAAATCCAACTCACACAATCAAGGATGCCCTCCAACAGCTCCTTCGTCGTTTATCCCGATAAGAATATTGATATGCGTTAGCAATACCATTTGCATTTGCGCCCAACCGTCCATTCGGATTCGACCCATTACCCAACAAAGATTCCTGATCCTCCATATCTTACTTGCACTTGCACTTGTACTTGCAACATTCAACATTCACAACCATCCAAAATCCCAATGGTAGTGTAGGATTAAACACCAACAGAACATTATACGAGAGAATCGACGACCAGGAGAAGAATAGGGGTTTTGATACTTTGAATAGAAATTATGTTAAGAATGATAAAATGTATCGAACTCAAACAAGCATCATCACGTGGTAAGGAAATATAATTGTCAAGGTTTCATGTTGAAGAGATTTGATTGGTCTAAGCTTGTGTCTCGGGGGTTGTGGCTTAGTGAGAAGTCTGGAAGGATTTTAGATCGGTACAAGGGCCGAGGCGGGCAAGCATAGGTGAAAAGGGTAGAAAAGCGGAAACGAATCAAGCGGCGGTATCTAGCCACAATAGTTAGTGACAGAGCTCATGACGCCACAATGTTAAAGAAGTTGGATGGACCGTGTTATGATGTCACTCCTGTCGGATAAATCTGGTTGCAATCGTATATGGAGGTTGTCTTAGATATGAATACCGATGGATGGAATGGGAAATGTTGGTGGTATCAATTTTACTAATTTAGCATTTATTATTTAATAAGAATTAGTTTTGCTTTAAATATCTTAATATCTAATTCGATAAGAATTATACAGATTAAGTATAACGGATGTATTCTTTCATATCACATCTAATAAGATTCTATTTCTATTACTCTTGATTCATATTGACCTAGGAAGGGAAAAAAGAGCGATTTTCCTATCGATTTCCTACCTGTTTACCTACTTATGCTGACTGACTGCTTCTCATATCCCATGCCAATATCCTCCCATGCCAACCTCTCACAAAACGCAATGCTCAGTTGCCCTGCCTGCCTGCCTTGGAACTTTCCATGACGTGCCTTCCAACTTTCCGTAGTGGCCCTAGCTTCTATTCACCCCTCTTTATAAATCTATTCTTTATCCTCCTTGTCCCTCCCCAACATCACAAACAAAATAAAACACTTCAATCCATCAACACCCAATTCAAAGTTCTTCAAGAATCTCTAATAAATCTTTTCAATCAAATCATATCAACACTCACATCATGTCTCTTCACTGTATGTATTTTTCTATCGAACTCGATGATTCGAAGGAGTTGGGAGGGGTTGGGAAGATGATGTTACGATAGATTGTGAGAGAGCTTTGATAGCAAGCATATCGAGCTTGGGGATTGTCTACCCATCATTACTTTCCAACCAAGTTCGAATGCCATCAAAGGATCTCGAACAATTTATCAAAAAATCCATCATTACCTTCTCCCTCCCTCTTCCGACATCCCCCCAATATCTCTCAACCCCACCAATTAGCCTCCACTAACACAAATTCCCAACAGATCTTCCACCCGTCAAGCCATCGGCTATTGCCCTCGGTACACTTTTCAACCACGCCGCGTCCCTTGCTGTCCTCGGCCCCGTCTTTGGCGAGACATACCACCGAGCCCAAGCTGCCAACTCTAAAGAGGAATTTGTCAAGTCAAAGGAAGCCGCCTCGGCTGTCGCCGCTTGGGGAACTTCTCTCGTGGGTAGCGCCGTTCAATCATATGGTGTTGGTGCTTTGATCAACGCCACTGGTACTCTTTCATATAAGGGTGCTGCATACTTAGGATCATTGATCTTCATGGCTTCCTCTGCTCCTTCGGTATGTCATGTCTCCCCTCGTTGTCAAACATGAAGGAACATGTGTGAATAGGATACAATACTAACATCTCCCCAGTTCATCGCTCAAATCACCACTGAGAAGCGTCCCCTCGACACCGTCGCTGTAGGTGCTCTCGCCCGCGTCTTCGAGACAGTCGGTCTTTCTCTCTTCCTCACTTGGTGGGGAACCCACACCAACCCATTCAACTGAACGTAACACTTTTTTTTGATATTGGGGCATGGATTAAATGAAAGGGGGTATGGCATGGGAAGGAAGGAAAGGGTGGGTGACGTTCGGATAGCGTATTCCGTATCGTCTGTGTATTATTTTGACTCGTAATTGATTCTCTTATGACTTATGATTTATTGGTCATCAGTCCGCGCTGTAATTGGCAGAATATGAAAATTCAAACAAGAAGTACTGAATTGTGTGTGTGCTGTGACTACCTATGACTGAAGTTTTATTTTCCTTTTGAGATATAACCAAAAAATACTAAAGAATTGGTTGTCTAACTAAAGTGGACCCCCCTTTACCGCAACCTAGCATCATCATCCTCACCACCACCCCTTCACAACCAACATAAGCCTCAAACTCCAACATTCTCCCACATACGACCATAGACTGAAGAGAATTGGGCATCCCGTCCGCTCTGCCATACACAAGCTTCAGATCGGTGGATTAGTAGTTGGGTGGGTGACCACCAGCGAATCCCCACTGTTGTATGTGCTTTTTGACTTTTTGACTTTTTGGCTGTTTAGATGTTTAGATGTATGATAGATGTATGAATGGATGTGTGGATGAATGGATGAATGAGTTAAAGATTGATTAGAGATGAGATGTAGATATTTCTTTTGTGGAAGTCATGTTAGGGTTAGATCGGATAGGATGGGATTGAATGGGATGGGATGGGATGAGACGAGGGGAATATGAATGTACAGAGTTGCATGAATGGCATTGCGGTTGGGGTTGAGATGGTTGGTGTATTGTATGTATGTAACAAGTATTTGCAATGCGATATAGATATGGATATCAGATCTCTTTTTTTTTTCATTTGCTTCGTGAATCTATTGTAATAGAAATAGTGACTGTAACTGTTCCTGACTAACTGAATGGTTTCTCCAAAACTTTCGATGGGTAAGATAAAAATCTGATATGATAAGTCGTATGATATGTGCCGGTCCATCCCTCTCTTGCCATGGGTAAATAATCTCATTCCTCCTGTTTTCTCACCATCCACATCTGTATCTGAATATGCAACGGGCAACTATACAAATGCCTCTTGTTCGTGTTCCACCTCTTTTTTCCCTATTCCCTATCCCCTATTCCTATCCCTTGATTCTCTTCTCCCTCTATTACTCCGTTCCTTTCCCACTCTGTCCTATCTGGCCCTATCCTTTCCCTTCCTTTTCCCCTGTATTGGTATCAATGAAAACTATGCATGCCGCCACCACCAAACCCCAAACAAAATAACACCATCCATGTTGTATACGGTAAGCATAATATAATGCAATCCCAAGACGCCCATTGTACGACATGATTCTCCGCAATGTATATCATGTCCATGTCCATCTTCCTCGCAATAGATGAATCAGTACCAATGTCAGAAAATCATATACCTATTGTATGCATCTAGCTCCTACCTCCAAAGCTAAATATCAATCCAAAAAAATCAACACAAATAACAAAGCAAGGTTCAAACAAGAACCCATTCGCTTCCTCTTTTGATGAACTTGTCCAAAAGTAACGAAATGTCATTCAACACAAAGCGACAAATGTAAAACCCGAAGAACTCGGCTGCGTGACGAGTGCAAAGTTCGAGACCGACTTGAGTCTTGTCTGCGTGGCGAAGACCAGGGTCTTCCACTTGACGTGCAATTTGATCTATTGTTTCCGTTAGATCCTGCATGTAATGAGAGTAGAGTGATGGGGATACATACCAATGGCTTGTGCAGCGTCAAATAGCCTCGCCAAAGCACCCATGTAATTTGCATTAGGCCCAGAAAATTGTACTTGGCTAACATCTCTCTTTGCGAATCGCGATCTAGGTGCAGAAGTCATTGGCAACGTGCCCATAGTCAAACCTTCCTTCGGTACGTCAGGAGAGGTGACCTTGTTTGAGTAATTGTTGGCAAGACCCATAGCGGAATTTTTCGAACGTAGACGTCTCCACGAGAAGGTGGAGGCCTTGCTGGATACGCTTCCGGATTTCGAACTCATATTAGCAAAGTCCGTGTTTTCACTCGTAGTTGCATCTTTGAACATCCCGTTTGAGCCTTGCACACCAACCTCACTACCCAGCTTTTTGCTAAGTATGATTTGGACCTGCTCCAGAATAGCTTCCAGGGATTGCATTTCTTCCAAAACAGCATCCGCGTCACAGGTATCAACTTGGCTCAGTTTCATCAAAGCTGCTGTAAGAAAGTCACAATTCGCAATCTTGTCTTCGACTCCCTTGATTCTGACGCCCTTTACCCTCCATACATCTCGAGGTATGAATAATTTGGTGGATAGATAGCCGCCCCTCGGATGTGCAATAGTCTGATATAGCGCGCGCATGAGCCAGAATGGGCGAAGGAGGTATTCTGTTGGACAGGGCTCCAAGGGAATTGGTGCGCCTGCACTCATTGGATTGGGTGAGCTAGGGCTCTCTGGCGTGTGAAGATCACTATTGAAAAGATAGAGGCCGCCAGTAGGCGCACCGTTCATCCTTTCTTTAAACGCCGCCGCTATTGGTGTTGGCAGAGTGGGCATAACAGGCATTCTGCCACTGGCATTGTTTCCCTGGGCAGTCAATGGCGTGGGTGGTATAATGTCACCAAATTCATCCATGTTGGAAACCGATAAAGTATGACTTCGAACGTTCTTAAGACTTGACGACGAGAAGTTCTTTCGCAGTCCCGCCCTCGAGTGGGAACGATTTGGGGATCCTGATCGAGGTATAGGATTATAGGATTCATTATTATCGTTTGTCAATGTTTGAGTGAGAAAGGTTGTCGGAGGCGAAGTGATATCTGAGGAGCTTGGCCCTGAAATCGAATTTTGTCGTGGGGGTATAAGTGGTCGCGTGCTTATTGAACCGTGTCTCTGCCGTGGTAAGCCCGCAGTCTTTGGACCTGCAACGCCATTAGGAACCTGCGGTGGCGGCATTGATGGCGGCAAAGTTAAAGGGGCATTTTGAACTTCAATCAATCTCGAGGAAGTCTCAATCTTCAACTGCTTGGCATTCTGTCCGGAGAGTCTTCTACTTCGCACGCTTTGCGCTGGACTACTTTTTCTCACCGGGCTGCCATCAAGAACTGGTGGTGGAGGCAACGCTTGGGAAGGAGGCGGGTGAGGTGGCTGAATTTGAGCCTGCGATAAAGTGACAGGTGACATCGTTGACATATTGACGGCAGAGGTAAGCGGGGGTATTGAACCACTTGAGCTATGCCAAGTCCGACCAGAATACGACCCACTAGAATCAGACTCTCGGGGCAATGCAGATTTTGACTGTAGCCCAAATTCAAAATCATCCATCACATAACCTCTAGTCATTTCCTCCAGCATCCTCTCTTCCTCCTCTGATTCATTTCCTTCATAATCATCGTGTGGGCCAATATGTGGCTCTTGCAATTGCAGGAACAGCCGTTTTCGCTCCCTTTCATGAGCATCCTCTATGGCAGCATCTCGTTCACTTTGACGTACCCTTTCTTTAGCCAGTTCGACCTTTCGTCTAACATTCGCTACAATTTCATCATCATCGTCGTCATACTCATAAGTGCGACGTTCAGGATCCACCTGCTCAAATCCATCATCATAAGCGGCTTCTACAGCAGCATCCAGTGCGGCATCAAATTCGGCTTCAGTTTCACCGCTGTGGGCACGAATATGCTTCCTCCTTACATTCAGAGACGAAGATCTAGAATGTACAGATGTAGCGGCTGATCCACCAGATTCATCTATGGTATCTAACCATGACATGGATTCATTACTCGGTGCTCGAGTATGCCCTTTGGAGGGCGCTGGAGCGGCTAGATTCGAGCCCGAGCCCGATGGCCCATATGTCATCGGCGATACAGGTCGTCTTGGAGACAGTGGGGGTGGCATATACTGGCTGTCCATAGGAACATTTAAGCTCGTCTCAATATTTCGTCCTTGGGATTGATTATATCTAGAGAAGTGATTTGATCGTTGGTCAGGATGATTTCTAGTCTGGGCTTCTGGAGGTTCAAGGGCCGAAGGTAACAAAGATTCACGACGCGAGGGCAATTGCCGACTCCTAGAATATGATCGATCATACTGGGGCTCGTTCGGGTAAGAAGTATCATTAACTATCCTCGTAATGGTAGCCGTCTCTAAAGTAGCAAGCTCATCATCGTCATCGGTCGTGGGAAGCTCATCTGATCTAAAATCCGTGCTTTCGGGCCTGGCCGGAAGTGCCTTTTCATCACTCAACTCAGGGGTAATCTTTGCCAATTCACTTATCCGGCTGGTGTAAGTATTACGCTGAGGATATTAGTTCATAGTAATCAATCAAACTTTCAGTATGTCACTTACAATTGCTTCTAATTTGCGCCGATCCTCGTCTCCCGAGCTACGAGCCATAACTTGCTGCAACAAACTGCACGCCTCAGAATATGCCTGCATGGCGCCTTCATAATTCTGAGCATTGTCAAGCAACACTGCTGTATTCGCTTTCTCTAGAGCTTTGGACAGCATGGCTTTTTGTGAAGGCTGCTTAGAACTTCGCGAAGAACTACTACTTTTTTCGGCTCTGGAACGATTCCTTGAATGACCCCTTACTGCATTTGAATCCTCTTCAGGGGCGCGGCGGGGTATTGTCGTTTCGTTTGAAAAGGATGATATGGGTGATGGACTAATACTATGGTTTCCTGTCCTTGAAGATAATCGCCGTTGAGAAACGTCTCTCGATCTAGAACGTTCCGAAGGTTTCCTAAAGTAATCAGGTACAGTTGAATGGACAGCAGCTGATAACAATCCGGCCGTAGATGGAGTAAGCGCACTTGCTAACAGCGATGGAGAATGGCTTTCGGCTTCCTGTGGAATCGGTAGAGTGATAATTGGCGGGAGAGATGACGGCAAAGGAGGGTTCGTGGACCAGTCTGTCGGTCTCCTCCTTTGAGGACTAATATCAATTGAAGGTCGGCTCTTCTGTAATTTTCTCGGAGGAGATTGGACAACACCATTCCCATGTAACCCGGATCCGCCGAAGCTCAAATGCGAAATCGAGTTTGAACGGCTGCGTGTATGTCCTCCTGCACTTGAAGCTGTCGATTGACTCCACCGATTAAAATTTCCCGTTGATTCCTGGACACCACTTGTACTACTAGAGCGGCTATGCGGTTGCCTCGGTTGACTTCGCGATTCCCCTATTGCGTCGTGAGATTCATCTTGAGGAGGGGGCGCAATCTGGCGGGAGTTCCCAAATGAGGGTTTTCGCTGAAGACGATTGACGGGTGGACTTAAATTCGAATTAGAAGAGGAATTGATGAATCGAGGAATAGGTACGGAATTATTCGTAGATGGTGCATATGGCAGACAATCCTCTGTTGTTGCACTGTAAGATAACGATGGCATTGTCGAAATAGAATTCGAAGTTCGAAATTGGTAGGTAAGTAGGTAATTGTACTGTACCGTATCAAAAGTGGCTAGGATGCCTATTTAGGTTAAAGCTTGACCTTATGTGGACTAGCTCAGTAAGGTATCCGTTATGGCAAGTTCCCCCTTCTTACCCCTTGTATCTTAACACTCAACTCACAGGTCTGGTGAGCTTTTTTTATTTCTCTGAAGATCCTCCTCCTCTTCTTTTCATATGTGTTCTTTCCAAACTTGATCTTCTTCTTTCCTCTATGTTTCCTCTTTCTTTCTTTTCCGCTCCTTTTCCTCTTCTTCTTCTAGTGTTCCCCCTCTTATGGGAGTGAAGTGGGATGATCAGGCGTATCTTGAACCCAATTGTGATATCGATCCTGAATTAGCGACGTCGAGTTTTATATATATATATTGTCCCGCTTGGTAAGTCCAGTGTGCAGAGTGAGTGTGGATGGCGACGTCTTGATTAAATAAATATTATGACAGCTGGGACGGGAACGTGCCACTTCTCTAATCGATCGATAGTTGTAGGGGCCAGTGAAGTGGAGTGTAGGTTATTCGAAATTGCCTAGTCGATCAATAAAACAATATCAGCATAACTATTCTCGTTTCTTTCCAATCCCACTCATCAACGGTTGTGATGATCAACACCCATCTGGAAGAAAAATGAATGGAGACTTGCTCAAATATCTCTGTTGGGGATCGTTGTCTTCAGGAATGATATCTCCCGAACCAAAGTTATCTCCCTACCATCAATGTTGGACACAATTCTGATCATATAATTTCGATGAGAGGTTCCACGATTATAAGATGATCAATCTGATACTCATGAAGAAGTGTTGCTACAAATCAATGACGACACTCTTTGCTCTCAGAAATCTTATCCTATACAGTTCCCGGCGTATATCGAATGATGACAGGATTCAATGAGGTGTATTGTCAGATTGAGACAGTTCCTTGAGATCAAGCCCACTTGACTCCACGATGCTTCTATTTGAGACAGACAGTGCAATGTCGGATATTCTTAGGCGTTTATTGTACGATCTCTGTTGGAGGGGTACATAAAGCGGTACCGGCTTCGGATTGGCGGTAGTAGTAACATCAATCAAGGTAATGTGTCTAAATATTGACAATTGACATGTATCATACATAGATTGTAAATCAAATGCCAATAATAACTTTATAAACAAAATATGGGCAAGAAATGAAGTATGTGGATGAAGTCAGAGATTAAGCTGCAAGTGATTTGAATTTCTATCACTCCCTTTTCCATTCCGGCGCGGGTGGTAATCGAATGGGGAAACAGTTTGGACAAATGGAATAGGTAGATATATCCAAATACCGGTAGTATAGTGTAGAGCCGGGGGGTATATACTCTTTTTGGTCTAAGTACACGATTATGAATTGACAAGGAGGGAAACATGTGAACTACAAGGATAAATCGCCATCACCATGCGATTCAGGGATTGTACAACATCTATTCCGAAAAGGGGACGGACTATCAAAGAATGTATATCAGCGGTATCCACGGCTATGCTGTGCATTTTTGTGTATCGATATATTGCATTCATGCATCCGTTGGACTCGAATCTATCTTATCTTCATGCTGTTACTTGTAGGTAGATATCCGGATCCAATATAATACTGCATATCACCTAATATGAATCGTTACGGTAATGTAATGGCTTGATGTCGTTTCAACTCTCACTCACTAATTAAGGGGTAAACTGCTTTATGATGGCAATCTACCCAAAGTTTTCATTACTTTAGACTAAATTCCTTTCAGTGAATTCTATTTTAAAGTTTAACTGAAGGTCTAATCTATTTACTAGCAAGAGATTTATTATTATGATTCTTTTAATAACTCAGGTCCTGGTCCTGGATAGACTGCTACAAAATCTTGCGACGCCTAATAATACAATCATTCAAACGCTGAGCTGAGAAATAAATAAAAATGTCTCTATCCCGCGATCAACCATTGTTTCTAAATTCATAAGAAGGAATTACTTGCTTATAATCAAGTATCAGCAACTCAACTTGTTCCTTGAGATATTACATTGAAACAACACAAGCGAAACAACCCTATTTCGGATCGGTTGTATTATAATGATAACGCAAGGTATACCTATTATAGTACTAACTGAATAGCTTCCGATTTAGTGTGATCTAGAAGGATTGTGTAATCTTCTAATAACTTACCCTTTTCTCTGTAGTTCGCCGTATTGCTGGTTAAAATCAGGATTCTTCCCTTACCTGGTATATAATCAAAGCACCTCCTTTCATGAAAGTTTATCAAAAATACAGTAATCGAACTGTATTATCAACCCGTTCGCGAAGTCTATCTTACGAAGGATACCATTCAATGGCATTTCATTGAATCTTAAAGTCCCCTAGTTCAATCAGATACAAGGATTTGGGAACAACCTCCCATCCCCTTTTGAGGCTCTATACGCTACATGGATGGTTCATGATCGAGCGTTGAGAGGAAGGCTCGTTCATCTGGCCGTCGGAGATATAGTGCTCTGGTTGCTAAATAAAAGATGTACCAAGAAATACCGCAAGACTTGATCTAACCATGATAGTTGAACCTTACGAACAAGTATCAATAATAGGTTTGGCCGATTTGTCTGTTCTCAAGTTTCATCTTCTTCTACTCCATCGGCTATCTTTCTAGCCGCTCGTTCGAGCAAACTCAGAAGCTTGATTGATTCGGAGCTTCCGTCGTGGGGAGACCTCGGATGAGACTCTTCGTGACGCAACATTGAACCATATGGGTCGCTATGAACAATCACGGCGGCAGCATTGCGGAGGATTCTGCTTTGCTATGCGACTGTTCAACTGTTGCCGTTTGGTGGAGCCTTTCCTCAAGAACGAACTTGGATATTTGAAGAACCACTTTTAGTTGAACTAAGCCTTATGATATTTTGTTTGGTTCGCCGTTTTGAAACAAGCTTCCGGGGTAGGTTCATGTATCATTCAATGAGCGTTGAGAGCATTGCAGTGGTGACTCGTGAGTTCGAATGAGATTCTATGAAAACTGCCGGTATCATCAGGATTCATAAAAAGGAGCAGGATATTATACCACCCAACTCTATCCTTCAGAATTGACCGGTTAAACATACTTTGGACAACACTATCTTTTGTACGCATAGCCATACATCTCTGCAAGACATTCATCAGCTTCGATTTTCGTCATCACGATCATATGCATAGTCCTCCTTGAATTCCCCAGGAGTGTTAGCTTTCCAGGATATAAAGTCATAGCAAGCAACTTCGAGTCAAACAACTCCAGTTCTCTGCATTTCTGCCAAGAGGATTGCTTTTCTTCATGATTTGAAGTATGATCTTGAATATTTGCCGAATACAATGTTAAAGTCTGAAATGAAATGGCGAGAGATATTGACCATTTGTCATGGTTACGATGGCACGGAGGAGAAATAGCGTACACGAGTCAGAATGAGGTACTTAGCAGACAGCTTCCACTTCCTTCAACAGCTAATAATTATAACAGTCCAAGATCCCAAAAACGACAACCGAATATGACCAAAATCAAACAAACAAAAGGTGCTTGTAATTGCTATGATATATCTCAATATATTGACTGTACCCCTCCCCTCATTCACGATAAGAGATAAGAATTTGTTTACTAATGATATTATATTGTTTGATTGTTCATCCATCGGAATCTCAACACCGTCTCCCACTCTCCCACTACGGAGTGCGAACGCCGCTTCTGAATTTGATATATATGATTTACAGTACCAAGTAATACAATGTTTTACAATCTCTTCTGAATAGACCCCCTTTGCCATAATTTGACGGCCGGATTTTGAATTTCGTGATATATTACTTTTTTGCCACTCCGTTGTTCAAATCATACAACTCACACAATCTTTTAATACACTCATTTAAGATGGGCGAACAAACACAAGAGCGAGGCGGCTTTAGAATTGCCATAGATGTACGTGGAACAATCTCCATCACACTTTCATTAGTCTGTAGTACTTGGGAAGGAAGACTGCAATTACCCTATGTTCTTCTTCAGGAATTATAGTCACGCATTTGAGCATCTAAGTGGATGCAAAGAGCATTTATTATGTTAGCAAGTGTACAATACTAACAATGATCATAATCATAGCGTGGTGGAACCTTCACCGACTGTGTAGGAAATCCAGGCACGGGAAAGATGGAGGATGATGTGATCATCAAGCTCCTGTCTGAAGACCCTTCCAACTACGACGACGCTCCTTTGGAAGGTATCAGGCGGCTAATGTCCATATTCCTCAACAAAGACATACCTCGTGGAGAACCTCTAGATACTTCAAAGATCGAATCGATTCGAATGGGAACCACAGTAGCTACGAATGCCTTGCTGGAAAGAAAAGGTGAAAAGATTGCTTTGGTGGTGACCAAGGGGTTCAAAGACTGCCTGGAAATTGGCAATCAGTCAAGGCCTAAGATTTTTGATCTGGCGATCAAGAAACCTGACGTCTTGTACGAACATGTGGTGGAGATTGACGAACGGGTTACCCTGGAAGATTACGCCGAAGATCCGGAACGTAGTATCACCAAAGTCGAACCCAACGGTGCACGAGATCAGGATCTAGTGCGGGGTTTATCATCCGAAGCTGTGCGCATCTTGCAGCGTCCTGAGGAGCAGACCATTCGGTCACAGTTACAGGAAGTTTTCGATAAGGGTATCAAGTGCATAGCTGTTTGTTTGATGCATGGCTACACCTTCCCCGACCATGAAGCCCTGGTTGGCAAGATTGCAAAGGAGATTGGATTTGAGCATGTATCTCTTAGCCATGAACTTATGCCTATGATTAAATTGGTTCCGAGAGCCACATCAGCTTGCGCTGATGCCTACTTGACCCCAGCAATCAAAAAATATATTGCCGGGTTTTCCAGAGGATTTGAGGGTGGTCTTGGAGCGGAAAGTGTAAAAAATGAGAAGGGAGCTAAAGGAGCGCGATGCGAGTTTATGCAAAGTGATGGTGGCTTGGTTGACGTCGACAGATTCTCTGGCCTCAAAGCAATTTTGTCGGGTCCTGCTGGTGGAGTTGTCGGATACGCACTTACTTCATATGATCCTGAGACCAAAATACCAGTCATTGGATTCGATATGGGCGGTACTTCTACTGATGTATCCCGATATGGTTCGGGGAGATATGAACATGTATTTGAGACCACTACAGCTGGTGTAACTATTCAGTCTCCTCAACTCGATATCAATACTGTGGCCGCAGGCGGTGGCTCGCGGTTATTCTTCAAGAATGGTTTATTCGTTGTTGGGCCAGAATCAGCGGGTGCACATCCCGGCCCTGCGTGTTACCGCAAGGGAGGTCCAGCAACAGTTACTGATGCAAATCTCTTCCTAGGTCGTCTCACTCCTGATTTCTTTCCAAAGATCTTTGGGAAGAATGAAGATAAAGGCCTTGATGTTACAGCAAGCGAGAAGCTTCTTCAAGAACTAGCTGAACAAGTCAACAAGGAAATGGGCAAGAACATGACTGCTGACGAGGTCGCTTATGGGTTCTTAACTGTTGCGAACGAAGCAATGACCCGACCTATTCGATCTTTGACCGAGGCAAAGGGTCACGATACATCCAAGCACCGTTTGGCAACCTTCGGCGGTGCCGGTGGGCAACACGCAGTTGCAATTGCTCAGAGCTTGGGTATCCGTCAAATTCTTGTTCATCGCTATTCGTCCGTTCTCTCGGCGTATGGTATGGCTTTAGCCGATGTGGTAGATGAGAAACAGGAGCCGGAGTCTAAGATATGGACCGATAATGGGGAGTCACGCGATTATTTGAGAAAGAAGATTGAAGATCTTAAACAAAAGTCGACCGATGCTCTCAAAGAACAGGGCTTCCAGGATACTTCTATAGTTCACGAGGAATATCTTAACATGAGATACCGTGGAACCGAATCTGCATTGATGATTGTCAAGCCCGAGAAGCAAGATGTAGAGGAATTCGGAGGTGATGAATGGGCTTACGGAAAAGCTTTTGTTAAGCAGCATCAACAAGAATTCGGCTTTACTTTACCCGATCGAGATATCATTGTGGATGATGTTCGAGTCCGAGGTATTGGAAAGAGCTTCGAGGGACTTGAAAAGACAGTCGATCAGCAATTGAAGGAGATCGAACCTAATGATGTTGAGACTGGTAAAAAAGAGTACAAGAGATCTCAAGTCTATTTCGAAGGTGGACGACAAGACACCCCTATATACAAGCTGGAAGATCTTGATACTGGTGATCGAATCAAGGGTCCGGCAATTCTCGCGGATGGAACACAAACAATTGTCATTACTCCCGACGCAGCTGCATTAATAATCGAGACACACGTAGTGATTAACATTGGTGAACATGAAGCTAAGGACAAGTAAGTTTTGTGCCAATATTGATATCTTAGAATACGACATAATTGCTAACAAAAATCAGATCTTCGGCCAGAGATGAGACAGAATCAGTAGATCCTATTATGCTCAGTATCTTTGCCCACAGGTTTATGGCCATTGCAGAGCAGATGGGTAGAGCACTTCAGAAAACAAGTGTCAGCACGAATGTCAAGGAGAGACTCGACTATTCGTGTGCATTATTTGACGCCAGTGGTGGACTGGTAGCCAATGCTCCGCATCTTCCAGTCCATCTTGGCTCGATGTCTACTTGTGTCAGACGACAAGCTGAAATATGGCAGGGCAAGCTCGTCAAAGGTGATGTCATAGTCTCCAATCATCCTGAATATGGTGGAACACATCTTCCCGACATCACCGTCATTACCCCTGCTTTCAACACTGCTGGTGATAAGATTCTTTTCTATGTCGCCTCCAGAGCCCATCACGCTGATATTGGTGGTATTCTTCCTGGTAGTATGCCTCCTCATTCAAGAGAGTTATACCAAGAAGGAGCAGCAATCAAGTCCGAGAAACTTGTGAGCGCAGGTCGCTTCAATGAGGAGAGGATGACACAGCTTCTCCTTGACGAACCCGCACAATACCAAGGATGCAGTGGCACACGATGCTTGGCAGATAATATCTCGGATCTCAAAGCTCAAATCTCCAGCAATATGAAGGGTATTAATCTCATCAGCACTTTGATCGAGGAGTATAATGAGGATGTGGTAAACTTTTACATGATTAATATCCAGAAAAACGCCGAACTCAGCGTACGAAATCTTTTGAAGGATGTTAGTAAGAGGTTTGAAGGTCAAGATCTATCGGCAATCGATTATATGGATGATGGTAGCCCCATCCAGCTAAAAATCACTATCGATGCCGATAAAGGAGAAGCCATTTTCGACTTCGAAGGAACAGGACCAGAAGTATACGGTGAGCTCTTCAAAACTATAGCCCTTGCCCATTATCTAACATATCTCTAGGAAACACAAACGCTCCCCAAGCCGTAACCTACAGTGCAATAATCTACTGTCTCCGCTGTCTAATCAGCGAAGATATCCCACTAAACCAAGGCTGTCTCAAACCCATCACCGTCCTCATCCCCCCCAAATCCTTCCTCTCCCCCTCAGACAAAGCCGCCGTCGTAGGCGGCAACGTCCTCACCTCGCAACGCGTCACCGACGTAATCCTCAAAGCCTTCCGCGCCTGTGCCGCCTCCCAAGGCGATTGCAATAACCTCACCTTTGGATTTGGCGGCAACGTTGATGGGCAAAAACACGTCAAGGGCTTTGGATACTACGAGACGATAGCCGGAGGCAGCGGAGCCGGTAGGGACTGGGATGGCACAAATGGGGTTCATACGCACATGACGAATACGCGGATTACCGACGCGGAAGTCTTTGAGCGTCGCTATCCGGTCTTGCTAAGGGAATTTTCGTTGAGGAAGGGGAGTGGCGGGAAGGGTAAGCATAGGGGTGGGGATGGAGTGGTGAGGGATATCGAGTTTAGGATTCCAGTTCAAGTGTCGATACTGAGTGAGCGGAGAGTCTACCGACCATATGGACTTGAAGGGGGCGAGGACGCACAATGTGGTCTTAATATCTGGGTGCGGAAAGTAGAGAAGAGTAACAGGGACAGATCGGATATGTTATTGCACGGGGACCGAGGGCCGAATGTAAACGAGGCAAACAAGGAGAAGGAGAATGAATCGGAAGAAAAAAATATATATGAAGAAAGGCGAATCAATCTAGGAGGGAAAAATACAGCAGCAATGAAGAAAGGTGAGAGGATTATCATTCATACGCCGGGTGGTGGTGGATGGGGCAAAGTGGGAGAGGAACGAGAGGTGGGCGAGAGGAAGGATCCGCGTGCGGCGTGGAAGGGGGGGAGTTATGCGAGTAGGGAGGAGATGGCTTTGCAGGCTTAATCGGTGGATTGTTTTATCCTGGAGAGAAGTATAGCTGTGGGATGGATCCCATTTGCTTTAGCAGTAATTATAGTGGCATAAAATTATGCGCTTTGTATCTTGTAGTCATCAGAACCTTTGTATTGTTGAAGTACAATGTGGTATTTTGTGTTTCGGTATTTTTATTGAAACGCTTTCTCATAATCATAAAGTCAATAATCCCCCCCTTATCTCTCATGAAATGAAATACCAGTGCTTTTTTTTTCTATGTCCTACAGCCATTGATTCGCCTGCGCCTTCAGCTATCATCGCCATCATAATTTCCATTCATCCATCAATCCACCATTCCGTTAACCGAGCTACCATTTACTGCATCTTCTCGTATGTAGCCATCAGGGATCCTAGGGAATAACGTTAGAGTCTAATACCGGGATGGCAAAAGATGAGAAAGGAAGGAAATGCAAGACTCACCAATAAAAGTAACTACCAAGCGACTTCTAACTTGGCAAATATCCTCCGGTACCAACCAAATAGTCGCACCCATCTTTCTCGCAATACTGATACTCAATTTAGCATTCAAGTATGCATCATCTTCGCTTCTTCCTGGTGTCACGAGATCGTAATCGACGTAACTGCTCTTCATTCCGTTCAAAACATCGAGAAGGAAGACACCGCTTCCAATCGATTGATCCTTGAAGGAGCGGATAGCAGAACTCTTGCCGCCCTTCTGTGACATGTTGTTGGCCCACTTGATCATTTCCGCATCCGAAATTTCACGCTTGCCGAGACGTTGAGCGAGGGCTGTGAGTGTCTCGGAGATATCTCTGCGCATCAGTTGCCAAACGAGACCAAGAGTAAGGGTTCGTTGACCATCATTAATATCTGCTCCTTGAACGCCGACTAATGAGAAACGATTTTGTTTCCCAAGTTCGATAGCGTAGTTTGTGTTTTCTAAAGCCTTGAATCTCGACATTTCTCCACTAGCAGGTACCTTGTTTACATGGCGCCAGTTGACGGAACCCTTGATAACCTTGTCGTATGCTTGTAGAATGATAGTACCATCCTTGAGATCTTCGTATAACGAATTCACACCGGGTTGCACGTCAAGACTGTTCAACCAGAGGGTGAAGACTCTTGCTTCTCTTTCACCCTCTGCATCGAAATCATCAACTTGGGCTTTCTCTTCCTCGGTGATAGGTTCTAGTGCTGGGCGGGTATTAAAGAGGTTGGCAACGAAAGCCAAGTTCAATTTAGGGTTTCCGGCAACAAGAGAGGTAGGTGTAAGAAACTTTCTGCAGCCAAGCTTATCGGCGTTCTGTAAAACTTGCTCTGCTCTTTGCGGAAGATCGCGTGTTTGTAATGGTCCTCGATCGCAACACTCCGGCGCAATCTGAGATAGGAGAACAGTGTAATTTTCAGCATCTTTCACATCGCTAGAAAAGTTCGTAACTCTATATAAATATTAGCAAGTTCTGACTACTTTAAGATTAGTCCTACCTTCGTGGCCAGTTCGCAGCTTTCAAATGATAATTGACCCATCTGAGCAAAATTTTCTCAGGAGGTAATCTCAAGAATTGTTCCAGTGTCTCATCGTCTTCTAAAAGTCTGTACAACTCTGGGTGAAGCTTGATATCAATCTTATTCAACAGACCTCTTCGGATAACCTGCCAAATCAGACCCAAAATCAGATGTTCCCGGACTTCTATGATGTCCCCACTGCCAATGTTGACCACCGAGCAACCAATACCCTTCGCAGATTCAATAACAATGTTATTGTTCTCAGTCATATGGAATGCGTTGAGGGTTTTAATCTTTCTTCCGGGACGATTTAGCACACGCTCATCGATAGTATCCGGTACACTGTCGTTGATCAATTTGGCTAATACGAGACCATCCTTACACTCGTCAAACATCTCGAAGGTATCTGTTGGAAATGGTAAACGAGAGCCAATATCTGCATCGCCTGCCAAAACTGCGTTGATATGACGGGTGAATTCTGTTCGCTCATCTTCGTTGATGGTATGGGTGACATTCGATGAAGAGCCTTGGACTTGAATACGGCCACTGACGCTTCCCTTTGAGGCATGTCCGCTTCCCGCTCCTCCGGTTTGTTGAGATACTATTCCTCCTCGGGCAGGATTCTGTGGACCAGTTGACATGCGCTGCTGTGCCGGTGATGAGACTCGTAGCTTCGAGATGAGCTTGGAGATAATTAGTCGAGCTTCCTCAATGTGCCAAATAGATGTCTGCGTAAACATACCCCTACGTAATCTTCTAGCTCGACTCTTCGGGAGGAGTCAAGCTCGACCTCCTTCAGAGCTTGCCTTACAACATCGTATGGCTGTCTTTCACTCCCTTGGGTAGCTTTAATAGCAGTAGCCTCATCAAGGTATCCCTTATCGTCGACGTCGAGCTTACGGAAGGCATCTTGAAGACCGAAGATCTCATCCTGTTGGAATTGAGGATATTTCCTGTAAAGTACAACAAGGTTAGACAAAGGTTACCTGGACTAATCAATAACTCTGCAAAAAGTATCACATACCTCTGCAACTTGATGATATTCATCTTTGCGGATTATTATTCTGGTCTTAACTTTCGCAGTCGGAAAGACTTGAATTGTTGGTTCTGTAAATCAAGGGGCAGGATGGTTGGGCTGGGCAGCTGTGGATACCCCTCCCAGTTATACTATAAATGATGATGCCGGCGCAAAATGTGCAAAACACATTTACAAATCGTGAGAAGTTTCAAGAAGAGAAAGGTTGTTCTTTGTCAAGGTGGGTAGAGAATGAAAGCGAGGAATACGAGGTAAAATGTTTTTTGAGATCCAATTGTACCATTACCTATATCTATGTATGATATGATGCGATACACAGCCCAAATACAAACCCAAGCCCAAACCCCGCTGACGTTTCTGGCTGGGCTGGGCTGGGCGGCCGTCTTGCACTGGTAAACTCGTACACCCACCGGGCGCATCATTGTCCGTCCTGAAAGTTGCACATTACAACTCACTCACTACCCATTCATTTCCAGCCATTTCCAATTTCACAGGTAATTGTCTATTCTTATACGCGTATACTTACAGTCGGCTCCACATAGAACATTTTACCCATTATTGACGACTGCCCTTCTGTCGCATATTAGGCAACTGAGTATAGATCGGCATTACATACCATCGCAATGGAGAATCCAACGGAAGAATTGACCCACGTCAAGAAAGTATGGGATAATATGAAAGGCAACAGTCCCATCTACGACTTCCTTCTCGCAGATGTCGAAATTGTGTCGGCTACAAAAGGTCTGGTGGTCTCGCGCTTGACGGTGGGAAGCAATCATGTCAATTCTCGGGGTACCATTCACGGCGCAGTGAGTGCAAGTCTGGTCGACTGGTCTGGAGGTCTTGCTATTGCCTCACATGGATTGGAAAAGTCTGGCGCAAGCATAGACATTCATATCAGTTATATTGGAACTGCTCATGTAGGGGATGTCTTGCATATTGAGGCAATCGCATCCAAGGTTGGGAGATCAGTTGCTTTTACCACGATTCGAATCAGTAAGCTAGTTGATGGCGAGCCGGGACCTATGGTAGCGACGGCATCACATACAAAATACATACAAACCAAGTGAGGAGAATAGGCAATTGGCTGGAAAAAGTGATGGTTGGAATCTGGCATAGGATATAAACACTATGCATGTGCGGTCTTATTCGAATGGCGAACAAGAACCGGTCTCCCTATTATTCATTAGCTTTAGATACCCGCCCAGTACATGGTGTACTGTATAGTATTACGGGTTAATGGAATAAAAGACTACTCGAGTATACTCATAAATTGGAAAAGTTTAGACGATAAGAAAATTTTATATGGGACTTTTTTTCTATCCCCCGCTGATAGAATCTATCCCACTAGACTTTTACACAACCGCATAGCAACTTTCAAATAAGCAATAATAATTATTTTCTCTTACATGTTTACCTGAACACGATGATGGATACCTGTAGACTATGCTCGGAAAGTTTGACAGTCCAACTCGACCCGGATGAGCTGGACCAGTTTGAGAGTGGAAGCTTCTTGGGAAGCGTTCCAGATGACCTTCAGTTAACTTGCGGGTGCCATATGCATTGGTAAGAAATTTTTGGTTTTTTGAATTTTTGGTTTTTTGGTTTTTTGGATTCTCCTTACGATTGTTAAAAGTCCTCTCTCAAGTACCTATACATCAGCCTTCTCTCAACGTGGACATTTATGCCGAATAGACTGGTTCCATGGAAGCCATCTTGGAGATAGTTCTCCAGGGGGCTCACATCTAACGTCAAATGCAATTTATACTGTAATAATGCAAAGTCAGACGGAAGGTATCTCTCTCAAAGAGAATGATCTGTGTTTTTTCGCTGTATCAGGCCGATGCAAGTTCTGCTTAATTGCTTTTCTTCCGTTGATCTTGTGGAATTATACATTATTTCACATGCCGTTCTTCTATTGCTCGTTCCTCAGAGCATGTGACAATGAACATCCTCTATACCGGTTTGACGGATTCAAGAAACTTACTGACTATGACACAGGCAATGCCTTTTGGACGAATCTCCTCAAATCATAAATTCACTGAATTGTCCGTCGTGTGATAAGTCAATCGCATCTTCAATTGCCTCATCCTCAACATCCGTATCCGGAACCAGAGTTCCCACGAGATATCACAATGAAGGAGGGATCCAAGAAGACCTTGACATCTTGCCTCTTATCACTGAAGAAGCCTATCTTGATGAACACCCGGAGGCACGTCCCGCTCGAGCATTCATGACCTTGTGCGCCGAAGGTGATATCATGGGAGTCAACGACCTGCTCAGTGCAGTAGAAGATGATGAGGATGGAGAAGGACTCTCGGCAAAGCCAATTCTCCGTTATCAGGATCCTTTAGATGGAATGAAAAGTAGTTTACACGTGGCCGTCGAGAATGGACAGGAGGAAATTATCTGGCTATTATTGTGGCTTGCTTCAACTCTTCCGACAAACATTTTCCCAGAACAAATCACTCAGATGGCAGGGGCCATGGGGGTAGGACGTGATACTGCTGATGGGGAAGATATCCGGAATCTTCGGAATACTCAGGGACAATTGGCAAGCGATTTGGCGAGAAGTACAGGCAATGTTCTTTTAACAGAATTATTGTCGGCAAACTTGCCTTGATAGGTTGTTTGATATAAAGATATAACAATGCGATGGTTTTTGCAAATGAAGATATAAATGCTATGCATGGACTTCCTACACCGGTACAATGGCTAGAAAGGGATTTTACTGCTAGTCGTGCTGTGTGACGAAGCGACTTTGTCGATAACCTCACAACTTCTATTCTACGGGTTTAGACAGGGCTGAATATACCTATGTAACATGTCGGCAGTTGGCGCGAATTGGACGGAACGCGCTCGGTACAATAATTTAACGCTAAAACCCTGTAAATCTACGTCATTTCGTGACTCCACATGTATACAGCTAGGCCCCTAAATCCTTTTAATTCCCTTCTCCTTCATCCCTAACCGAACTTCACATCATTTGACGAAGGACGATCCGAAGCTTTCGGCAGAAGAAAAAGGGGCTATTGCAACTAAGTTCATCTAGCAATGGCCCTCGGTCTTCTGAATGTGCGATATGCGATATGCAGTATGCAATATGCAATATGCAATATGCAATATGCCAAGCTTCATCGTGCCCCTCAATTAACAAACGGAGGGGCAAGAAAGGCATTAGCAGAGAAGTCTCAGGTAAGAGGTATTCATCGGTCATGCGATTCGGAGAGTTAGGAACGGAAAAGGTGTGCGAGCGAGTTCTCTCTTACTTGATGGTGGTACAGAATATAATATCGATCGATAGGTATTTGGAATATTTCTGTTGTTCCTTTTCCGACCTTTCCATTGTATATCTAATTGTTGTATCGACAACAACAACATCATAAAGCTTCTTTCACGAATTTACACAAACACATTGTATTATTCTCTTCCTGTATTATTCTCATCAGATTTTTAATCTTGTGCCTGCATAGAGCCGGCATTTAATCGTACAGTGCATATTCAGCCTCAACATTATCTCTTCTTGCCGCAGCATAGCCATTTCAGCTCTTTGGGCTCAGCTAGACCAGAGGCGACATACTATAGTTATTCAACAGACTATTGTAATTGAGGCCATTGATTTATACCGGGCATCGAGGCACGACCAACAAGCAATCGTTTGGAAACGGTTTTGCCCGCAACAGATTCCCTGTCACTGACTTGGGAAGGCTTCTCAATTATCCACCAGAGTTCCTCCCAAAGCTCTACGGAATAGGCGCACTTATCAACCTACTCCAACGAGTGACGACGAAGATTTGGGGTCAGGGGGAGCTTTTGGACTGTTCGAGTGAACTTTATCCGCTTTTGCCATACGGCAGGAAAATCCCGGCTAACACCATCCTATCAGTGAATAATACCTCTGATACAAGTTTTACAAGTCCCAAACCTCAATCCCGAAAACAAACCAGAACCTTCATTCATCTTGAACACGCCTTTCTCTCTCAATAAAGCGTCATAAGATGGCTCGAATGGCATACACAACTGCGTCTCCCCCAACGATGACAGTCCCTTTCTCCGATTCAGCACACCAAAATCAACACTCGTTAGAAGAACAATTGAAGGAAAATGGCATCAATAGTTCTAAATTAAACAATATACAAAAGTCTTCGACCGGCCCTAAATATTCACAATCTTTGAAGACAGCGTTAGAAACGGCCGCCAAACGAGATTCTTCGGATGTATCGGAGAGTGATAGTTTGGAAGATTATGACACTTTGAAACCAGATCCGACGTCAATTATAACAGGGGGCAAGGGGGGAGGAGGCCTTGATCCAAAGACTGAATCGGCGGTTAGTCCGCAGACAGTGTATGCAGAATTGAAGATTCCGTCGCAACAGTCACGGCAGGGCGCGACAAGGCGCAAAAGTATTCCGGTGACACTCAGCAATCTTCACATGAAAGGAAAAGGGCTTTATACTTTCAAAGCAGATGATGATGATCTGCGAGATCTCCTGAAGGGCACCGTCGCGCATTATTCCCAAGACAATGCTCTAGGAGGCCTAAAGAAACGATCCAAATTTAGTGACCGTGAGTCTTTCCCAGGCATCAAATATATTGAAGCAATGAGCCCCTATGATATCATCTTGGCTTGCGAAGGTGTCGTGCCCGACCTTTTCATAATGTCTGAATGTAAAGTCAGACAATTTCAGTGATATTCTGGTTAATTTGTGAGAAGAGCTATCTCACTGTAATTTGCTAATCGGCTTGAACAGTGGTCTTCACTAAAAAGTTTTCTGCTTTCGATCGACACAATAACATCGTCGCCGATTCACCTTTCCATGGTTTTTTCACGCTCTTTTGGCTGGCGTTCGTCGTTTTTGTACTTCAACTCGCCGTTGCGAATTGGCGAAGCCATGGAAATATACTTGGAACCAACGAGATGGTGGAAATGATGTTCCACCGGGATGTCATAGTTCTTGGTCTCTCGGATGGTGTAATGTGTGGTGTCACAGGGTTTGGACTCGTTCTGCAGAATCTCATACAACGGGGATATATTAGCTGGAATAGAGAAGGTTGGATTATTCAAAGTGTAAGTCTACTACTCTTCGATAAATCTAGAAGAGAGGAATGATTTGCTGAACGTGACTTCATTGTAGGCATGGGAAGTATCATACCTCGCTTTGGTGATAAGCTGGACATTGTACCGCGAGTGGCCATGGACACACACAGTAAGTGGTCAATTTCATGTCTAATACATCCCATTCTACACAATTAATTTGGGGTCTCAAGACTCTCAGCCCTCTCCTTGAAATAATTTTCTTCTTTCTAACCTTCCCCCTCCCCTGACATATTCGCTTACAACATCTCTTCGAACAGGTCTTTTTTGTTCTTCATGGAATTGTCATGATTATGAAACAGCACTCTTATGCATTTTATAATGGTCATCTGTCTGAGGAATATAAGATCCGTGCCAAACTTCAACGTAAATTGAAACAACTGGACAACATTTCGCCCGTCCAGATACCTTCCGCGAAAACACCAGCCGTAGCTTCATTGTCTACCTCGTATCTCGATGCCAGGCCAACCTCCGACGACATTCGTCATAGAGTATTCGAGCGAAGACATTCGATTGTTGAATCTACTACCGACCAAGTAGCAGATGCAATTGATTCCGGTGAGCCGCTTGACGTCAATCAAATTCAGACATTTGCACGAATTCTTAAATGGGAAATCGATTTCTTGGGAAAGGAACTTGAAGGAAAATGTACGACAACCGGAAATCAGTACCCGAACAACCTCAGTGTAACCAACCATTATGAATACATCGTTCTCCCAACTCTGGTCTATGAGCTGGAATACCCGCGGTCCGATAGTATCGACTGGTACAATGTGGCTGAGAAAACCATCGCGACGGCCGGTCTCTTGATTGTCATGAATCTCATCTCCCAAACCTATATTTACCCTATTGTAGTTCAAACGATAAAGATGAAGGAAGACGGCATGACACTTTATGAACGGCTCTGTTATTTCCCGGGTATAATTAGCGATCTAGCTTTCCCGTTCCTTGCTGAATACATCTTGGTAAGCTAGTATCAGTCTATAACACTTGCTACTTCCGCTAACCTTCGGTCAGACGTGGTATGTGATTTGGGAATGCATTCTCAATCTCCTCGCCGAGTTGACCTGCTACGCCGATCGAGGCTTTTACGAGGCCTGGTGGAATTCTGTTTCTTGGGATCAATTTGCACGCGATTGGAACCGACCAGTTCACAACTTCCTCCTTCGACATGTTTACCATTCCTCGATCTCTAGCCTACAGGTCAACAAAAGAATCGCCACCTTAATCACTTTCTTCATGAGCGCTTGTGTACATGAGCTCGTCATGTGGTGTATCTTCAAGAAGCTGCGTGGATATCTACTGGTCCTACAGATGTGCCAAATTCCACTGATCATGATGAGTCAAACGAAGTGGATGAAAGGGAAAAAGGCTTTGGGCAATGTACTATTCTGGATAGGCATTTTCACGGGACCGAGTCTTTTGTGTAGTCTTTATTTGGTCATTTAGTCTTAGATACTCTACGTTAGCTTTTGTACAATATCTGGCATATGGGTCATTAGCGTGGCGTTTTGAGCATCTCTCATCACTTTGATATTATCACGGCATTTAGAAAGGCTTTGGTTCAGCCATAAACGATGATTATGATGTATATATAAATACTAAGCGTTTAGAACTCAAGGAGAGCAAAGAAGACCCAAACATGATCTTCGGGTGTATTGATATGTTTAATATTAGAGGATAAACGATGTTGAGGCATGAACTAAACAACGAACGCATTGTTGACGAAACTTATCGAAGGAAAGAATACTCGAGTATAGTATATCATATTCAAAAAGAATGTTTTGGATATCTCATCGATTAAAAATTAGCCTTGTTATCAAGTTTCGAATTCAATACCTATTACCTAGTACCTAGCTAGGGGTATTGATTTCTGTTGTAGTGGGGTAATAAAGCCTGAACATAATGACGGGACAAGCCGAAAGCTATCGTCATGATGCCCATACCGGTATGTATTGCATCCTTATCCCAGTGTTTACTATGCTTATGAGCGAGTATATTTCAAGTACCGCTTCACAACGAAGCGATAGCATGCTATACCTAGGATATTGAAAGGACAGTTTGTACATAGAAACTTATCCTAAGGTCCGGCCAACATCAATAATATAATATGCAAGTGCCGGTACTTGTACTCCATTTCTATTTAATATATTCGCATCGGCAATTACCGCATAATACAATATAAACGTTTCAAATAATCTCTCTCACTTACTACATGAACGCCCTCTTTCATCAAGCCAGCATAGTACTACCCAAACATCTTCCTAGGACCTTTCGACTTCCAATATCGTACTCCGCGCTCAATTGGATCAAATCTTCAGGCATAATTGCCGCCCTTCGGCGAGCCAATGACAAGAAAATGGATTCCGCGCCGGGAAATAAGCCAAAACCGTTAGAGAGATCATATCTGTCTGCGGCGGTCGAATCGATCTCACCCTGGGGAGGCTCGCGGGCATCTACACCCAAAGCGACGACACCTACCTTTTCTGGAGAAGGCTCAGGTTTAAAGAATCAACATGGCGGAGACCACAGTACCAATCATTGGCATGGATGGAGCACGAAGAATTATCCCCACGACTGCCCCCCACTGAATCCAAGATGGTATCATGCTGTTGATGTATGTATTACTATCAAGAACATCAAATTTCTCTAAGCTTACAGCTATAGATCCCCAAAAGAAAACCTAAGCTTCTCAAGACCAACCAAGAAGAAACCAAACCCGCAGCCCCTCCCAAGAAGTTCATTACATTCTCCGAACACGATTCTCGC
Source organism: Sclerotinia borealis F-4128 (assembly GCA_000503235.1). NCBI lineage: Eukaryota > Fungi > Ascomycota > Leotiomycetes > Helotiales > Sclerotiniaceae > Sclerotinia > Sclerotinia borealis. The sequence continues at coordinate 165,225 of KI628561.1, forward strand.
GCAGTAGAAGCTTCATACCAGAAGCTTGTCGAGGACTATGATAATGGTAGAGATCCACGCCAGAGGGCCCAGAGTGGGAATTGGGAGCAGACCTCTGGATGTGCAGGCGAGAAAAGCAACACTAGTATTAATGAAGCTGGGAATAACAAGGAGGCCGATAGAGGTATAAAGGTTCCAGTACACGAAGACTTCTTATTTGATGTCGATATCGAGAAGAGAGAGCTCTCGCCGGTCTATTGGCTCGGCCCGATATACGACGTTCGCAGAGGTAGCTGGTTCTACCAAGAGGGCTCGGTTCTTAAGCCTTGTGAAGAAAATCTGGCCACCCAGTTAGAGGAAGGCTATCTGAAAGTGAAGCCTTTCCGATATCCCAAACCCCCGGAGAAAAGTACTGCTCGGCCAATATCTATCAAACTAGGAGAAGAACCCAAATCATTAGCGCGCAGCGGTGCCTTTGGAGGTAGGAACCGCAATAGCTCTCCCTCCGTGACTCCAAAGGGGTCAACTGAGAACCTGAAAATGCCACAGCAGGCTTCTGACGACAGCAATGGACTAAAAGATTCACCCCCACCCCACCAACCTCAGACTCATCGTCTATTCGGTACATATATGAACTCTATTGTCACTTATCAAGACGATCATGTGGCCTGGATATCAAATGATAATATCATGTCTCGAGTCAGTAGCACCGTATATCAGAAATTTGCAGGTGGTGGCTACCTTGGGGGTGTAAAGATTGTTCGTGGATATTCGGAACCAGGCAAAACGAAAGACACAACGTCTACAGACAAGGACAAGGGACCAAAGACCCCCACCAGTGCCACAACTGCTACCTCAACCACTCCAGAGTATCTACAGCTTGACAACCGCCAGCAAAAATTACTGAAACGACGATCTGCACCTCCTAGCACAAGTCACTCCGATGCTTCGCCAGAAGATAAGAGTAGTGAGCTTCGGGAAGCAGCTTACAAAAGTCTAACCTCTATAGACGCGGATGCAGAGGATGAAGCCGTGAGGAAACGTGATGAGAAGGAGATACAGAATGATTATAATGATCGAGATGACGAGAATCAGGGGCGCGATATTGAACATCTAATATTAGTGACGCATGGTATTGGTCAACGCTTAGGCATGAGGTATGTGTTTGAATTCTTATTTACGTTTCATGTATCGTTGGTCACTCGGGCGGTCATTTTCATACTCTCTACACCTCGTGGCAGTGTCAAGTTTCAAAGCCATCTTGCATACTATTTGTTGGATTATATCAACTCTACAATAGTCTATAATAAACAAATGTTGGGTTCTACTGTCATTCTCTGAAAGGAGGTTCACTTCCGAAGATGAGCTAATGATGTAAAACCAATTGGAATCAATTTGCAAGCTAATTGATTCTCCTAATTTTTTCGCTTGTACACACGCCTTTTAGTGCGTAAAGGGGATAATCATTGGATAACCTGTTAACTTTCAACAGGACTGAAAGTGTCAATTTCGTCCATGACGTCAACGTTCTTCGTCAAACGCTTAAAAGTGTCTACGAGAGTTCCGCCGATTTGCAGGCTCTAAATGCGGAAATTGATAAGCTTCCTAAGAATTGCCGTATTCAAGTTCTTCCTGTCTGCTGGCGTCATTTGCTGGATTTTCCTCGCAAGGGCGTCAGGCAGAATCGTAAAGAGCATGACATTGGTGATGCCTTTGGCGAAGAGGAAGAATATCCAAGTCTTGATGATATTACAGTGGAAGGCGTGCCGTTTGTTCGTTCGCTCATCACTGATCTTGCTCTTGATATTTTGCTGTATCAGAGTGCTTACCGAGAACATATTAGCAATATCGTTCTTACTGAGGCAAATCGTATTTACAATCTTTTCCGAGAACGCAATCCACAGTTTTCGGGGAAAGTTAGCTTGATAGGTCACTCTTTGGGATCAGCGATCTTATTCGACATTCTTTGTCGTCAGAGAGAAACTAAGAACCCTAGCCCAAGCTCTTCGCACTACAAGAATCGTTCTGCCCCATCTACAAAGCCACATGGTAAGAGTCTCGAATTCGACTTCGATGTGGAGGATTTCTATTGCCTTGGAAGTCCCATAGGATTGTTCCAGATGTTGAAAGGGAGAACTATTGCTGCCAGAAACCGTACGGAATCACTTCCGTCCGATAGTCCAATGGATATAGATTCTATGCAAGATCCTTTTCTTGCAGCTGGCTCAGGTGCGGGCTTTCCATCGGGAGAACACATATCTAGCACGACAGGGTTGCCATACTCGATTTCGAGTCCAAAATGCGCTCAGCTGTACAACATCTTCCACCCAACAGATCCGATTAGTTACAGACTTGAGCCTCTGATTGCTCCTGCGATGTCATCCATGAAACCGCAACTACTACCGTATACCAAGAAAGGTATCTTTGGTGCAAATATGAACCAGGGTATCACGGGCATCGGAGCAAAGGTGGGACAGAGCGTTAGTGGACTATGGTCTAGTTTGAGCTCTGGAATCGCGAGCAGTCTTCTAAACCGCAGTCTCGGACTTACAGGCGAAGACGTCGAAAGAATGCAAGCATCGAATTCATCAACCATCAAGGGCCAACCCACCGGCGCGGGCACCAATATAGCAGGAGGAGTCATCCCCGACCATTCTACACTCCAGAGGGAAAATACAAGCGAGAAGATGAGGCAACTTGCTGAAGATACAGCGGCGGCGGATAGAGATGGTACGGGTACGGCGCCTACTTTGATTGATGATGAAATCGAGACGTTATATGCGGGATTTCAAAAGAGGAGGCGAAATGATATGCCGGAGTCGGATCGGGCGGAGGTTGAGGAGAGAGCGAAGAAATTGAGGAGGGAGGAGATGAAGGTTAGGGCGTTGAATCAGAATGGGAGGGTGGATTTTAGTATTCAAGAGTAAGTATTGAGATGCCTCTTGTGTGTGTTTTCTTTTTTGGAAGGAAGCAATGCTAATCAGCCACAGAAGCGTACTTGATTTCAATCCGATCAACACCATCGCCAGCCATCTCGCATACTGGTACGTCGTCAATTCTATCCTCCCTATCTTTACAATTAGAATCTTAATCTAAAACATTCACATTAACAACCAACACACAGGGCCGACGAAGACGTAACGCATTTCCTCATTGGACAACTCCTCTCTCGTCACCGAACCATTGCTCGTCTAAACAATACCAGCAATAGCAGCAAGAAAAGACGCCAAAAATAAGAACAGGCAATATAAAAATGATGCAAATCAAACACATCTCAGCTCATCCATAGATACTCGGACTCTATTACGAAAAAAGAGGGCGTGCAGATGGGGAGGTGGGGAGGGGAGGTACGGAGAAGAAAATAGATTTTAGAATTAGGCGCATATTTAGGCATGGCATGGCATGGCATGTGACATTTAGTCGGAGTTACTATGCTATACTATCATACATACAATATGATGTACTCGAGTACTATTGTAAGAAAGGTAGGTAAGTAGGTAGGTACGAGTATTGTTGAGATAGGATAGCATCGGATAGGATAAGATAGGAACGGCTTTTGTATTCGATTGGGTGGTGGGCGTCTAGAGGATAGGGCAGGGTATGGTAGGGTAGAGGGAGATCAATGGGAGATGATGATGGCGGACAGAATGATGTACTCAAGTAGGTAGTTGTATGGACATTCTTCGCTTCATGTTCCGAGGCTTACTGGGAGTTGGGTGATAATGTATGTATGCATGTACATGCATGTATTGATTTGAATGAGTAATCCTGGCAAAGCCGCATATTGGGGATGATATCCGTCGGTTCGCAGTGGGTTAGGGATCATTTGAAATTTTCTAAGTACTGGCTATCCCTCTCATGACGAAGTTTGCTACAGTCAGTCAAATCGTCGATGCATGTTTTGAAGTGTGTCAAGCCAGGACGACAACTCACAACCCCTCTTCACAACCTCGTGACTTTTTTCCAAATACAGATGATATCATCAAATATTGCGGTGTGAATTATGTGCTTAATTTGGAATTTTTAAATACTGATAACTACCCATGAAAAACTATGACCACAATCGTATGCCGCTGACCTAAAGGGTAAAAAGGGAGTTGAAGAGTTTGCAGGTGTTGTTACCAGTCCAATCCTGGCTCGAGTCGTAAGGTCTCTGGGAATCGAATCTAGAAACACAAATGTAAATTCAGGCAAAGAAGGAAATATCAGCAACCCAAAGACACAATAAACTTTTCCTGCCGTAAACAAGCCTCAGTCGTCGAGAAAGATGTTTACTCGGCGGTGTCCAGTTCATCATGCGCTGGAGGAGGAGAATCCATGGTAACTGATGGGTATCAGCCGAATTAGAAAGTTTTGTCGCGTCGTGGAAGTGTAAATTCACCTTTCCTGTCATCTCCATTGGCACCGGGTTCTCGGACGTCATCATGTTCATCCTTCATCTCGCGATCCCTATACATGAGGCGTAAGCTTATGCCCGGCTTTAACTTCTACAAATTTGCATACCTATCATCTGGGCTACGTGAGCGATCGTTTCGGTCACGGTCTCGTCTGTCGTAATCACGATCACGATCTCGGCGATCACGGTCGTCTTTACGGGGAGAGTAGTCGCAACGGCCGCGTCGGGGAGAGGTTGAACGACGACGAGGAGAACGGCGGCTAGCTCCAACACGTTCTCTGCCGCTATCTCTGCCACCATCACGACGGGCTTGACGGTCTTCACCAGTATCGAATCGCCAAGAAGCCGAGGGAGGTGTGCGGGCCCACTGAATCATGCGTTAGAATTCGAGGTGTAAGTGATGTCATGAAGACTTACTTCAATCTTCAATAGGTCATCCCGACCGACACGCTTGTTGTGCATCTCATGGTAGGCGTCGTCGGCATCGCGGCGGGACTCATACTCAACGAAGGCAAACCTACTTAAAGTGTCAACCATATTAGAGTGGTTGCCAACGGTATTTGGGGCTAACTCACAGACGAGATGCGGCAGTTCGAGGAGCTGGAATATCACAGCGGACCAAACGACCATAGCTACGAGGATATGGTTAGACTCGGTGTACAATCTGTTAGGAAGATGTTGGACAGAAGTATAGATAAAAGTAAGAGATATATAAGATATGTATAGTAAATAGTAATCGATCCGCCGCAATTCGAACTTTTTTCGCGAGACAAATGTGGGAACATCAAGTGTTCGTATCGCCGTGCGACCGCTCGATCGAACGTGGAGGATTTGGGAAGAGGGGATAGTATATGCGACGGAATTGACAGCGAAGTCTCGACGACGAATAAGGGACGAGGATGGACGAGGATGGGGAAATGGATTATCGCAATCAAGAGACGATCATCGAGATATCGATTTGAGGCTGACATACCGTTCGAATTCGTAGGCAAGATCGCGAGCACGGATGCCAGCTCCGAAGCCCTATAGGAAGGATGTTAGCAAATGGAATATCTTTGAAGCTTTGAATATAAATGTCTGGAAGAAAGGGTGTGGGTGTGGGTGCCGGAGGTTGTGGAGGTGGAGCGCATACGGTAACATAGAGTGTTGTACCACCACGAGACATTTTGTTAATGAGAAAGATGATGAGAAGACCAATCAATGAATGACTTCTTTGCTACTCAAGTGTTGACCGATATCTGCTAAGATATTCGGTGTTGGATAAATAAAGTAGAAGTTATCAAACTTGATGAGTAAGTAAGATAGATGGTTGAAACTTGACAGATTAATGAGTATCAAATGGGATTGTTGTAAGGAAATGAATACAAGAGACGAGACGAGACAAGAGAACAAGTTTAATATTAACCTGGGAAAGCAAGTAATAATAAGGCTCTGCTCTGAGCCACCCGCTAAGAGAGTATTATGCCTTTAATATAAGGCTTGATAAATTAGATTGATATCACATGATCTCATAGAAATGATAACTATCTAGCTATATCGAAATACCTATAAATGGTTTCCTCTTTCTTATAATCAATAATCATAATTGAAATGAGTTTAAATACCTATACATTTCAGAATTTGTAATACCTATAGTGATTGTGAAAGTTGTTTTCTCCTATCCAATTGGGTTGATAGATCTAAAAGCCTGTCAAATTATCTGCCGCAATACCTTTTATGTTCATACACCTTCGAATTTCTCGATTAACATCGAAGATTCGCTCCAGTTTCTCTAGCACATCTATTCTCCTATTATCGTTGATTGATAGGACCCGGTCTTGAGAATCTTGTCTGTGTCTTTTTACAAAATAACGCCCGCTCCCATATGCCTAACCAAATGCACCCCAATGACCACGTCTGCGCCGTCTTCCTATACAAAGCCTTGACCTTTAATACGCCTGTCCAAAATCGCACCTTATGTTGAGAATACCCAGACGGCTTCTCTGAAGCTCACAAATCGGCCTCGTCGGCTCTCAATGTCAGCAAGTAATCCCTGGTCATCTCGTAACTGAGCCAACTACTCGCCATACTCGGGGCTACCTTGAGCAAGTTGGGTACAATGCCCTTATACATGCCGGCGACACCTTCTTGTGCCACAATACTTCGGACAGCATCGAAAATTGATTTGTACTGGTATCCCATGCCAGACATCGTATTAATCTGAAAACGACGTCGAAGAACATCACTAAGTACTATCAGTATTAAACTCAAGAAGCATTAACGAAATCTCTTACAATGGATATGTGCATGTTTGTGCTACTGCGCCGGATATAGCTCCAGCTGCTAATTTTCGTCCTGCACTGGGGTTTTTGTCCCCCTCTGGAGTAAAATGCTTTCGTACAAGCTCATAAGTCATGAAGTTGAGGCCGACCTTATCTCTTCGGTTAGCATTACATTTCGAACACCAAACAGAAAAAGAATCTCACTTACGTAGGGTGCAACGCCGGCAACTGTGGGTATGATGCCTCTATATAATGCAAGAGCGCCCCCTTCTGTCTTATACATTGTCTTCAGCGTAGCAAGCATGCCTGGTAGCTTGGCACCATGTTGTCCCAAAGCCGCAAATGACGCAGACTGAATGGATAATCTGGTGCGAACGATGTCTAGAGGATATGTACAGAATACGGAGGTAATTCCAGCAGCTCCACCGCAAATGAGGCGTTTGAAGGAACCTAAATCCGCGCCTGGAGAGGTTTCGAAGAACTAGAAAAGCGCAGATAGTCAGTAACTGCGATTCATAAATACCTCTACTAAGTTCAGATAGCCCAGAGCGTCAAATTGCTAGAGAAATAATAAAACCTCCAGCCATTTCGGATGTTTACCTTTTTGTAGAAATTATAACTTCCAAATTGGACAGCGGAATACGGGACGATTCGAATGCAATTGGTGCCATTACCCCTCATGAGTCCACGCCAACCTTCCTCTTTCCACATCTTCATAAGCCCCTTGCCTACGGACATCTTGTATTCTTCTCGTCCTACACTTTGGATTTGAAAGAGAATCTTGAGTCGTTCGAGAGGCGACACCACTGTTCTAGATACAGCACCTGCCACTCCACCGGCGCAGAATGCCGCTATCACAGGCTGTGCGATCAGCTCTCTTAATTGTAGAACTTTAGGGCCATATTTGGGCGTGAGAATATCATTCCTAGACTAAACCAAGGACAAAATGTTAACATCGACACGAGGTAATGTGCAAGATTCAGAGGACAGAACATACGGCAGACATATCCAGGAAGGGTAGCTAAGCTATGCACCCAAAGAGGCCAGAAAGGTCAACGCACACCTTGAACCCACCGCGCATGCGAACTGGAGGACAATGTTATGAGAATAAAAGGAAGTCTCAATATTGACAGGATATACGAAAACCTAGACTTTTTAAAAAAGGAACAAAAGAAAGAGACGATCAATTGCTGAATATTTCGTACTGGTACAATTGTGTAGAGATTTGGGGGTTGTGAGGCTGGCTGGGTTGGCTTCTTTAAACCAAATCTGTGAGTGGGAAATCGAGTAGCGCCACGGGATTATCAATTTAGTTAGGTCAATGATATCGAATAGAGGAGAATCAACAGGAAGGAGAGTCGCCAACGTAGTCAAAGTAGGTAGTGAATTGGAAAGACAAGAGAACTGGAAAAGTCTAGGATAATTCATGGGTCTATATTGTATTGTATTAGGGGATTTAACAGGATTCGAGGATAATTGATAGGGAACTTTTGATTATCGAGCTCGGCCAATAAAGCCAAGCGGAAAAAACTTTATACCGCAGACATTCATTTCTATATAAACAATTAAGAATTTTATTTATTCAAATATAATTTTGTTTAATGATTTATCTTCTCATCTAATTTTTCCTTATATGACTTTATATATATTTATGAGTTTTGCTAGTATTATTATTATTATTATTATAATATACTGAATAATCAAGGCTCTGGATATGATGTCAACGTCTAGATCTAGTACAGCACTTTTCCCGTACTCCCGTACTTTTCCGTATCAATACTCAGTAGTGCCGAGTAGATATGTATCAGTACCTACTTAACGAGCTAACTCGACAAGTAGATGTTATCTGTAAGTTTGTAGGATCTGTAGTGTGAACAATTCTATTTAATTTACAGTAGATGAGCTATTATATATAGATTTGAGCTAATTGATATATCGAATATCTACTTCGTAATAACGAATCCGGTTCCTCTATCTATTCACGGAAATAAGTAATATATATATGAGTACTGAGTATATGTATATTATATATACCTTATATATATTATCTAGGTATATATCATATATGGAAGACTGGACGGACTACTTCACTGATAATAAAATTTAGATTTATTATTCATATTCGATTACCGATACATTCTCAGAAAACAAAAGTACCGAATACTTCGGCTCTAACTTGCACCCGCCTTTCCCGGGCGGTCACACTTGACAGAAAGTTTATGCCTCAATTCACAAGGCACCAAATACTCCACCGAACTTTTTAAGCGAGCTCACGCACTTGGTCCATAATTCCCAGTTTCTTCGAAAAGTGTTTTTCCTCTTGCTGGAATCTATCAACGACTTATCACCCTCTACGACAAACCCCCCAATCGCCAACCATGGGTAGGTCATTTAAAAATTCATTCCAGCCGTCGTGTGCAAGTGGAAATTGTGTGACTTTACGATGAGTTGAGATAAAGTTGAAAGACTGGAATCTTATCGCATCGTAAATGATCTCAATTATCTGCGCAACATTGTGTCTGTACAAGACCGATGTGATGAGCATACTTGATTAAAGGCTGACGAGGGATTTTCTAACTAGGTATCGATCTTGACAACCACCACGTGCGCAACACTCACCGTAAGACGCCAAAGAGTGACAATGTTTACCTTAAGTTGCTGGTAAAGCTTTACAGCTTCTTGTCTCGTAAGTTGATATCTTGTTTATCCTGACGGATGTTATATGCGCTGACTTTTAATTCCCTCCAGGCCGAACTGAGTCTTCCTTCAACAAGGTCGTCCTCCGCAGACTTTTTATGTCCCGCATCAACAGACCTCCCGTCTCCATCTCCGCAATTGCCTCCCAAACCAACAAGGAGGAGAAGAGAACCGTTGTCATCGTTGCCACCGTCACCGATGACAACCGTCTTTTGACCGTCCCAAAGGTCAGCGTTGCAGCCCTCCGCTTCACCGCTACCGCCCGTGCCCGCATTCTTGCTGCCGGTGGTGAGGCTTTGACTTTGGATCAATTGGCTCTCAGATCCCCAACTGGAAGCAACACCGTTCTCCTTAGAGGACCAAAGAACTCCAGAGAGGCTTTCAAGCATTTCGGTTTCGGACCACACAAGCACAAGGTAAGAAACGCGAGTTGGCCTAGCGTTGGCAAAACTGACGTAATCATAATAGAAACCATACGTCGAATCCAAGGGACGCAAGTTCGAGAAGGCCCGTGGACGCAGAGCGTCCAGAGGTTTCAAGGTTTAAATGGCCCAATCTGGAAAATGCCGTTACGAACTTCTGGTTTTGCTGGACCAGACACCTCGGGAAAGGATGGAGGGATGTCAACAAGCTACTTAAGGCGAGCTGGGCCAGCAGCACAGTCTTTAGCATATGAATACTGCAAGAAAATGATGGTATCGATGCAAATAGGAGTAGTTATCATGAAGAATTCGATTTTAACCTATCTAAACTACAATTTGCACATGCGATGATTTACCTGCTCATATTCATGCCTGCCTATTCAACTTCAACGTGCTACTACGCAGTTCATATTTATATTCATGTTGATAATCATATTCATACAGCATCGGCATAGCCTAAAACTGCACCATCAACTTGCCTCTTCCGCCTAAGAGCTACAAAGTATGCTTCCTTCGATTCCTGTTGATGATAAGCAAATTGTTCTGTAATCTCAATTTCTCAAGCGCACTCACACTTCTAGATGACTCGGGCTTTTCTCTATGCACCACCGCAAACAATTTCTTAAGCTGTAACTCCAGCTGTTTATCCTCAGCCCCCTGATAAAATTTGCAAACGAGATGCCCCCCAGGCTTCAGTGTGTCGAAAGCAAATCGTAGAGCCGCTGCGCAAAGATCCTGTAAATATCGATTAGAATAACAAAAAGAATGACATATGAATAAACGCAGCGTACCATACTACCCGCATGATCCGAAAACTTTATGCCGGTCGTATTCATCATCCTAATATAAGGGTCACTCAGACTTCTCTTCCAAAAACCCGACGTCTGCTCCCAGGGTGCGCACATATCACTTAGCACGACATCGACCATCTTGCCCTGTTCCTGCTCATCTCGAGCCCTGCTTCCTTTCCTCCCGGCAGCATCCGGATCCGGCGCATCGTCCGCGTGTCGCTCGAGTTCAATGTAGCTGGGTTCGGGCTCGATCTCATCGTCGTCGTCGGCGAATAGAGGTTTGCGTGGTCGCCCGCGGTCCGGGTCCAGCAGGAATTGCTTGACTGAGTCTTGTACGGAGGGCGAGAGAAAGTTTCCTTGGATCGTGGATACGCCCTTCGGCGGTTGCGCGGGAATTATGTCGATGCCGATTATGCGTCCGCCGGGTTTCGTGCGCTCGACTGCTACCTATGTGTGGGAGGTGATTGTGTGAGTGAGATATGCGGATAAATAGAGAGAGAGAGAGAGAGAGAGAGTTAGCTATGATGACGAACCTGAGACCAACTTCCAGGCGCATATCCCTATAATTTCCTCAATATATTATCTTTCATAGCTCCGTACCATGCATAGAAAACTCACCAAATCTACGACCGTTTGTCCTCTCTTAAAAATTCTGTGTTTCGCATCAATCTGCACAATCATCAACACAGAACCCCTCAACATCAGGGTACCAAACCACGCACTTCTAGTAACTTAAAAGCAGCCCTACTCTTCAGTCCCTGCACCTTTGCTTCTCGAGCGAAAGAGTCTTTCCCTTGTCTTGATTTCCATCGCGTCGATGAGGAAGAATCTGCGCGCACGGCACCGCTGTGAAATCCTATAACTGCATGTCCCCGCGCAATTGATCCCGCACATTCATTTTGAATGAGCAGAAAGCATGATTGAAGCCGCGGGAGCAGTCTCAGTCTGGAAGCAAAGACTGTGGGACCCAATCGATGTGATAGCATAAGGTAGCTTGTGACGGGAAATTGTGTTTTGGAGATTGGAGCTTCTGAAGAATTCGGGTATCACATTTGGGATACGAGTTTATTTTTGTTTGGATAAAAAGCATGAGCTTAAAAGACCACAATTACAATAGAATTCATTCTTGCCGTGTTTGATATCTCAAAAAGAAATGTCCAATTAGATAAACTTGCGAGGTCATTTGTTGATTTAATCAGAAGCCGAATGATCGTTGCAGATTTATGTCAAGTTTGTAAACAAATGAATTTCCTGAACACAAATCATGTATTTCTTCATCATCTACATATACAAAAAATTAACGCCGCCCAGTGACCCAATATTCCCCCTTTCCTGAACGCCTAATCGCTTCGTTAATTATCCACGGCTTATGCTAAGAAACTCGCTCCAGCACCTCTTCGGTCCTTCTTTAAGGGCGAGAATGCTCCAAATCCACCACCAGTTGCGAGACCGCCTTTCAACCCTCCCCTTGGTCCTGCGAGGCCGCCTTTACCCAACAACCTCGCTGGACCAAGTGCAATTTTTGCTGGCTTCTTCGGAGCGTCACCATCTTCGTCATCAAATAGTGTCTTGCCACTACCTGCAAGAACTTTACGTTTCTTCTTCTTTTGCTCCGGCTCCTCCAAAGCCTTTGCCTTTGATTTCCGAGCTGCAGGTTTCTTAGGCTGCTCGTTTTCGTCTCTTTCCTCTTCCTCTGTAACTTTCTCCATTGTACGTTGTTCCTTGATCTTCAGGGCTGCAGATTTCTTATTCTTGGTACCAGCCTTTGCTTCGACCAACACTTTCTTCTCATCACTGGGCTTATCGACCAGCTTCTTTCTTGCCTTGAGCTTGGATTTGACTTGCTGTATAGGTGATTCAGGACTCTCCTCCTGTTCTTCGGGAACCTGATTTTCCTCGGTAGGTCTCTCTCTTTCTGCTGCTCTGCCAGCGTTTGACTCGGGTGATTGTCCACTTTTTGGTGTATCTGGGGCCATATTTATCGTCTTATTTAGGTAGGGTGTGATGGAAAACGTTGACTTCTCTCCTAACATTGTTTGGTCAATTGTACCCCTATTTATCCCGGCTCGCTTTCCACGTCCCGCAACACCGTCCGGCGTTCCAATGGTGATATCCATGCTCATCTCCCTGGCTGACCTCTTGCGTGGATCCTTTACCGGGACGGTCTCTCGACTCGTGATGATAGGGAGCTTCAATGCTGCAGTGCGCGCTTCATTTAGCTCAGCCTGAGATTCTTTCAATTGATCTTTTGTGGCCCGCAGTTTTGTCCGAAGCAGCTCAACCTTGCTTTCTAGGGATCCGAGCGAAACCCGAGAAGCAGCCAACTCTTTTTGTGTCTCCTTATGAGCCTTTTCAATCTCTCGTTTCGTATGCGCGAATTCTGTCCGGAGAACCTGAACCTCCTTCTCTCCATCTTCCTGTCCTTCCTCACTGTCGCGAAGCTGCTCAATCTCGCTTTCCAGAGTTTCAACCTGGGCTTGAGTAGCGGTCAACTCTTTTTGTGTATGCTTATGTGCTTTTTCGATTTCTCGCTTTGTTTGCGCAAATTCTTTTCGAAGAACCTCGATTTCATTTTCTCCGGACTGTTGACCTTTCTCGTTATTACTCTTTGAGAGCGCTAGTTCATTCTGAAGAGCCTCTATCTCCTTCTCCCAAGCCTGTCGCTCGTTCTCATTATCGCGCTTTGAAATTGCCAACTGTTTTCGGAGAGTCTCTGTCTCCTTCTCTGTCACTTTGCGGTTTTTCTCAATTTCGCGTTTTTCTTGCGCGAATTCCTTCAGGGTATTAGATGCTTCTGTCATCATATCTTTCCTAGCCTTCTCCCTTTCCCGCTTCTCCTCGGAAAGATCTTTCTGCAAACCCTCAATTTTCTGTTGAAGCTCAATCTCATTCGAATGGTCGTTGTTTTTCTCAGTAGCCCGGTTCAATGCACGACGCTCTGTCTCTAATTCTACCTCTAGAGTGCTAACTTGTCGCTGAAGTGCTAACTTTTCCGCTAGAATTGATTGTTGATGTGCCACCTGTGAACGTAAATGCTCCAATTCTGGCTTCAGTACAGAGACCTCGCGGCTAAGTGCCAGTTTTTCCATAAGAACCTTTGTCGAGTCCAATGTAACTCCACTCATAGATTTTAACTCTGCCTGAGCGGTCACAAATTAGCATGCATTTGATTATGCTCAAGGAACTGGTATACCTTGATATTATTGAGTTCTCGCGTCTGGACTCTTGATTCGCTTTCCATCCTTTCCGCCAACTCTTGAGCCTGGTCCAGTCGTGCTCGCAAATCCTCATTCTCTTCTTCTAATCCATCACTTCGATCCTCTCCAGTACTAAGTTGAAGGTGCATCTCATCATTCTCATTTTCCAACAGGAGTATCTGTAGTCTCAGTCGCCGGCTTGCTTCATCTTTCACAACTAATTCGGTATTTTGCAGTGCTTCTTGATATGCCAACTCTAAGCATTGCGATTTCATCAATCGCTAGGAATTTATATTAGCCATAAACGCTCATATTATTTCTTATGAATACATACGCTCTCGATGTGTTCATCATCGTTATATGATAATGCCTGATCCATTTTGAATTTATATTTGGTGAGAATAACTAGTAATAAAGTACCTATTAAAAGGGTTGAAACCTTCAATCGCGTTCAAAAGTCAACAACAAGATATCCAGTTACCGGGCCGACGCGATGTGCTATCATTTAATGCCTCAGGCATCATACTCTTATAACGCCACGGTAATTTTGTGATACGGTCAATCTATTCCTGACTCTCCCCGCGGTCGCTTGGATGTGGAACTTACCGAATTGAAATGAGGACACGCTTCTGAGCTTCGTAAGTGTTTGATGATGATTATGATATAGGTATTGAATCTTCAATGCTTCAGTTTACACATAAGGCATAACTGGTTACAATACTTTTGGTCTTTCTCTGTCATCGATATCGTCAATTCCAGTCTTTAAAGGCATCTTGGCCTTGCATTTTATTTTAAAATGCATTTCCTCAAGACACTGGTAGTCTCCTTGCTACCGATAGCTGCTCTAGCTGCCAAAAAACCCGCCGTCGATAACTTTGAACGATACCATACAAAATCTCTCTCATCTACTCCTTTGAAGCTCGACGATAATGTTTACAGCAAATTGACCTCTGCACCCAGGGATTACTCTGTAGCCGTGTTGTTGACAGCTTTGGAAACTAGATTTGGATGTCAATTATGTCGTGAATTTCAACCAGAATGGGATCTCTTATCAAAGTGCTGGACAAAAGGAGATAGGCAAGGGGATTCCCGTTTGCTCTATGGAACACTTGACTTCATAGATGGCAAAGGCACTTTCCAATCTGTACGTTTGGCCCTTCAAATCTACTCAACCTATCAATCCTAATCTCTGGATAGCTTGGTCTTCAAACTGCTCCCGTCCTTCTTCTCTTTCTGCCTACCATTGGCCCTCATGCCTCAACAATCAACGGCCCCGTGAGATACGACTTTACAAATGGTCCTCAAAGCGCTGAACAGATACACTCCTGGATTGCTAAACATCTTACCGATCGACCACATCCTCCCATTCAACGACCCATCAATTGGGTTCGCGGTATCGCTGTTACCACCACTATACTAGGAACGATCACCTTCCTCAGTGTTGCTTCCCCATACATTCTCCCCGTTGTTCAAAACAGAAATGTCTGGGCCGCAATCAGCTTGATTGCCATACTTTTGTTCACCAGTGGCCATATGTTCAATCATATTCGAAAGGTTCCATACGTTGCCGGTGATGGACATGGAGGTGTTAGCTACTTTGCAGGGGGCTTCTCAAATCAATATGGTCTAGAAACACAAATTATCGCTGCCATGTGTAAGACATCCCTTTCCTATCCCTACTAATTTTTACTACAATGCTGATAAAACCGACTAGATGGGCTTCTGTCTTTTGCAACTATCTCTTTAGCTCTAAAGGTTCCCCGTATTGCAGACCCCAAAATTCAGCAAGTCGCAGTCCTCGTGTGGAGTGGCGTCATCTTCGTCATGTATAGTTTCTTGCTTAGCGTTTTCCGCATCAAGAATGGTGGATATCCATTCTGGCTCCCTCCTTTCAGCTGAACGGTATGACATACGAGTCTCTATTAAAAGACCAAAGAAAGATACCTGTATCATATAATCTTCCTCCCTTATGTGGTGGTCGGCTTTACATACTGCAAAGAACATCTTGCCTTTCCTCGGCCCCATTGCTTGGCCTCCAATAGAATGAACCTAAGAATCATATGTTTCATCTATAGCATAGCTCTTACATTACATGCTAGTCAGACAAAGTAACACTTTCAAGTCCTAGTCTCTTGGTCAAAAATTATACATCGTATTCAGCCGCAAACTTTTTAGACTCTGTGCCTATGAGCTGATTCCAATTCTCCATGATTCCAGCAACCTCGCCTCTCAGGTATATGAAAGTTCAATGTTAGTTCACATTTTCATTTCCAGACATTCAGCAAGTGCTATTTTCCGATATCCGAATGTGATTTGGATTTTGAAACCCCACAATCTGTATATTGAGTAATGACAATCCAGAGTGCACCGACTCTCAAACCGAAAACAACCAAAGGGTTTGTATTGTGTGTTTGTGCGGGCAGTTGGCTGGCATCTTTAGCATCAATCCCATCGACTGACTGGAGCGTCTGTCCATTAACTCCACTCCAAAACGAGCGAGTGAGCGAATCATTGTTTTCACTCGCTTGATATTATGGGCTTATGTTTATTTCTCAGCAGTGATGCATGGTTTCTAGTACAGTAATCCTGTATTTGTTCAGATCGATTTTGATATTTTGCTGCCTTCTGTTTCGATGTTTCTAGGGAAAGAATGGCGGATTACCCATGCGTTACAGAGAGAAGATATTTCTCGACGCGACGGCTGTATACAACCTTTGGCGAGGAGTCTTGATCCCTTGAGTGTTCCGCTAATTCTCTCCTTGTCAATCTTCGATCTTCCAGTAAGGCCTGGGCTTGCAACGTTCCAACTAGTTGCAATCCAATGAGAAGCTCAATTTAATGCGACACATCGTATCCCAATGGTGTCTAAAGAATGCAATTAACGTTGATACGAGCGCGAGAATTGAAGTATTATTACCACGTCTTGATCTTCTATGCGTGTGAGCAGTACTTGAGTATTTTCGATGCACATTCCAAGATTATATATAAATCCACCATTACAAAATACTGTTGAGTCCATATCCAGGCGACTCTTATACCACTAAAACGCATAATCTAAGGCTTCATGAGTGCGCGAGATCTTTGTATCATGAAACTTCAACTCCAGCCAGTAGTCAAGCACGCACACTATTTGAGTTATAAGATCTACATTCAATTTAAACCGATTTCCATATATCTAAGATGTAAGATTTATAGGACATCTAATAGGGCCCACAGTTCCCTTAGTGGATGCTTCCAGAATAGAAAGGGGGTGTTGTGGATGATGAACTGATTATGTAGGGGACGACAATTCTGAGAATCGTAGATGGTAGCATTTCCCCTTCATTCCACGTGGAGATCTCCAGTCTTTGATTTTAGCGATGGCAGAAAAGGCTGCGGATATCATAAATGATTCTTGATCGGAAAAGGACTACTTGCTACTAGAGTTCCAATATGCTGTTTTCTGAGAGGATATGCAAAATAGCATCTTATGGGTTCAACAGCTTCAGTAGTGAGATAAGTATTGGAATATGGAATATTGAGTAGCTAGCAAAGTGATGGAGCTGTACCATGCACGAGTGCTAATGATTCTACCGATGCCCGGGACTGAACGTTACGGCACAAGATCATGCTCAAAGATCGTTCGGTAGACAGTAGGTAGTAGGTAGACCGATTGAAATTTTCAGTAATGAGTACGAGATGGTTTATGCAATCAGTATAGTCCACGCTCACGTGTCCTGTGTGGCTTTGATTCAGGGGGGGTTGGGGGGGGAAGGATATCAGCTTCCATTCTTACTTTGATTCGCCAGCCAACTAAGTTAACTCTGTGCAATAGTTTTGGGGATTCAACAAACATCGGTCGACGCTTAGAGCTTATACAAAATTTGCTCCTGAGTTACCTGTTGGATTCCTAACTTCAAATTCATATCGGTAGACAATCTCTCTCGAGTCTCCGATGCCAAAGGTAGCCAAAGGAAGAAGGCAGCGAGCATATCGACCGAAGATCAAGACTGAATGCCTCACTTGTAGGAGTAAGAATTCAAAAATCTGAATAAGAAGAGAGTTGTAATAGACTATCCGCTAATAGCTATATAGTAAGAAGAGTCAAGTGCGACGAGGCAAGGCCGGTTTGTTTAAAATGTACATCAACAAGCCGTACATGCCTAGGCTATCATCAAGTTTCGTCTTCGGAATTGTCACATTCTAACGACAAGATGTTCATCACAATAAAGCAGCTTTTGATATCTTCAGCTCCCCACAGTCGAAGCGATCGTTTGCTTTTCTCATGCAAAGGACAAGCTCGCAATTAGCCGGATTTTTAAGACTTTAGAAAGAACTGTGGAGATCGAGGAGATATTTAGTTGGTGAGCCAAAAGAAACTGACATGGAGTGGGAACACAGAATACATATATCTCAGATGCGCGCGATATGAGACATATGCAGAGATTTACACAGATTAGACTCTATCATCCAGGCTTGGGGATCTTGTCACTAGTTCTAGCATGGTTGATCTTACAGATGGCATTATGGCTTGAGCTGTAATGACCTGCTCGTGAGGAGTATGCGGTTATGAGCACGGATCAAATAACAGAGTATAACGGCCTTGTGTTACCTGGACCCTGGCTGGTTGCTAGACATTGAGCATGACCTCTTATAAGCACACCAGTTTGCAGCTTATACGGATCCTGTCATTTGGGCGGCTTTGAAGCGCTTTGGAAAAACTTGACAGGTTTTCTGCGCTTGCAGATAGTCATTTATTTCGGTTGTGGGTGGTGATTAGACGACAGCCATGCCCTATTGCAAGTGGCTCGCATCACCCTTGTGATGTTTAATTCTTACAAGAGAGAAAGTCTGACCCTACCTCGGTCATGGTACCTACTATTTCTCGAGTACAGCATGCATGCATGACTTGATTGTATTGGTCTACATAATCCAGGGGAGGTGATTTCCTCAACCTATATAATGTTATATTTCAGCTACATCAACGTACAGCAGGCTGGTCTGGGAAGATCTTAGCTATTAGATTTTGCAAATAAGAACTGTAGTTTTGTAACTACTTTCATCACGCTAAATAATATGGAAGAAAAGATATTCCGATAAACGATATGTCTTCCAGTTCCTCTATAATCTATGTATAAAATCCATCCATGCACGCTAAAGTAGAAGCCAAACCAACCCAGTGTGTCAACCCAAAGTACAATATATCTCTCCTTCCGCCGACCCATGTACACGTGTCACACGAAGGAATACCCCATTTCACCACTCCTGTATAAACAATGTGTCCCCAACCCTTCTGAATACTCTCAAACTCTCAAACCCTCCCCATAACCCTTTTAACCCTCAACCAAACCTCAAAAGCCTCCAACTTCAACTCCACCCTCACATACCCCAACCACGCGACCAACAATCTGAATCCATTCGTGGGCCACAAAAGACTCCCACTTCCCCTAATCTCCTCCATTTGTTCTTGAAACACGGTTCTTGAGCAATATCTCGCCAGAATCAAGAAAGTCCTCACAGGCCCCTGTCGCGTGTGTAAATTTTCGTCCAAACTCCTCGTCAAGTCATTCGTCTTTAATATCAACAAAATAATTCTCGGAACCTGTCCTAACATTTGTACAAGTTGTTGAAGCATCCCTTCACCCAACGCATCATTAATATTTTTCTTTTCTTCCTCTGATCGTTCGAGTGCTACGTCTTTTGTTAGGATTGTGTAATCCCTCCCCGTTATAGCCGAGGCAAATAGGGGGAACTGTTCATCTGTGACACCGGCCACCTCTTTAGCATATTTGCGCATGCGAGGTTCGTTGGCGTCGATTACTGCAAGCCAAAGCTTGGCATATGAGCGACGGAGTTTGAGGGGAATATCGCGGTAGAGACCGTGGTCGTAGAGGATTACATCGAAATTGGCACCGCGGCGATTATCGTTTTTACGAATGGCGAGATTGCCTCCATGAGGATCACAATGTAGAGGGGCATCATTCCCGAAAATCATCTCGTTAAAAATACGTGAGAGGGCAGCGGAAACTTCGTCGCGATCGATGCCATTGGAGTCTAGGAATTCGAGGTCATCTAGACGATGTCCTGCTACATTCTCCATGACCAAAATGCGTTTCTTTGCCCACAAAACATCAGGTATAACCAGTGGTAATTCGGGTAACCGTGAGAAGTAGTCCTTTGCCCGTAGAGCATTTTTCCCCTCCTCGGTAAAGTCCAGTTCAATTGGCAAAGAAACTTCCATTTCCGATGACAACCATTCTAGATCATATTCCGGAAAGAATTTCTTCAATGTCGAGAATGTAAAGCCAGTCAATGCCAGATCAAGAGCCGCCCATTCCGCCAAGTTCGGATGTTGCACCTTCACCGCAACCTTCTGTCCCGTTTCCTTAACAGTCGCCAAATGTACCTGAGCAAGAGACGCTGCCCCTATTGGTTTTTCTGCAAATTCCGAAAAGTAGTCTGAAAGTTGTTCGCCCGTATCTAACATAAACAATTTTTCTATCGACTCCATTGACGAAACAGGACATTTGTCTTGCAAGGGTATAAACGTGGTGGTCCATTCTAAAGGTAGAAGGTAATTCATAGCACTCTGCGAAACCCAATTAGCCACTGCATGATGCGCCTAGACACAAATACCATACCAAATGTTGCCCAAGTTTTATGAATATACTCCCATTCTTCTCCAACACTCTTAATGTCCGATCCGCACATCTCTGATGACAATCCTTCAACATTCTACCCTTTTCTGCCTCATCTCCAATCTTCTCATTATGGTTCAATGTAACTCGATAACTGTCGCACCTCGAATTAGCCACTTGTCCCTAATAATCTTACACAATACCAAAAATGCACTCACTCATTTATACAAACAAACAGCGTACTAACCACTCTCCCCGTCCTCTCCACCGCCTCGTACGCATGCCTCACATCGTCCGTAAAAGCAAGTCCAGTCAGAGCTACACCCCCCACAGCAGAGGCCATGATAACTTTATTCGCTTTTCGACTCTGCTGATATCCATTTCCATTTCCATAGCCATTCCCGTTCCCGTTCCCGTTCCCTCCCCTCTTCCCCGTCGAATATGCCGCATTCTGCACCCAAGATTTCTTCGACTCTCTCTGCGTACACCTCCCACAAGTCCAAGAAATCGCCTTCGTACTCGCTCTCGACCTCGCCCACGCCGATGCGAAATTGAGTCCCTTCATTGTCTATCTGCGTATTATACACGTACGTACTGTGCGAAATTCACACAAAATCTCCGTGTTATTATCGAATGCGATCCATCAGTTCTTGAATTCCATTACCAGCAAAATATTTATAAATGTTCAATGCAAAAGTTGTTGAGGACTTCCCTATTTTTAAAAAAGTTGTGAAGTCCCTTGTTCAAAGATCCCTGTTGATCCCCCGAAGATCGCATGACGTCCTCGGCTTCTCATTTTCCAATATTCAAAAAACCATTCGATAATTTGAGACAAGACGGTACAAATTAATAAACAAAGAGGAACGGAAATGTGAATTATTCAATTCTCCAGAAATCAAATACAAATTCAAATTCAATCAAATTCAATTCAATATGGCTCCTCGGAAATTTAATCTAAATGCCAAAGTACTATCCCTATTCCCTATTCCATTTTCCCTCCTGTCCATTCAATCATCTCCTCCCAGCAACTTCGCAGCTAACCACACACACCTTTCCACCCAGACCATAACGGCCCCTCTAGCAGCCGCAACCATGGCTTTACTCCTCTTCACATACACCCGTACCTCTATCCGCGCCGCCAAACAAAACGCCCAGAAACATCGCGAAGCAGACGGAGGACAAATAAATTGGGCCAATGAAAGTATGAGACGCCATGGGAAGTTGATTGTCCCGCAGGAGCAAAATCCCGTGAAGCAATTATTGGGGACTGCAAAGGATAATTTGGAGGACTTGAGGTCGAAGGGGGATGCGCCTGGGAAATATGAAACGGAGAAAAAATTGAGAGAGAGAGCGGCGAAGGGGAGGGAAGATGCCTATACTGGGAAATCAGAATAATGACAATCGAAGATAATAATGACGGAGAGGTGTTTTGGTCATACGTTCAGCGTGCACGCAGCTACATATAAGTCTGACTTATGAGGTTGCGTATGGGAGTTTAGGGCCATCTTTTAAACACTGCACATTAGCTGAAGGTGGAATATTAAACTATCATTTGTCTTGATGGCTAATACCATCTATAAGTACATGCCCCTCATCCACAAAGAGGTTTCATCCAGATATGAACGTCTGTAATATGTTCCATAAACACAAAAGCCTCATCATGATATCTCCATGTACCTAATGGCCGAGTACATGACCAAAAACGCCCGCAAACTTTAAATGCTGTAAAATGCAGAACTATTTCTTGGCCTTCGTATAATCTCAAACCTCAGGGAAGTATGTCCTGGTTCAATGTACATCTTGCCAAGTCTGTTGACAAAATATATGAAATACTTATCATTCTTCTCCTGATTTCCGGATTCCTTCAATCTTTGCATGGTTTAGATGTTGCATAATGTACTCGTAAGTGAGCATGGTGGTTGTGGCCGCAGGTACAGCTCTCATCATATTTGTACCCATACCTGCGTAAAATGCTCTCCATCCTTCTTCGCGTAATATCGTTTTGAATGTCATTACAATACCCCTGTATTTCGGTACTGCTTGTTTGACTTGAGCAATAGGATTTGGAACTCCAGGTTGATGGGCTTGCCCTTCTAGACCTCCCCTGAATGCACTGTATTCTGCCGAGGCAGCGGGCATGGACCTTTGTTGAGTTTGAAGCCTTGTCCGAATGACCTCATGAGGATAAGTGGTAGAGCTTGCTATGATCTTACTGAGTACACTTGCAGATAATACCCCAATTAGATGAGAGCTTTCATCACCCTCTGCTGAAGCTCCTAGCCCCTGACCTGTGAACTTTGTCTTCAAATACTCATAAGCTGGAAACTGAACAGCTACATGTGTCAAGCCAAGTAGTGCAGGAGTGAGGCCGGAATAGAAGGATAAAAATCCTTCTGTCCTGTACATTACTTTTGCTGCATCGAAAGTTGATCGATAATGCCAGGGTGGTCTAGCCCCATTATTTTTGGTCTTGCGACTGACTTGTGACATTAGACGTGTCTTTATGACCCATATGGGATTGGTAACCATTGTTGATGAAGCTCCAGCAATTATTGAGGACCAAAAATTCACCAGCACGGTGTTATCTGTAAAGATTTCTTAGCTTCCATCTTCACTTTTGAGAATTACTTGTGCAAAATCCATACCAGTATGATGTCCAAAGAACTGTTTTGATCTGCCATAGACCGTAAACCAAACTGCCCATGTTGGTAGATAACCAAGGATGATGGGGCCAAGGCCTCTGTACAATCCTTTCAACCCTTCATCCCGCCATATCATTCTTCCCGTTCCAAGCAAACCACTGTATACCACTTGTCCAGCAGATTGTGCCCCAAGTCCTTGTGCTGCCCTGAAACCCCCTTGTGCTTGTAATTTCGTTTTAATAACATCTAATGGGCAAGTAACAACTCCAGAAGTAAAACCACCCACCGCCCCCGCAAAAGCATTAAATTCCCATTCCGCCCTTGTTCTGGCTATCCTTTCCAATCTAGTGATCGGTGAATCTCCCCCTGCAAGCGTTAAATTCGATGCGAATTGTTGAGTGGTAGGTTGAGAGGACGCAAATTCCTCAGATCGCGATGATGATGGCGTGCTGCGTTCATGTGACATTGTAATTGTGTTTGGCGCAAATATTCAATAGCTTCTGCTACTTCGGCCGAAGGCAGAAGTAAATCGCAGGGAGGAAAGCCGCAGGTGGTGGAAGGCCTTTCACTTGTTGTCGCCGTTCTTTTCTTGCAATCTCGTGTGTCCCGGTGTGCGGGGAAAGATCCCACGCAGCACGCCAGTGACACAGCAGCTAACGGTTATCGCAGGCCATTGACAATCGCCTGAATGTTTGCTAAAGCTTTGCGAATTGTGAAAGCGTTGAAAGTTGGAAGAATTGGTTTTTGTTTCTTTGAAGAAAGTGGGTTGAGTTGAGGATTTTGTGGTTGAGGGAAGCACCGGGACTCAAAACCGGCTTAACTTTATTAATATCGGAAGCTTACAATAAATATCGCTTGATAAAAAGGGTCGACCCACCAAGCAGCCAAGGGAAGAAGCAGGTACATACACCTCATCAAAAAGGATGAATCTTATGGTTAATCTTTTGAATTAGTTAAATCAAATATATTTGATTATTAGATATGGTTGTTATGGTTGTATGATCGTTTAGATCTTTTGGGTTATCGATAAAGAAAGGGGGGAATCAATTTGTGTGAGAATTGTGAGAACAGAAGCAGAACCTACAGTAGAAACAAAAAACTAGAAACAGAACCTCCCTCGCATTTCAACAAAGTGGGAGAATTTGTATTGTTCAAGATAATGATATCAACAGTATCAACAACTAGGTATAATTAGCTTATAAATATAGTACAGTATAGTATTGGGTTTTTAAGTCTGTAGCTATCCCAATCCTACCAAGCTAAACGTCTAATTGGCACAGCAGATAATCTAATCCTCCATTCTAATACATTAAACGTCTTCAACTTGATCCCGAAGTGGAAATGAAATCATCCAGATTACATTTCTGATCTCAATAACAAAGAAATAATAAATCATCCTCATCCCCTCCTCCTCATCCCCTCATCCCACTTCCACGTGCCTCTCTCCAAAAATTTAGTGATTTATTGATCTATCACATTGACGCACCTCCTCCCCCGCCGTTTTTATTCCCGTTCCATTCCTCTTTCTCTCCAACCAATCACAAGCTCCTCAAACTACGCTGACTCGCTTACCTAATATCATCATTGACTTTTGAACTTCATCCTCAATACACCCCCAAAATCGAAGAATCTCTCCACCAATACACACTCACAAACCGCCCATCATGTCTGCACCATCCTTAGCAAGCTGGATAGCCAAGAAGCCTTTGCTTCTGAAGATGATGACGCCTTTGGCTTCATGGTATACAAATGCTGCTGGGTACCGTCAGTTGGGATTGAGGTATGCCAGGTTTTTACTTTGAAGGATCGAATGATCGAAGAGCAATTAGTATATGGCAAGGAAAGAAAGCTAATATTTAGGAAATTACAGAGCCGATGATTTGCTCCCCGAAGAATCCGAAGACGTCCTTCTTGCGCTCAAGCGTTTACCGCAAAAGGAAGCTTATGATCGTGTCTTCCGTTTGAGAAGAGCTGTTCAGGTATGCCATTGATTTCTCGGAGAATTGTTAAAATGGGCGCATAATTGACAGCAATACTCAGTGCTCTGTTCAACATCAGCTTTTGCCAAAAGACCAACACACCAAGCCGGAAGATGTGAGCCTTTTCTAATGCCTACAACCTCACCAAGCTCTAACATATACACCATTAGGATTACGCATATCTTTCACCCATCATTATAGAGATCGCAGCTGAAGCCAAGGAACGTGCCGACTTGGAGTCCTTGACTATCACCAAAAATAAGTAAGGGATAAGCATTGGATGAGGAGATGCTGGATATGTATATTTGGGAGTGGAAGGATGGGATTTTAGAGGTTGGGACGAAAGCGCTGAGAAATGTTGCTCTGTACTCTATAACGTTGATCATCAATTCGAAAACAAAAACTCACTCTACTCTATGTGAAGATTATGTGAAGAGGATTTTGCGTCACTAGTGTGAGGCATTGTGGCAATTCTCGAACAGGGAATGTCATATATACTACAGCTACGGTGTCTAGATGTCTGAGCTAAACTCTAGAGCCAACTCAGAGAATCCAAACCGCAAATTGATTGATGTTAAGGTACCAAAGGCCCCGATTTTTTGCAAGCAATGTTCTAAATATGTCGACATAAGACGGGAAGCACTCTACAAGATGTTTGAAATAAATCAAGACAAATGGAAAGATTGGCTTGCTTACCGAGTTCATCAGAAACCGAGAGTGATTTGGTACGCGGATTTGAAGGCCATACCATACCACTAATTTTCAGTTTAATATCGATGCAGACTCAAGCATGGTAAACAACTCAAGCATGAAAAATACAACCATTCATACTTTTCAAACCTCCAGAATCTCCTCCTCGAACCATCAAACTACCAACTTCTTCCCAACCCCAAGATCGATTCTTTTAATTTACTTACTTCTATACTCAACCCAACGTGTGAAATTCTCACCCTGATGATTCAATACATCTGTACTATCCATCCATCCATCCATCCATCTATCCATCACTCTTGAAACCAGAATCACAAACGGATCGCAATCACAGTCATGGTCCCCTTTGAAACAGCTATCTATGTACTGTATGTATGTAAGAATCCCAATTCTGGTAAGAAGTCCATATATGGAACGAATCAGCAACTTTTCTTCCCGCTCCTCGTCTTTCGCCTCCCCTGCCATCTCTTCCCCTTAGATAAATAGCCGACCCTTTCTCCAAGCAGGCACCCTCTCAAATCCCTCGTCCCATCTACCATTTACCATTTAACCTTTTTATTCCATCCCATCCATCCATCCATCCATCCATCCATCCAAATCCACCCCAGAAATACAAGCATGAGCACGAGCATGAGCACGAGCACGAAGACCCGAAACAAGATGATCATGAACTTCCTTCCATTTGCTATGCCATTCACAAGCTACGCTATGCTATGCTATCACCTTCTAAACTTCCCAAAACCACCCCATTCATTCATTATCCATAGATATCCATAGAGCATTTACACAATTCACAACCCCCACTCCATCCCAACCCGTATTCGCATTGTCATTGCATTTCCACTTTTCCAGTCTTCCATCCAGTGAAGCAGTAAACCAGGAACCAGTGCACCGCAACAGTAAAGCCATCATGAATAAACAAATCGCAATTGGGACATTTCTATTACAGTGGTATGCTGCCCTTGCACCATGCTTACTATCAAGCCCAAGCCCGTATCTTCATTCATGAAAATGATCAAACTCCCTGGCCCCCAGAATGAAAAAAATTCGGTACAAGAAATTCGAAAGTTTAAAAGAACCCCTTCGAAGTTGGGTGGGGGAATCATTTTTTCCTCCTTTCTGAATGTCGGTTCCCCCTCCGAATCCAATCATACAAAATCTCCTCTTTCTCACTTAAAAAAAACTCCGTATATGCATTAAGACGTGTCCGAACGAGTTTCTCAATACAGTGGCATCTCAAATATTGTTACCAGGTTTCTCCTCTGTGTCCATGTGCCAGACCACATAGTTGGGTAATCCAATAACCTGATACCCTGCTCTCTTGGCCATTTTTGCGAAGCCTTCGGTCTCGGCTTGGTTTTCGAATGCGTAAGCTGGAAAGTTGATTCCTATGAATTCGTCAGTCTTCAGCCTTTTCAGTATGTCTGACATAATTACCTGATCTATGGACGTCTGCCTTCACAATGATATTGACACCACCTATACCATCTAGCTTAACTTCCTCGTCCTTGTTTTCTCTCCAATTACCCATCAAAGCCATGTAGGTACGACCAGTATCGAATTCCTTATAACCTTGAGAATTATCAGTGTTGTGCCACAAACTTCTTTCCTTCAGTACATACCCTCTACGATAACTGTGTCCTTATCAAGCTTTGATGCCATCTTGATTGCTTTATCCGACTCAATCCATGAGTTATAATCAACTGTAGATGATTAGCATTTGTCATATTGCTTCCAAGTGTGGTCTAGACTTACATCGACCCTCGATATCAACCCCGTCATGATATCGATGGAACCATACATCTGCCCAAGTCAGTATTTTTAACAAATCCGGTGAAAAGAGGATTTTCCATACTTGGTACAATGATATCTGTATCGTGAGCAATGAAATCCTCAATGATTTTCTCAGGGCTGTCGACAATATCCGAATCTCTCCAGTATACCCACGAATGTTCCGGTTTCAAAGCCGCAGACAAGAGGTAGTTTCTGGCACGAGCCATAATCTTTCTTCGAGGTGCCTGTGCCGGATATGCATGACGTTCCTCGACGGTTTGACCAGAAACCGCACCAAAGTCTTTTTGAACAATCAAAGCACTGTTGAAGGCGGCAGTTTCCTTTCCGTCCTGAATTCTGTCGAGTTCTGCAGCAAGTACAGCAAGAGTATCATCGGATGAATCGCCAACCAAGAAAGCAAGATCTATCAAATGATGTGGGTATGATAAGAGTGAGAGTAAATCGAAGTATTTTGGCAAATATGACGCGGCATCTCGAAGAGGGGTCAAGATCAAAATTCGTTCTTCGTTCGCAATAGCTTTCGTAGTGGATTTGATGGGATTGAGGTCGACACTTTTAATAGTACTAGAATTAACTACCACCGGTTCATGATGATTAAAGATAACCGGTGTCTGTAAATGCGCGTTCCAGTCGGCTTGTTCATTCAATGTCATTTGCATCGGCGGTTTCGAAGGTCCCCAACAATAATACCTTTAAAATCGGTACAAAAATCAGCGATGTTCATATTGTATGGTATTTACTGATTGCCATATGCCATGAGAGAGCGCTTACCTTTGCATCTCCTGTGCTGAAGTACTAATCCCTCTCCATAGTAATACAACGACACCAGCTAACGCTACACACAGTAAGAACCGCGTCCTTGTAAGAAATACCCATATCGCTCTCACAGGCGGTAATTGTGCCTTTGTAGCCTTCCAATTCATGCCACCCTTAGGACCCAACATGGCGAAACTCCTGTGGCTTCAAAACCACCAGTACGAAAAGTATGCGATATCAATTCGAGCTCGCAGACGTGGAGGTAGAAGCGCTCAAGAATTCCGTTGCGAAAGAGGGTGAGATCACAAGCTCTTTGACACTAAAATTAGGGAGTTTGGTGGATTTGAAGATATTGAGGAGGTCGCGAGTGGCAGGGAGATCCGTTCAGTGGCTTCGAGGGTCCTACACGAATCTAGAAATTATGCCAAGACTATTTAAGCGAATGAAAAGAGAGGAACTTAGAAACTAGAACTTCATTAGGTTTTTATATCTTTATGATGATAAAGATATAGTTAATTATATAGGTATAATTCCACTATCGTCGTATCAACCAAAGTCTTCTTATACAATACGATCTAATTCGTACTCTTATCAGGTATTTTGAATGTGTTGATTGTGTTGCGTTTGCTAATCCCATACTAATTCATCTAATGTATGTTCAATAGCCGGAATCGCCTCTATTGGATTGGTTAACCTGGCAGGAAAGGAGTCATCACGTGAAATTGCTATCTTCTGGGACATGGGTATGGTTCATGTTTGATACCTTGGCTTACTACTAGTACTGTTAGAGCTGAAGAAGTATTCATCTGAAGTCGGAATTACTGTCTACTGTTCGTAAGCTTGTAAGAGAATGAATATACAGGTACCTCTTACATTGAAGTAATGATCAAGTCACTAATACGATGTGATAGTAGAAGTCTCTTGCTTACAATTCTGTAATTAGGCTACAGCGGGTTTTGTCATTTAACACATTACCTTCATCACCCAGATACTTCTCTTCACAGTATTCAAACTACTTCAAAATGTCTACAAGACGATCAGCTCGGTTGAGTGCAGTATCCCTCATCACCGGGAAACCATCTGAAACTGCATCCGCTGCTTCTGTGGCAAAAGACGCCAAGGCTATTGATGGAGATGACCCAACAGGATCTAAGGTTAAAGTCGGCAGGAAGAGAAAGACTGTATCTCCAGAAGCATCCGAATCTTCGTTGACCCCCATACCTCCCAAGACCAAAAAAAGGAAGGCTGTCCTTCCAGAAGCATCCGAAACTGAATTACATCCCAAAGTTCCCAAGACCAAAAAAGGAAAGGCTGCCCTTCCCGAAGCATCCGAACCTGAACTACCTCCCATACTTCCAACCCCAAAGAAGAGGGCAACTGCTACACACAAATCCTCTAATTCTCCATCCACCAAAAATGCAAGCCCATCAACCCCAAAGAGAAAAAAGGCATCCCCCATCCTTCCGCCTCCAGTGACTCCGACCCCTGCAGCTATCGGATCAATGTCCAGCCCTTATAAGGACGTCGACGATAGTATGCCTCCACCTTCTGTACCCCTTGATCGTCTCGCTGTTCTAAATGGGACAAATGCTCCATTAGTAACGCCCGAAACTCATCGACTCATTGCCAACAAACCTATGGACGAAGTATCTCCATCAAAACCACCCGTAGCCAAATTCTCAACCTCTGATATTTTGGACAAAGCTATAGAGCACTTGATCAAAGTTGAGCCCAAGTTAAAGCCAGTTATTGAAAAGCATCCATGTCGATTATTTTCTGTTGAGGGATTAGCTGAGGAGATAGAGCCTTTTAAGGCGTTGGTCAGTGGAATCATATCGCAGCAGGTAGGAAATTCGCTAAAGAAATAATTGTCTCCGTGTATTGACACAAATCTGACACAAATCAGGTCTCCGGTGCGGCGGCCAAATCCATCAAAGCTAAATTTGTGGCACTTTTCAACCCACCTGATTCAAACCCATCTACCCACACATTCCCGACCCCTTCCGCTATTGTACCTACTGATATACCTCACCGTAAGCACAATCCTCTACCAATACATTCATCTCCAGCTTCCACATATCTATCTTCATATCCACTTTATCTACCCCTTGACCCCTCACCCTAACCTCTCCCCTCCTCATTAACACAGCTTAGTCCGCACCGCGGGCCTCTCCCAACGAAAAGCCGAATACATCCACGGCCTCGCCCTCAAATTCACCACTGGTGAGCTAACCACCCCCTTCCTCCTCACCGCATCTTACGAAGAAGTTCTCGCCTCCCTAATCCAAGTCCGTGGTCTCGGCAAATGGAGCGTTGAAATGTTTGCCTGTTTTGCTCTCAAACGACTAGATGTTTTCAGTACCGGAGATCTAGGGATTCAGAGGGGAATGGCCGCGCTAGTCGGTAGAGATGTGGAGAAATTGAAGAAAGCGGGGAAGGGGGCAAAAGGGGGTGGAAAGTGGAAGTATATGGCGGAGAAGGAAATGGAGGAGATGGCGGAAAAGTTTAGTCCTTATAGGTGAGTTGTCAAAATTTCTTTCTTCCTACTCACTCTCTTAAATCTCTAAGGAGCCTAACCTCACCCACTATTGTTTTATACCAAAAAAAGATATCCTCACTCTTGAACCTCGCTAGTGGGTGACGACGCACTCTTTTGAATAGTTTCAAATGCTGGATTTTAACTCAGCTTTCCCTCTCATCATCACCATCTTCATAGCTTTCTCCTTGCCCTACCCACTACCTTTCATTATTATCATTATCTACATTCGTACATCTACCCCTTCACATACACATGAAAAATGCTCTATCACTAGCCAACCGGCCTCCCCTTTCCCATTTTTCCCTCCATTGCCGTCCTCACATACCCCCCATTTCTCCACCATCTCCTTCCTTATCCCCCTTCCCTTTCCTCATATACACCTTTCACAATTAACGAAAACCTAACCCCACAATCACCAAAAACTAACGCACACATCAGAAGTATATTCATGTGGTACATGTGGCGAGTAGAAGATACGGATATCACTACTCTCGAGGATTAGGCTTGATCTTTGGAGGATATGCATGCATGTATGTGTGGGATGTGGGATGGTATGGTATGTTCATCATGCAGGAGGATGATCACAAAGGAGAATAGAATGTATGGAGAAGATTATGAGATGTGAACGGTATTTTCTTATGTACAGGTACACCGAAACAAGGGATAAACAAACAGACATCAGATCTTTAACACACATAATATTTCCAGGAAATGGCGTTTCATTGTCAACACAAGATCGCAACCAATTGATTCTTAAATTATCAATACTACTCGAGTAGATACAATACATCAACACTTCAAACTCCCTCTATGACTTCATACATAACCCACACACAGCTCAACCAACCTATCAGATCCCACTCATTCCACCTCCCTTCTTTTTTCCACATCCACCACATCCACCATCTCCTCGCCTAAAAATTATAATCATCAATCACCCTACAGTACATACAACCCGTCGCCTATGAGTAAATTAGCTTGACATCAAAGCGCTCATGGACTTGCATACCATATCATACAGTAAGTATGGTAATCTTACAAGAATTCGCTACACTACACCAAACTACAAAATTACAAACGATAGTATGCATAGGTATCCTCGAAAGTTTTATTTTATTTATTTAAGGTTTATTTTTTGGGCGAGCAGTGATTCGTGAGTGAGTGTGTGGCTGGCTCGGTTTATTGAATACTGAGTGAGAGGAGAGAACTAATACAATACCGGTGCTGTATCAAACTCTATTGTTACTCACAAGACTGGTACTGATACTAACTCATCAGGCACGTTATGTTAATACAGACAGAGTATTGATGTAAATATCGTATATGATATTCAGGCTGTGATGGAGGTTGATGTTGATGTTTAGGTTGAGGTTGAAGTCAACATACATTTTGTCTGCCGTCATCAGTACTCCATCTGTCTGTATGTACATACCGTACGCGTACACTGTTACAACACAGCAGATCCCATACATACAACAAAGCCCATATATATAGTAGAAACACAGACAGACAGACAGACCATCAATTTTTTTTTCCATACAATCATGACCTGAATGTACCGGTACGCATAAATACTCGAGTAATGTCATATAATCCATCACATTGGCAGCAATAGCAATAGCTAGCAGCACAACAGGAGGAAGTCTGCACTGCACTGCACAGCACGTATTCCTATTCCTGCCCGCTGTACTCTCTGTGTGTGTACATACAGTATGAGAGACCACATGATATCGATATCGATATGTCCGCTGTAAGGTTATGAAACCACATGATTTGTATTTTGTACATATACTTAGTAGTACATACATATATGTTACATAGTGTTGTCCCCCATATGCATATACGTATACATACATATACATACGCATCGTGTATCTCGCCTGGAACTTTTTTTGTTCAAGTGATGGGCGAGTTGAGTTGCTTTGCTTTGCTTGGTGAAGTATGTATGTAGGTATGTATGTATGTATGTATGTATGTATGTATGTATGTATGTAGGTAGGTAGGTAGGTAGGTAGGTAGGTAGGTACAGTATATACAGTATGTACATTCTACTCGTAAAGCATTCACAACATTCATCTACTCGAGTACATACACCACATATATATACAAAATATAGAAATCCAGCCCATCGGTACAGCCAGACAAACAAACTCATTCCCCTCTCCTTTCTCTCCACTGGCTCCACGAACTTCAAAATTGGTACAAAATTGGTACAGATGACCCGTCGAAGATCTCCTTGATACATATTGATACATATCTACTATGTCGTGTTATTACAGTAATCCCGTCCATCACCGCATTGCGTGGTGTGTACCTGCATCATGTGTGGTACTGTAATACAGTATGTAAATCGGGCCCGCCGGCATCAAAAAATCTCTCAAACTAGGTATCTACACATATACAACATACCTCCGACCGTACATACATACATACCCGATGAGAGAGAGGAAGGAAGGTTTGGTTGATATTTAGAAATTGGAATTAATGAAAGTGTTTGTTTGTTTTCTATTCTAACTTACAGACAGACTTATATACCGTGTGAAAAATAAATAAATAAATACTGTATGTATAAGTATCGTATTTATTCTTTCCAAGATCTTCGAATCTCCATAACCTCATCCTCTCTATACCTAGCCTAGGTACTTACAGTTTATACTTCCTTCCCCCATATCTCTCTCATATCTCATATCTCATATCTCATATCTCATATCTCATATCTAAACATCAACATCGCATCGCATCGCATCGCATCGCATCAAGATTTACGGAGGTTTGTGGAAAGCAGAAAGGCTTGTCTCTCTAGTCTCTCCAGAGCAAGGTTTTTCAAATTGGTGTACGGTAATTGTGTAATGTCGATGAGACAGGGGTTATGTGTGGAACACTGTACTTTTGAGGGGAGCGAGGGTCGGTTATTTATATCTGCCATCCAATGTATGTTTGTTTGTGGAGCCAAGTAGATTTATTAGGAATCGTCATCATAACGTGTACGAAGGCTTATGGATACGGGATTTGGATTTGGTTTTGATTTTGTTGAAGGGTTGTAATGGGTTGTAAAGGTGTAGGGGTAATATAAACAGAGATCAGTGCCGAAGATTCAGGTTAAAATATGATTGAGGGGATGGATGAGTTTTGACTAAAATCTAAGCCACGAACGAATCTTGTTGAGTTGGTTGTGGCTGTTTTTTTTTTTTGAAATGGGTATTGAATTGTGCATCCCGAGAAGCAGTGGGGAAAAACCATCATAGAACATGTGAACAGCGAATTGACAACCAAAACCAACTTGTTAAAAGACTTCGTATCTAAAAACACAAATACTGTAGAATTTATCTGTATGGGTAGGGTAACACGAGAAAGCCAACTTTGATTCTGGACAGACCAATTCGTGTTCATCAAGAGAAGAGGTTGGTTGTCTTTTCTTGGTTTGATAAATAATTGGGTTGTTGCTTGGGCTTATTCACAGTCGAACAAAATCAGAAAGAAGAGAGAGAACCTTGATCTTGGAAAAGGAATACGGAGTATTTCCATCTATCAAGCATTTTCTAATGAATGAATCAATCAGACCACTCGGATCCACTATCTAAAAATCCCATTTCGCTGATACCGATACCTATCTATCTCAGGGGTATTTATGGTCTGGCTAAATTTAAATTTTAGCTACTCGTAACTTTGAACACTTGGGCCATGATGCTGCACCAGAATGAAAATGAAATGATTTCCAATTGGATAGATGAAGTTCATTTTCTACTCGAGTACAAGTACGGAGTAGACAATTGGATTGTTCGAGATGGGGACAAATCCACTGGTACATATCCAATAAATTAACACAAAAAAATCAAGAGTCATGGAGAATCGAGATAATACCGTATTGTACTAAAATATAATATACTAAATTAGTATAAGACAGCGATGAAGTATGTATCAAACTGAGCCCAGAATCCCAGAAGTCTTCCTTCAATAGCTGAGTATAATTAAGGTGCCGCATAATAGATGTGCAACTCCTTCGGTCTGGGATAATGGAATAATACAGATAAAAACAAGTATTATAAGACAGCTTCAGGTATTCGATCTAAAACAAGCGATCAATCCATTGAACTCTATTAGAACCCCCGTTCAACCTCGATAGATGGCTCTCTCTCGATGGGCTCTTAGTATTTATTTCATTAATCGTCTTGGAAGTTGGGAGGAGTCTTGATGTTAAATTGATTCATTCGTATGATATAAATAAACAACAAGCTTTCGATGATGGATGTAGAATATAGATACTGTAGAATAGAATCAACAAACCGGTATAATTGTGATAGCCATTCGCTTTCTCATTTCCGAAGTCTCCATATAAAAGTATTTGTAGTTGGTTGGCAGGGTAAAATTAGAAGATATTATAAGAAATGCTTCTCTTCTGGAACACTTAAGTTAATAATAATATTACCCTGAGCGGTCTAGTACTACTACCGTAGTCATTTAAGTTCCCTTGAGTATCCGCTGCGCACCGACCCGTAAGTTTAACCAGCTAATAGAAAACTAAAGCAGGTTTTCTTTACCCAACTAAGTAATAATACCAAGGTTAAAATTGATCCAATCAAATCGTATTTAACCTACCCTTTCCAAAATCTGACTAGGAACAAAACTCACTATGAACAAGCGTTCTATACTAGGATACTTTCATACTTTCCCCTTTTTACAAGCCTTGATTTCATTTCCTAAGCCTGCAAGCTGCTCTCTCTGAAGAAAAGCCATTTTCTACTTGAAACTGATCTCCTCTCTTCGAAAACGTTGTCCATATTGTATTTGTCTTGTCTTGTCGTCTTTCTTCCAATCACTCTTTTCTCTCTTCATCACTGTCGTTAAGATTTCTCACTCTCTCACTCTCTCACTCACTTACATACAACAAACAAATACAATAATATCAACAAAACTCAATATACAATCGAGAAGGAATATCATCAAAAAAGGAAAGAAGTAATCAACAACATATTAAAATTAAAGGGTGAGTCAATATTTTTGAAAGTTTTACATTCATCCCATCTCTCATCTCTCCTTCCCTCTCTCTCTCCTCTTGAATAGATTCATTTATTGGAGAGATCGATCATTCACCATAATTACAATTACAATCATAATTACAATACATTCGATCATCAATCAACAAAATCAATCAATCAATCAAATTCCTTTCCCGCCTTCTTTTCTTGGTCTTGGTTAGAGAGAGAGAGACCCATCCTTCCTGCCTTCCTTCAACAGTTGGTTCCTGCCAATTTCTCGGATCACCCTTCTTCAGGAATTCTGATCATCAGCCACTTCGTCTTCTTCCTCCTGTTCAACAATCTCTCTCTCTCTCTCTCTACATTGCAACTTATTCATCTTCGATCAACACTTTTTGCATTCTTCTTACAATAATTGGACTAACAATTGCAAAGTTACTGTAGAAGATACTCCGAATCACCATGTTCACCAAAGTTCTTCTCCCGGCTCTCGCAGTCATCGGCACCGCAGCTGGTAAGTTGTTAATATTTCATTAATTGTTTCAAGATATTGTCAACTCGGAGAATTCACATACTGACTTTCGTCGTGTTTAGCTGCCACCAGCTCCATCTGCTCTCAATCAACCGCCACCATCAACTCCGCTGCCGATGCCACCGCTTTGGCTGATTGCAAAACCATCGATGGTAGCGTTCTTATCAGTACCACCGCACCTGGTATCATCAACCTCGATGGACCTGAAGAGATTACGGGTGATTTGATGGTTGAGAACAACGGAGCCATTACAACACTCTCCAGTACTTCCATTAACACTATCACTGGTGTTTTCGGCTTAAGCAATTTGACTCTCTTGTCAACCCTCCAATTCGCCGTTCTCGATACAGTTGGAACCATCAACTGGGCCGCTCTTCCAGCTCTCCCATCCCTTACCTTCGCCAACGCTGTTAGCACCGCGAACAGTGTTACCATTACCAACACCTTCTTGAGCACTCTCGATGGTATCAACTTGAACACCGTAGACACCTTGAACATCAACAACAACAACCGTCTCAAGACCTTCAGCACCCAAGTTGGCAATGTCACCACTCTCCTCAACATCGACTCCAACGGAAAGAACTTGGATGTTAGCTTCCCTAACCTTATCTGGGCTGCCAACATGACCTTCCGTAACGTCTCAAGTGTCAGCATTCCATCTTTGGCCGTTGTCAATGGATCCCTCGGCTTCTATGAAAACTACTTCACCAGTCTTAATGCACCAAATTTGACTGCCGTCGGTAACACTGCTAACGGACAAGGTGGATTGGCTTTTGTTGCTAACCCAGCCCTCGCCAATATCACCATCCCTATGCTACAGACTGTTGGTGGTGCTTTCCAAATTGCCAACAACTCTGCTCTTACTGGTATCTCATTCCCAGAGTTGACTGAGGTCGGTGGTGCTATTGACTTCTCCGGAAACTTCACTACGTAAGTTTTGCCTCATACAACCCTCATTCCCCTGCCTTGGCTAATATTACCATTCTAGCCCTGAATTGGCAAAACTTGACGATGTTAAGGGTGGTTTCAACATGCAATCCACTACCTCCATCGACTGCTCCGGTTTCAAATCTGAGCATGACAGTGGTAACATCCAAGGTACCTACACCTGCAAGACCACCGCCAATGCTCAATCCGGAACCAGCTCCGGCTCCAGCTCCTCTTCAAGCTCATCTTCTTCTCCCAGCAAGGGTGCGGCTGTCTCCTACGGTGTTAACGAGGCACTCGTGGGTGTCTCTGTTTTCGGAGGTTTCTTGAGCATGTTGTTGTAAATCATTGGGACGTCGGCGTTTTTCCTTTAATTATTACATTAGACCTAATATGCCACGTTCTCTCTTTTATGCACGACTTTTCATAAGCTTTTGAGCGTTTTTTAACCTTCATTGGGGTCATTGGGGGCGTGTGCTTTGCATGTCCATCGCTGTCAAGGTTACTCTAATTGTGCATTTGTTACAATGATGGTATCCAGAAGAATCCATGATGGTATTTGGGGGATAGGAGGGAAACATGAAGCTTTTGAGAAGAGAGAATCCGAAATTGTACATTGAATATTGTTTCCCGAGAAGTGAAGAAGAAAATAATAATGAATTTCATATTTTAACCATGATCTTTTGATACATTTATTTGCAACATGCCCTTGTATGTTCTCGATCGCGCCAAGTTTGATTTGATCTGATCGGCATCTGTAAGATCTACTGTGTATCATGTGGTGAAGTGAACCCCGAAGCATGTCTTGATCCATGAGTTGAAGGATGCAGGTCTAGAGCTGTTGTCATATTCAAAGGGGCAGATACTCTTGGCATTTTAACTTCGGGTATTCAATAAACCCACCAAACCAACTCCTGTCAACCCTTTGTACTCCCCCTTTCCTTCTTTCTCCTTCCCTTCCCGTTTTTCTTTTCCCTTTGTTCAAAGTCAGAAAGAGTAACTTGGTAATTTAAATACCTCTCTGCTTTTACCAAATTAAACGTTTTACATACTCTCGAGTCTCGTGTATAAATGGCGTTGGCAGATTAATATTACCTTCATTTGGTAGGTAGGTAGGTACTAGGGAGTTGGGAGGGGAGGGAATGAGGAGGGAATGATAAATAGGTTCGAGTTCAAATTACTGGTTACACTGTACTGTACTATACTATACTATACTATAAGAATCTTGAACGGTGATGGATGATGATGGATGATGATGGATGGGATGGATGGGATGGGATGAATAGTATTGTATTGTATTAGTGGTGGTGGGACTAGACTAGACCAGACTAGACTACTGTAGGTATTTGAATTTGGGTTTGGGTTTGTGGTTTAGGATTGAGGTGAGATGTAAGAGATTGAGGGCCAGGACTCCCAGGGTGGTCTTTTGAGGATGTATGATGATGATGTTGGCAGGTACAGTAGATAAATAGATGGATGGGTATGCTTATATGGAGTGAGTGGTTGATATTTGGAGTGGGATGCTGGGATACATTAGGATATTTGGAAAGTGGAGTGCTTGGATAGTCTTGGGTGCTTGAAATTGTTTTCGATGATGTTTAGCTATTTGATGTTTGATATGGCAGATGGGTGGGGAGGATGTATATGTATGTAATGAGCCGGAATTTGAATTGATGGATGAGATGGTGAGATGGTGAGATGGAAAATGTTAATTACTATATACCAGTACCTGCAGTGTAGATTGTACTAATTGTTCCTCCATTGAGCCTTCGTAACTAGAGAAGCTACTGTTTATTATTTGATTGATTTACTAATTCTATGAGAAAGCTAAAATCTAAACCCAATACACCCTTAATATTTTATAAGCGAAATTCCAAAATTTGTACATCCATCTGTATATATATACAAAGGTATCTCTATCTATCATTCCTGGAGATAATACCATGACTCCCCGTTCATGAGAGCAGTAGAGAAGTTTCATATTTCCTCTACAATTTAGCCTTAGGTTGCTTGAGCATAGTATCTGCCACTATTCTCCTTTGGATCTTTCCCGTAGCTGTCTTTGGCATGTCATTTGTAAAGTATACCTACGAGGATATAGTTAGTATTGTAGATAAGGAGAAATGGAGAGGGGTAATAAAACATACCTGTTTAGGCACCTTAAACTTAGCCACTTTATCCGCAACCCATTTCTTCAACTCCGACGCAGTCAATTTGTGATCCGGCTTCAACACAATGGCAACACCGACATCTTGACCATACATTTCGTCAGGGATAGCAAAGCATACTGCTTCGGAAACGGCAGGATGACGTGCCAGAACATTGTCTAGTTCGATTGGAGAAATTTTCTCGCCTCCTTTGTTGATGAGTTCCTTGATGCGCCCGGTGATGAAAACATATCTATCTTCATCCATTTTCCCTTGATCACCTGTCCTGAAAAAGCCGTCTTGGGTGAAGGATTCCTTGTTAGCCTTGTCGTTATTGAGATAGCCTTTTGTAACGTTCTCGCCGCGGATGGAAATTTCTCCTTCGGAACCAATGGGGACTTCTTTGCCCTCACCGTCGAGAATTCGTACTTCGACACCTTGGCCTACTCCTACGGAACCAGGTTGACGTTTTCCGGGTGGGAGGCGATTGGAAGTCATTTGGTGAGCGGCTTCTGTCATGGCGTAGGCCTCGAGGACAGGAGCGTTATATGTTTCTTCTAATGCGTGGAAGATGGTTGGGGAAAGGGGGGATGAACATGATCGAATGAATCGAATGTTGGGTTTAGTTGTAGGTGGTGGATTCTTCAAGAGAATTTGATGGATGGTTGGAACAGCGGTATACCAGTTGGCTTTGTGCGTAATGAAATCGCTCCAGAACTCGGAGGCGGAGAATTTGAGAGGCACAATGACGGAACCACCAGACATCAAGGGAGCTAGAAAACCTGCTAAAAGTCCATGGACGTGGAATAGAGGCATGACGAGCATGGTGCGATCCGCGGGAGTAAGCTTGTACGTGGTCTGGATGTTCTTCATAGTTCTGGTGAGGTTCCTGTGTGTCAATGGCACAGCCTTTGGTCTTCCTGTCGTTCCGCTGGTATGTAGAACCAAAGCAACATCATCCGGTTGTGCCTGTTCAACCTTTTGATTCCCTTTCCCCTTTAGCTTCCCCTCATCTTTAACATCCAATACAACCTCCCTGCCGTTCCAGTAACATTCTGCAATAGCAGCATTATATTTCCTCGCTGCCCTCACAGCAGGTCCATCTTTCTGAAACGAATCTTTAGGCACAAGAGCAACTGCAGAACTCAAATCGTCAATATAGAACTCAAATTCCTCCTGCTTGTATGAGGAGTTCAAAGGTGCAGCGATTCCTCTTTGCCATGATGCCGCCAAGAATGCGACTATAAATTCATAGGTGTTTGGTAGAGCAATGGATACTGCAGCTTGTGGTGTGACACCGAGCTTGGCGAGCTTCTTTTGAAATGAGTATATTTCAGCGGAGAGTTGTTTATATGTGATTGTGAGAGGTTGTTTTCCTGGGATAATGATTGCTGTTGTAGCATTTCCTGTGGAGAAGGAATTGGCGAGAGTGGTAGCAGACATCTTGGCTTGCGTGGGTTGGAAGATGATGGTTGGTTGAGGGGATGAAGCCAAGATCAAGAATGTAACTTCAGGAAAACGAAAATAAATTGATTTGTAGGGGTATGAAATTTGTTGGAAATAGTATCAGACGCCTTTGGATGTTTGAAACATTATAAATACCTGTATTTTGTAATTCTAACTTTCCGAGCTCGAGCTCCCAAAGGTTCCGCCCGCTCCTTTCCTTGACTTCTTATCGCCGGCGTCGCGCCTCCTTATCAAGAAGAGCTCCTTATCACCTGACCCAGAGGACTACACACAGCCTTATGCGCCAGGCTGAAGTGGTTGTGTTTCGCAATCAATTCTATGTTCACAGCCTCTTTATTTATTTACTCCTCGATCGTCTGATCAACATACCAATATGTCGAATCTTCCTAATCCAACTCCTGCACGGAGCGGGCTTTCTCTCTATGCAAACTTGTTAGATCCGTCTTCGAGTGATACACCCGGTTCCATTATCAAAGGACCAGTCGTTTTCAAACCTACTGCAGCTGCAACTTCTGCGGAAGATGAAATTTCAGCTAAGAAGTCTCAGATTGATGCTGGTATGTTATAGGCGATCTGTGGAACTGAGTCCAACTTTGTGCGCAGCATACTAAATCCTCAAATAGCTGCCCTGAGATTTCAGCCAACAAGAAGACCACAGCTCTCTTCGCAAAAGCCGAAAGCAAAAGCATCATTCCCAAAGGCGGCTGCCCCAACCAATCCAACTGCCACCGAGCCAAGTAATGTAGCCATATCGAAAGTCCCAGCTCCCAAAAGCACTTTGGCTGATTGGGCCGTTGACGACGATGATGTAAATGGATTTTACGTTAAGGAGAAAAGGCAAAGAGGTGGTAAGAAGCGAAGAAAGAATAATAGGGAAGAACAAGCTGTGGCGCAAGATTGGGAAGACATTTATGATCCTTCACGGCCGAACAATTACGAGGAATATAAAAATAGTGATGAGAAGGTTCGGGAAGTACGAGAGTGGAAGGATAGGCTTTATGCTCATAGAATGGCGCGAAAGGCGTCAAGCGATAGTGATGACGAGGAACCATACCGGCCGAAGATTGGCAGTAAGCAACCCTCCTTTCTTCTTGTTTTCGCGATGCTAATGGTTCTCAGACCAATTTGCTCCACCTCCAAACTATTCATTTGCACCTCCACCACTAGATTCTCCTCCCAAGAAGCGTTCCAAGTCACCAGAAAGCGATTCTTATAGCCCTACTCTTCAAGCAAACTCTAATCCACCACCTCCGCCATCCGAAAGCCAACCATTACCTCCACCAGCACCATTATCAACAGGAGCTATATCCCGAGCCCCAGTGCGATACAACTT
This sequence comes from Sclerotinia borealis F-4128, assembly GCA_000503235.1. NCBI lineage: Eukaryota > Fungi > Ascomycota > Leotiomycetes > Helotiales > Sclerotiniaceae > Sclerotinia > Sclerotinia borealis. The sequence continues at coordinate 207,388 of KI628561.1, forward strand.
ACCGCCAGCTCCAAGTGAACTTCCAGCTTCGGAAGCAGAATTAGATAAAGCCCTCGCAGAGGAACCAGAAGATGGAGACGAGCCAGAAGCAGATGAAGATGCACCAAAGTCACTTCGTCCAGGTCAGAAAGGTTTCGCAGAACGTCTAATGTCTAAATATGGTTGGAGTAAAGGATCAGGACTTGGAGCTGATGGCTCTGGTATGATTACACCTTTACAGGTTAAGCTTGACAAGCGGAAAAAGAAGTCAGATGCAGAAGGTGGTGGGTTTCGGGATTCTGGAGGTAGAGGAAAGATTATTGGGGGGAAGAAGATCGTGAAGGAGGAGGAAACGGGTAGATTCGGACCGATGACCGAGGTTATAGTACTACGTGGGATGGTGAATAATATGGATTTAGATGAGGAAGTAGAGGGTTCAGGGGATGGGGGTTTAATGCAGGAAATTGGCGATGAATGTGGTGAAAAGGTATGTTCGATTGTGGCAATAACTCCTATACATTGACACTAACAAGCTGTAGTACGGACGAGTCGAACGAGTGTATATCGACAGGCAAAGTGCTCCAGCAAAAGTCTTCGTCAAATTTACTAATCAATTATCGGCGTTGAGGGTATGTATATCAATTATCATTCCTTACTTTACTGAAGCTAATTCAGACAGGCTGTCAATGCACTTGAGGGGCGTATATTTAATGGGAATACCATATCAGCTTTATTTTATGATACGGAAACATTTGAGAAGGGTATCTACGAATAAATAATTAAAACTCTTCATCTACATACCAAACTCGCCCCACAAGCAAGATTCTGATGGTGATTAGGGCTAGGATTGGCTGTTGTGGGACAGCTTTGCCTGCGTATCTAAACTCGCAGTATGAGCATCTTTATCTATTTTCTGTTTATCTGCATTGCTTTGCCATTTCTTAAGGTCAATCCCCATCTATATCAATATACCCAGTCCTCTTTCAAGTTACCTACTATCTCAATTGAGATCCCACCCTATCTATTTCTCTCATCCGGTACTTATTATTCCTTCTTTATATGTTGCACTTGCCTTCTGCTATAACCGAGGAGCATGAAAAACCGGACAAACGTCCTTTCTCGACGCGAGGCAACCAACCAGCCTTCAGCCAGGTGGACCCTATGCTCCCGATGTAGTTTTCAGGGATAGTGGCTTTCAAGGGCAAATGTGGCAGGTGAAGCGATTCGGTGAGCTGTCGGCCTTCGCTATGCAATATCACATTCGTCAATATGTGTCTATCTTGGCCCCGAATGGATAGTAGTTGATAATTGAGATTGTATTCTTTTGGTCTATATTCGTGATCTAAAAGTGTAGTGATTGCTAGCTATTCAATTGGTAATTCAAGATCGGGTTTCTCGGGCTATCTTATCTTCTAACGTTAACTAGGTCTATCGACTTAGAGATATAGCACTACTGTAGTTGAAAAAGAGAAAACCCGACTAGATTCTCGGCTGTAGTTATGAGTCTAATGGTCTCGGCGTTTTAGCGACAATTCATCCCATTCCCTTAGCTTCATTCCTCAACTACAATCTATTCCAATGTCCCACAACAGGTGCAGTGACTATTTTCAAAGCTTATATTCCAGCACTGATTGGTCGGGTTGAGAAGTATAAAACTTTATAGCCTTTCTATGAGCACTGACGCTCTTCGACCTAGATACTCAAGGTATTACGTCGACATTTTGCAAAACACTTTTGCAGTCATATTTTGGCAAACGCCTAAGATGTGTTATCAAGTTCCGGATTTACTACCATAGAGTGAACCTCCAGACCCGCAACCGTTTCACTGCCCTTGAAGTCTTATATTCAGTTATCTCACAACGGTTTGTGCAGAAGGCATGGAGCTTAGATTAGGCCATATAGTTCTTGGGAAGAGGAGTATGGTATTGCTGTCTGGGCCATGCTTGAAAATAAGAAAATATACTAGTACCCTCTGTGGTCGTATCTATATCGATAGCCTTCCCATAAATTCAATCATTCACCAGCAAACATCAAACATTCACTCTCTTCATCACTGTGTTGATGTCTCATACACATTCGCGCCTTCTGCAATACCCTTACCGAAAACTTCATTAGACACCGTCGGAACCACCCTTTCTTTTTTCTTTTCCAGCTTCAGTCTCAGTGTGTGAGTTTATGCTCTTCTCTACCACAAGTCTGTTGAAGGATGTCGTTGATCATTGTGGATATAAGCTCCTCTGAAATCTTTCACAACGATTGGGCGAACAAGTAACTGTGTTTCACGCCATCCATCACCAATGTTGTGGTGTTACAGTAACTAATTATTTCTCCCCTCAGCTCCATTGATAATGGATCGAGTTAATTTTGGACCAACCACCTTCCAACACATTTCCAAACTCCTCCCCCCCAACATATCAACCACCAAATCGACCTTCCTCCCGCTTCTCTCCCCCCACTCCTCAATACTCTCCTCCCCATAATCGCATTGAAACTGACCATTTGACGCGATGAGTAGATGAATGATACACGTTTATACACGTTTTGAAATCGTGTTGTATTTTGGGGGTATCATGCAAGAAGAAATAGGGATGCACAAAGGAGCTCTATAAGGAGAGACGAAATAGTGCGTAAATGGCCAAGAAAATTAGTTAATTGAAGGGAGGTAGAACTTGAAGATGGAGGGTCAGGGTCACTCGTCGTGTGCACGCAAACTCAACGGATGTTCAAGTGAGCAATTTACATCATCTCTGATACTTTGTGGGTGATATAGGCAGTAAGTACATTCAATAATTCCCTGCCGTGTCGAATCTGATTCATAAAGCGCTCTCACTCTCGTCTTATACCTTCTATTTTCAGACCATTCGGATATACAAAATGAATCTGATTATTTGGCTACTCCCGTCTCATACTCCTTCGAGTTTTCTCCAGGTTTACGATCTAAACCTAAAAATCGCTTATTCTCATCTTTTATGAAAGAAGTTTGGCTTATTGAGAGATGAAATAGTAAAACTCATATTCTCCATTTTCGACTTCAACATCCAAGGCTAATCATCCGAAAGTTTGAGATTATTATGATGCATATCTCAGCGTGTAAAGGAGGTGGAGCGAAGAGGGCAACAGACAGTTCCCAAACTAGATTTCCGAGGGCATTATATCAAATTTTCAGAACAATGTTGTAGATGTGCAATAAACAAACAGCATTTGAACTCAAGGGGGTCGGGTCCCTGATACAGTAAGATGTAATGGAAATAGTACTGAGTGGGAAGATAGAAATGTTTGTTTGAAGAAACTCGTCTGAAGGTTTGGGAATACTATTGTAGAAGCGCGTAAGCCAATTTTAGGTTTTAGAACTACTCGAGTACTATCATCCCATAAACTATTCGTTCTCGCGATGATCAACTCGGATATAGAAAATGGTTTACTGAAAGCTAATCCATCCACTTGAGTACATATGATACCATACCATACCACACACAAGCTAAACATCCAATAATTTTGCGAATGAACCAAGCTTCAGTATGAATAAAGCTTCAGTATGAATACTGGAGAGATATTTTTATTTCAATATTTGGACCTACCAAGTTGATTAGCAATGCTGCATATCCTGATGATGGATGACGAATACAGGTAGTGCAATCCACAACTTCACAAGTTTCTCTTATCTACGAGTAGACTTGTACCCGTAGGTTGGCGCAGTTATTGTGTATTGTGTAGGAAATGCAGTGCAACACCTTTGACGCAATAAATATACATGAATTGATTAAACACTAAAGTTACTTGAGTACAAAATAAGACTTTGGGTGTTTCTTGCACGAAATTCAGGCCATTCAACCACAGAAGAAAGATTAGTTACGTATAACCAGCTAACAATTACAAATGGAGAGCGATTGAGATATATGTACTAGTAGATGAATCAAATTACCACTGCCAGTGGATAGCAAATTATAGAAAGGTCCACGTAAGAAACCAAGTAACTCGACACATGGAGAAAGTGAGAATATCGCGGAAAGCCCCAAGTTTCCAAGTCCTGATAGCTGTTTCGTGTTTTCTTGGGAGAAGAATGCTAGATCCATCGTAGTTGGGGATACCAAATCCAGGAGGGTGGAATCTGTAGTGTTTGAGGACTCAATCCAACTAATTCCCTTCTCTGAGGTGTCAATTTGAACCTCATGCTCGGCGACGGAGGTATGAAAGGCTCCGTTGCCAGCTTTAGTCGTTAGTTACCCTTAGACTCTTTGCCAGTACATCATCACTCCTATCCTCAAAATACATCATCTTGATACCAGACTCACATATTGGCTCCAATCATTCAGCATCCTCTCATTTGCACCTTTCCAGCTACAAATTGCCACTTAATAGCTCAGGTTGATGGTTTAACGAACTATATTCTGTAACGAAACACTGGCCGTCATGATAAAACCTAAGCGATACCTGGTACAACCTTCTAATGTATTTGTGTGATCGGCGACAAGTTGATGACTTGATTGATGAAGGGTAGGGATGCTTCGATCAAGTGATTGCGGGCGAATTCTGCTGTCACTTGCAGCATTGGAACCTCATCAAATGAAGTAAACGAAGAAAACAAACTGATCACAGCTAACACAGCAGGATAAGCCGAAACGTATGTGGTATAAACCGTCACCATATCAGTGCTTCCTTAGGATATTGCTCTGTACAACTAAACGAGTTACTTACACAGCCGCTCGGCACAAGTGACTTATCTGGGAGCGCCGGCATTCTGATATCTCATGTAAATATATTGATGCAGTAGTATTTTTTTGCTAGTCATCTCTCGAGTCGCGTTTCAACCAATTTCGACCATTGAGCACAAATTCGGATGAAAAGGGAAAGAAACTAAAGGCCGTCACTATGAGTACTGGAGCAAGTAAAATGTGTGGGGAGTCAGTCATAGTGTTAAAAAGTCTATGGATCTGAGAACGGATTTCCAGATGTACAGACAGCAGAAGGATGGAAAGCAGCGTGGAAAGGTCCTTCGTACATAATATTTTCTTGACCAGTGGCTGGTACAAGAGGTATGCAGAGACGAGACGAGGGCTCAGAAACAGAGCCAAGTGTCCGATGTGAAGCTTAGCTTTATCATCGGCACAGCTCGACAGGGTATTGCTAACACCGACAACTTTATCTGGAAACTTGTGGCGAGTTGCAAAGCGATTGGGAGCTTCAATGAGGCAGATGCCTGTTCTTAGCTTTTCATCTCAGATGTCAGTAAAGTGGCCAGAGTTGTGTTGGATTGCTGCGATACAAAATAAGTGGATTCCTCCAATCTCGTTGTTGGGATCATTGAGGGTCTATCCGTTCGTGAAATCTGGGCTATTCTGGGAAAAGACTTTGGTTAAACTATTGAACCATTGTCAGAAGAATGGCTGGACGCTATTCATGCCGAAATTGACTCCAAGCATGAGAGTCATCCTCTATGGTCACTTATCCATAATCTAGAGAAGGAACAAGGTAAAATAGGCTTGCCGATGGATGAAATCCCATAAGAGCTAAAAGTTAGTTCTCCCTCATCGATAGTAGAATCTGCCATTCGTAAGAATGTTGAGCGCTTGCGTGGGATTGACTTTCCACCAACAGAGAATGAGTATTGATTGCGTCTGTAAAATAGCGTTTAATGGTATCATTTATCATATCGATGCTTCCTCCATACTATCGTCTTACTTTTCCGCAAAATTTCGTCGCATTTCTCCATACTTGTTTCAACTCCATTGCCCAATGCGAGACTCGGGCTTTACACATTCTGGGCAAGGCCAGAATCTACCAGTCGTTAGTATCCACTCTACTCGTCTTCAACCCTTTTCATCTCGTCCCAAAAACAATGGGATAAGATACATACCAACTTGTATTTTCTGTCCTGTCATGCTACTATTCTTCGCGATATCCACAAATACCTGGGCACAGTCTTCGATATCCGTCTGTTTATTTGTTTTTAGAACATTCTCTACTTGGCTAATCTTCTATGATCTAAGAGGTGGTGGAAGAGTAGATAGTCAGAAGGAGAGACTACTTACCAATTGTTTCAGATATGCTTTATCCTTTAATTTTTCCTGATCTTCTCCCGAGTATTTCTTTCCCTACGGACTGTCAATGCTAGGTTGACTGTGGCTACCATTGAAGCGAGAACTAGGCATTAAAGCCAGTACAAACGAAAATCTGACCCGAGATGACACTTGTGATCAATCTTACATTTTATCTCTCTCATCAAGAACACTACTCGTTATCGGAGTCCCTTTACCAGTACCACACACTTGATTAGAGGGAAATTAAAGAAAAAAACGTACCCATTCTGTAAGGATCAAACCTGGCAACACAGCATTCACCCGCACCTTGGGCCCTTGGGTCGCAGCCAAACATTTCATCAGATGTAACTGAGCTGCTTTCGTTACCGAGTATGGCATACAACCTATATGATCATCGTTAGTGCTATCCTTGATACGCGAAACGATAAAGAGAGTAAGGCGAGAGAACCACTCACTCCCTCCGGCAATGACCCCCGCAATACTGCTCGTCATAATAAACACCCCTCCATCCTCATTCCCATCAAAAGTAGACAACGCCTCTCTCATCAGAATAGACTGAGCCACCACATTCGTAGCAAAGCACTTTTGCCAATCCTCTGCTGTAGGAGCCGAGAGGTCAGAGAAGGTCGAGAAGCGTGTATAGCCCTTGTTTGAATTAGTTTCGTTTGTTTGAAAATTGAAAGGAAGAAGGAGGAAGAGGAAGGGTAAAGAAAGGGGAAAGGCCCATGTACTTACAGCATTCGATACAATAACATCCAATCCCCCCAAACCCTTAATCGTTTCCTTTACCACAGAAATACAATCGGATTCTTGACTCATATCCTATTCTCATCAACAGGATTAGCTTATTTCATGACTGATTATTCCATCTTATCCATCCTCCCCTCATTCACTCTCATCTCATCCCACACCCCTTGTCCCAACCCCAATACCACCACCCCCAAAACCAATAATAAGAGACAACCTACCCCTCTCAAACAAATAGCCTTCACTCCAAACTCACTCTTCATCCTCCCCCTCATCTCCTTCGCTTTTTCCTCACTAGAAACATAATTGATCGCGATATCACACCCCTCAGCCGCGAATTTAAGACAGATTGCCTCACCTAGTCCTCTTTCCGCATTCACGAATTAGTAAACTGCACTCTACTATATATACTTTGGAATGTAAGGTCGAGAGCCATGAGATGAACAGATCGATGATTATTAAGGGAAATGGAGAATGAAGGAAGTACGAGGATTACGAACCGAGTTCCACCTGTTACGAGTACATTTCTGTTGGCGAGATTGTATGGCATTTTTGTTACTTTACCTTGTTGAGTCGATGTTTAATGACGATGTAATTATGTGAACTTCACTCTGAAGGATGGAGATGAAAGTGTAAGGAAGAGTGAGAGAATGGCTGTTCTTGCCGCAACGTGAATCAGTTTGATGATTTGATTCCGTACGAAAAGGAACTGGGGAAGTACCAACCCCGCATGACGCATGTGTCACTATCGTGGGACCTACCGGGGGTTTGGTTACATTGAATTGCACGATAACAATTTTCTACACATTCGGAGAAGGGTGACTATATGTTTCTTCATTAAGATTATCACATAAATCAAGAAGAGGAAAGTTACTGGGCAATTCCTTCTATGCCTTTGGTAATAGCTAAGAGAAGCTCTGATAATACATCTGGACTTATAAACCGATGCCAGGTCAAAGTGTAATTTCGTTTCATTTCGTTCATTTCGTTCATTCCTCCCATCCATGCACCCGTTCATAAAGAGGAAAGATTGCAATCCCATTGATCCGCCGGTAAATAACCATCATCGAGTCCTCATACAGATGACATTTGGTAACCCTATGCCATCCTCCACATCAAGATCCAAGCTTACTTGGTCTTGACATCCTCATCAACACTGCTGCCCTCCGAGCTGTTTGTGTTGGAACGAGTAGTCTCGGGAAGTTCTTCCATCAAGGCACCATGGACATTCTCTTCGAAAACTGGCTCGGTTTCGATTTGTTCGAACTTAGTCTTGAAGTCTTTGAGACCGGCAGTATAAGAACTGCTGTTGGAGCGACGACGAGCATTGGCCATGTTGAAGCCTTCGTCTTGGACTTCTTCGCCATCTACACCCCTATTTTTGATACATTAGCGATGAAATAGACAAGGGGGAGTGTCCAAGATGTCAAAGTGAAGATTGGAATGAGAGCAAAAACATACCATCCGCCCTTTCCAGCACCATTCTTCTTGGCTTTCTTGGGATCAGCATCGACATGACCTGACTTTGCGAAATAACGGGGCAAATGCTCTTGTGGAAGAGCGGTGCCATCAGCGAGGCCGGCATGGTCGCGATCATTGTACTTGTGTGATTTACCCACTGCAAATCATTGGCATATCAGCATGTATTCATACAAATTCAAGAAGTCTGTCAGATAAAGATCAAGTTTCATCAAGAAATTCAACACCCTTGGTTGAAGGGACAAGACAAGCACAACGGTGATAAGCATAAGGCGGGGTATGGGGTATAAACAAAGCGATATCAGATAAATAACTTACTGTTGAATGATTGATGAGATTTGAATTGAAAGGTACCAAGTCAGGTAGATTGATGGTATCCGAAAGTTAAAGAAGAGTACTTGATAGAAGTTGATACAAGTTGATTGGATTTCTAAAAGTGTTTTGAGTAGAAAGAAGATGAGATTTCCTTTAAGAGGTTGGTTGAGGTCTGAGAGGTTTAAGATTCACAATGCAGGAATTCGGTTAGATCATCCCTTCTGTATTCTATTTAGAATAGAAGTATCACGCGACCTAATTTGTATTTATGTTACTCTCATATCTCTTAACACAAGTCCTCCATATTATATTATTATTACATGATGATCTCGTCATCTCATACGTTTATATCCGAGTTCCTTGCCTACTTAGTATAAGTATGACCAGGTGAGGTAATGATTGTTGTATATGTACAGGTATATATAATCATAAGTCATGCCTTCTCTGCGTCATAATTATAGGATATATACGATATATACAATATTCTATATAAATGTGAATTCAACAGTTATTCAAAAGTCATTCATTCAACATTCAACATCCAACAGCTCATTCAATTGGCTCAATTTGAAACTGATCTGATCTCTTTGTTAACTTTCTATAAGTCTTCACTCACAACAGCTCATTTTAGTGGTACATACTAATAAAGATCATTCGATCGGGAATTTCACTTCCCTCCCCCAGTAATGCGGGGAAATGTCAAGCTAATGGGAAAGCAGGGGAGCTAGCGGTTCATTGCGGGTGTCAAGCGAGTTAAAGAGTCATAACTGACCAATCACATTTCCTTCTAGTCAATTCTAATGCCTTTTAAAGCAATTCTTATGATTGGTCATTAAAATATGTAATTTCTAGTGGCTTAATAATTAATTTTTAAGAATTATCAAGAATTATCATCCATCTCCGAAACTCTTTGACAAAGCTGATAAGAAATCGACCAAAGAAGAACATTGTGAAAATTCGATTCTTTTAATATCACCTTTTGTACTAGTTGATATCGTTTTCTTTTAATATTTGTCTTGTCGCAGATTTAACACGATAACTCAATCATCTATCTCAGAGATAAAGAGACGCGTGCAGTCGCCACCAACGACCCCGCCATGGCCCCCTCTGTCACTATTGACAATACCTCCGATTTCAGTCCGATAACCACAACCACCAAGACGACTTCATTCAATTCTCGAACACTACTCCTTGCGCCTCCCTCTATCGCCAGCCATGAAGAAAAATTAAGAAATGTTCTCACTACTCATGATAGAACTGTTACCGATCTGCAGATGCTGGATCGCCTTTCTGCAGGATTAGTCACGCTCCCAGAATCCACCTACGACCTGGTCCTCATCCTCACTGATGCCGATGGCACACGCGCCGAATCTACAGAACTGTTGACCAGAGATGTATTTGGAAAGATTACACAAGCTCTGAAGGCAGGTGCAAAGTTACAGGCACAGGATGGTACCTTTGGGCAGGAAATTGATGGAGCAGAATATCGTGAGGCTATTTTGGCCGGATTGGTAGCAGAAGGAGGGGTTATGCTCAAACCTGATCATAGTGCAAGTGTTGCAATTCCTTTGCGACTCCGCAGAAAGGACAATAGTAAGAGTGCAGCTGTATCAAATGCTGGCCCTCCAATTTCTACGGATGCTTTACCACTATATGGCAAGAGAAAGAGTATGGATATGACAGATGATGTGCCAGAGAAGAATATACCAAAGACTGGTGCGCCAAATGGAGTTGGCTTCATTGATTTCAGTGACGACTTTGATGCGGAGGATGACGACGATGAATTGATTGATGAGGACACTCTTCTTACCGAGGAGGACATGAAGAAACCTCTTGCTATTCGTACGTGGTGACTCATATAATTTTTGATCTTCCACTAACATTCTTTAGCTCCCGAGTGTGCTCCAAGAGCTGGAAAGCGTCGTCGTGCATGTAAGGATTGCTCCTGTGGTCTTGCCGAAAAGCTCGCAAAAGAAGATTCAGACAAGCGAGTCACAGCCGATAGCCAACTCCAAGCTCTCAAACTTGATGAAGATGATCTAGCTGAAGTAGATTTCACAGTCAAAGGGAAAGTTGGATCCTGCGGAAATTGTAGCTTAGGTGATGCCTTCCGTTGTGATGGTTGTCCTTACATCGGTATGCCTGCCTTTAAGCCAGGCGAAGAAGTCCGACTTCTCAACAACGATGTTCAGTTGTAGACACTTGCATTGATTTGAGGAACTGGATTTGGCGTCATGTCGGTCGTGTCATTATTGGTGGAGTTGAGTATTGGACTCGGAGTCTTGCATAGAGGGATATACACATTGTGGGGCATGGCATGGCATTTAGTGGTGTGGTATGGTATGGTTTCATGATTATATGATCCAAGGTAAAGATCCGCTGCATAGGTCATGCAACACATAGAAAGTAATGGTGGATGGGTGAATTTTCTATAGGAAGAACCCAAATTTACAAATCATGAGATGAATCAACTGTTTGCTTGAGTGCAACCATTCTCATGCTCCATAGCTGTCAGAGTGTTATTTCTCTCGTACGACAACCCTATCTGATAAATAATCTTCATTTCTCTTCTACATCCGGTTGATGCTGTTAGCTGACAAATCTCAGTAAGCCAAGTTCCCACAATGAGACATGACATCTCATTAAAACGGGGTAATCAACCGAGTTTCATCCAGCATGCAACTTCTTGAAGTCCATGATGATGTGCACAGTGATACTCTTGAATGAAGATATAACCAGATTTCATATCATTGCAAAACCCTCTTTAAAGACCAATCTTTCCACCCCACCAAACCGAATATCACCCGTAGATCTTCCCCTTCCCCTCTCATTTTACCTATCTCACCCGTCACATCACATCACATCACATCGCATCACATCATCGTATCATCACATCACATCACATCGCAACTCACATACCGGCACTTATAATCTTACTTGCCATATCGGAGCTACCTAGGTACTTAAGATAGATCCACATCACCATCTACCTAGTATCTAACCCATCTTATCTCGGTATACTCGGCCCGGATATCTTCCATCTACAAGTTATCTAGGTATGCAAATATGTCCATACAAAACTCCATATAAACTCCACTTCACCACTCAACCCCTCTATTTCCTCATTCTTCATGCTCGGATATCTCCAGCGTGAGCGTCACCATCACTTTGTAGTATCTACTCGTACAGTAATCGTACAGTATTACTTTTAGCGTACGATTGAATGCTATGAGTATGTAGGTAGCTCACAGTTTCTAAAAACATGCCGACTATACATAGTCGTCACGTCTTTATACTCGAGTACCTTACCCCTCTTATAGATATGCAACCAACAGAAAGATAATAATGATGTTGAATAGGTAGTAAGATCTACTATCCATCCTATTGATAATACAGTACTTACTTACCTATGAGTAGGAAGGAGCACATCACACATGAATACCAGTACCGGTACCGGTATGGCAATGATAGGAGGAGGGAGGAGGGAGGAGTAGACAAAAGTATAATGTTGATGGTTCTGTTCTTTTTACTTATCTTTTAACTTGATAATATGTAGGTATGTTTTTGATACTGTAGTATGTTCTGAATCATATCTGTACTTACTAGTACTCGAGTACTCGAATATACGAGTATAAGGATGTGGACCATCACATCCAGCCCAAGAAGTTTCCTTTCCCCTCTTTACCCCTCTCTAGATATGCAACAAAGCTCCTCCCAATTCATCATTTTCTCGAGTCAATCGAAGATCACTCTTGAGTACATACAGATCTAGAAGTGATGGATGGATAGATATCCATTAGATGGATGATAGATGATGGATATATAGAGCCAAGGCAAACTATATACAATAAGTAGACTTTCGAAAACACACATTTGACCCCTCTCAGACAAGCAATATTTCCATTTCCATTTCCATCTCCTGTCTATCTCCTCTAGATAATCTAGAATTTAAACTCTGAATATAACATAATAATATATAATATATTGAAAGAAGGAACCTCACTGGACTGCGTACCTCTCTCTAGATACACAACCAACAATTCTCCATTCCATTTCCTCCGCGAAATGAATAGTCAGAGTGGGTATGTATATATGGTAAAGGAGACTATATATCCCATCTCACCCCAAAAACTTTCCGAAATTATAGTTGTACCTTTTTACTCCTCTTGGCTTGGAATGCATCAAATGCCATGCCATGAATTAAGTCATAAGTATTTGAGTCTTGAGTCTTGATCAAGTCTTAAGTTCTGTAACGATATGATGTAACCTATCTCCCTTGGATACCGAATGTCAATTGTGCAAAATAGATGAAGGGAGGAGGGTCATGGTTTGGGGGTGAAAGTAAAATCCGGGACCCCACCTCTCCACCTCTCCATTTCTTTGAGATAGGTATGCAACTGAAGACTTCAGGATTGTTAAACCAGCTATCTTCGTTGTTGATCAAATACATCGACTTGTACTCAGTAGTATTAGTATGATATGAGTACCTGTATATGGGCCCCAAACCAATGCGAGACCATCACATCGCCACCTCACTTAAGAAGCTAAGGTAAAAATGTAAGAGTATAATATATCACAGAACTTTCCCCCATGATCAAATTCGAGTAGGTAAATAGGTAAATAGGTGTAAAGATATCTTATTTAACATTCAGTTAAAACTCGATACAGCAACTATAGGAGACGAGCAAACCCCTATTGAGCAAAGGAGCAACGCAAGTAAAGCAGAAAAAAAAGGGAGGGTAGCCACCCTATCCACTAAACTAACTAGCAGAAATTGGAAATCATCATAACGTCATTAAAGTGCCAAACTCCAGCTCTAGCCAAGCGTAGCGAGCGAGTTCATCATTCCATCCTTCCATCCATATATACTGTAGATATCAATCAATAAATCAATCAATCAATCAATCCAAACAAAACTGGGCTACACTCAGTAGCTTCCCCTCTCTTCTCCATCTGATACTTGAGATTAGAGAGCTACTTTCCCTTTGGATCCAACAATATCCTCACGAATACTCATCCACAATTCAGCCAGAACACCCTGTTCACTATCTCTCCCCACAAACTTTCCCCTCATCTCTTCACCTTTATTCCTGATCCCCTCGACCCATTCTCCCAAATCCATACTCGCTTCCGCTTCGTTCCCCACCACCTCCGTCAACACATTTACACTTGCAACGAATTCTTCCGGCTGCGCACTGATAATGTGGATTTCCTGTCGAGGAACTGCAGTGTCGATGCTTTCTTTGATGGATTGAGAAGCGCGGTAGTTATCGGGGAGAATGGGAACACGCATCGTGTACGTGGAAGGGGGCTCGGTGTGAAGCCGGGGAAGTACGAGATGGTCGAGGGTTGATGTGGTGGACGAGGGAGAGGGACGTGGCGCAGAGGTGCGGAATCCTTGCATGAGGGGGATGGTTTTTATTGATGGGGGAAGTGGGCGATGGGTGGTGGTTATAGTGCGTTCGTGGGTAGAGAGTTTGGAGATGAGCTAATGAGTAGGTTAGTTTCCGTTTTAGTTTTCCCTTTAGTTTTGGATTATGAGAGAATAGGAATGGAGAAATGAGGAATTCATGCATACATCAGCTTTAGCACCCTTAAGATTCAATTTCGAACTGGGACTTGCGACAGTAGAAGTAGTACTGATGCTACGACGAAGAGCATGGGTGAGTTTGGTAACGGGAGGAGTGACTCGGGACATGTTGATGATGGATTGATGAGTTGATGTTGTTTGTAGGTTGATGTATTGAATCGAGCTGAAGTGAGGTGAGGTGTACGGAGTTGATGTCAAGGACAATACAGTATGTAGACTAAGTACCGATAGATATATTCGAGGGAAGTGTGGGTTACACAAGGAAGTAGGAGGGGTCTGCTGAAGCGTGGGATATATGTATGGTAAACAAGTAAGTAGGTAAGTTATATGAATAACTACGTAGGTAGGTACTTGTAGGAGGATATCAGATTGAGATTGAGATTGATAAGATTGATAAATTTGATAGAGTGATAGAGAGTTAATAAGTAAAAAGATAAAGAGAAAGTCATGCGATATCTATATATACCTACACCGTCTCCATCTCTTATACTTTTATTTCACGTATGGACACGGCGGTACTTACTCGAATACTTCCTATCATACCTTAGCATAGCATAGCATACCAAGCCAAGCCAAACTGTTGAGGAGTTGATAATGAAGCTCCTCAAGGTTCGGACCCGGTTTGATAAGATGATTACCAAAACTCTAATTGATGTACAATATAATCCTAAAATCAGATAATCAGATAGATATATATGTCATATCATATCATATCACCGCAAGCCTCAAGGGAATCGTAAAATTTTACAATTGTTATAATATATAATATATACGAGACTCGAGAAACATCTTCAACCCCCAATTAGCCTCCAATATCCATCAAACAAGGATTACATACCCGTCCGTGACATGGCTAGCCTTCAGCTTATCCTTACTTAAACAGTAACTCAGTGGGGAAAGATCAACCAATAAAAGGTGGATCATATACAACAACCCTTAGTATTTCTATACCGCCCTGAGACATTAGAAACCAACCATAGAAACCATAGAACTCTTTTGGAATTTTGTTGAGATCACCTTGAGGCTTGAGAGGCTTAAGAACTTCTAAGAAGTTATAGAAGAAGCAGCTTATTTTAAAAGGGAGGGGGGCGAGGAGGGCGGTGGAGAAACGGAATGAGCAATCCGCTGATCTTGCTTGTAAATCCAAACTTATATATTGTATGTAGTATGTATTCTGTAGATAGGGGGGTCCGGAACTCCGTTGCTGGCATTTGATGGATGACAAGGACTGGGGAAGAGGAATGGGAAGGGGAGAGGGAAGGGGAGAAGGGGGATAGGGAAAAGGACTAATAAAAGAACGGAGCCTTGACGATACGAAAGAGTAAAGAGTAAAGAGTAAAGAGTAAACTCAATCAATCAATTACACTTATAACCGCCCGGCCCGGCCCAGCCCAGCCCAGCCAAGCTCATCTCCTCCATAATACGAGTAATAATCGTATATTAAACTTTTCATCCCCTCCTCTCCCCCTCCACCCCCCTTCAACCTTCGAAACCTTCAACCTTCACAATTCCCACTACCGACCACCCCCAAGTACCGATCCACTAGCTCCCAGTTCTTTTTTCTTATTAATTCTTCAGCTCTCGAAATGACAAGATCTCACATCTTCATCCCTCGCAAGGCTCGCATACTCCCGTCCCGCCAAGTATACTAACTATACTATAATTAGAAAACTGTGACATTCATTAATATATTCACATCCACACTTGGCAATTTTAGGAAGTTACGGAGTATAGAAACGCTTCAAATAAGGTTTCAATGTTGGCAATGCATCTCTTGGAAGGTTCTTGGTATTGATGTTGTTAATCATCTCGTCTCAGACACACCCAAATCTTTCTGAAACATGTCACCTGCACAAACAACACCTGAAAACAACACATCTCATCATCAAGGATGAAGGATGTAGAATATAGAATTTGGTATTTCGATATACATATATCATGTGTTATTATTCTTATCCGAAAGTAGGACTTGGTGATAAGATCGTTCTGTTCTCAAAAGGGTATTTCCCCCAAGCCAAGTAATAGTTGTGCTCCGCTCCAAGTCCTAACCTCATCCGAGGCTGCATAAGCATCACTTTCCTCCACTCCATGTTTATTGCCCCACGAGAGATCCGCCCATTGCAAACGCCACGCTATGCTAAAGTCGCATCACAATTACACTCCCCCACCTCCAGACGCTATACCCGAGTCATTACTCGATAGATTTGGTAAGTGACCTCTTTGCCGTCTCCTGTGTTCTAGATGTCTTGTATATATCTCGTTGTTGGCCTTCGCGCCATTGCATCGTCTCACAATTGACCGAGGTACCCAGCCCCGACACATGAAATATGATATCTCCATGCCCTCTCCAGTCACTCTTCAATCAATTTTCCAATGTCCGGTGAGGGATCCATCCATATCTTCCTTTCCTAAGTATAGCTCCAAAGCGTAAAGAGCCATTGTTGCCGACACATTAATCCATCGCCAGATATTACCACCAGTATTACCTCCCTGCATCATCCACCATTCACCTGCATTGCCCTCAGAAGTGACAGAAGAGAAATGTTGCATCAACAAGCTAGTATAAACAGCTATCAAAATAGAGGGACTAAACCAGCTTAGTAGCCCTAAGATTTTACCCTCTCCGTCACTGTCGTCAAGACTTGGATCTTGGGATAAAGCTCCAGCTCCAGACTCTCGGATTGCTGGAATAATTCGGGTTGCTGCATAGAAAACAAAGACTCGGTATGCAAGAGATATAAGGATCGATGGAGTGATTGTCTGGAAAGCTGCGTATAGGAAGTAAAAGCTCGAATGTACGAAAGATGGCAATGTTGATAAAACATGCAAAAGAGTCGAGTACGAAGCCATGATAATAGGAGGGAATGGTGGAAAGTCAGGTTGTACCAGTGCTTGAGGAACTTGATCCGTGGCTGATGGAAGGTAGTCTGTGAATATTTGGTATATGCATAGTGTGCAATAAGCAAAGAGTAACGAGCTCTCCACTGGATTGCCTCTGCCACTTCCAATACCCCATGCACACAAAAAGACCGAGCAAGTCATAGTAATGCCTATCATAGTGGCATCAACGTTGCTGATCTGTGGAAAGCCCGTAATGCGGAGTAAGAAATATACAGCGCTTGAGATGATTGAGGCTGATAGAACAAGTAACCCAATCTAGATGGTTTGGTAAGCGTAAGTACGCAACTGAGAATATTGGAAACGTACCATCCATGTATCACTTCTGCGATTTACGAGGTATCTTGTAATCTGTCCCGCTGCCTGGATGACCAAAAGAGAGCAAAAGCCTTCTGCCATTTGAAATCTATGAGATGATTAGTTTCAAGAAAAGAAATCGGGATGATCGCCCTGCGTATAGTGGCTCTTTCACCAGTAAGAGATTCCACTCTGTGTTCGGAAAACCACTAACTACAGAGGATAAGCATCTACTTACAGCGGAGTTGAATATCGCAGCACTTTATCCCATGTCCCAACAGTCAACATCTCAAGCAGGCCTCCATAGCCAAATACCCATTCTCTTAATTCCTTATCTTTAGCACGCTTGCCATCAAAGGTCCTAGTAACCCAACCTCCATCACTATCTGCGTCTACTGCGAATCGGTTCATGCTCCATATTAACAATCCAGGCAGTATTATCCACTGCGCCCATCCAATAATTTGTATTAACGCCCATCGTAGTCTCGAATTTTCGGGTGTTATCAGTTTCAGTGTCGAGTAGAATAGGTAAAACTCGAAAAGGGCGAGTGAGAATGCCAGCCCGCATTCTCGACCTCCAACATCGAAGGCTATGGGTATGGAGAGGATTATTGATAGGAGGAAGGTCGCGGAGGAAAGAGCTCGAAATAACCACATCGGCGAATAGGGCGCCGGCGCGTGCTTGACAGCGCGCCCAGCTTAGATATATCTGAAGTTTCGATATCTATCTATGCCCTGATAGGCCCGTGGAATCGCGTTTGACCACGCCCGGTTGTATGTATGTATGTATGTTGTTCCAGCTTCTGTTCAGCAATGTGGATGCTGCTTTGAGAAGTGTATCGAGCCTGAAAGCTTAAGCCTGCTTTTATGACCTCTGTTGACCAAAATATGTAAATTTCGCTTCCCAGGATTCCTTTTCCAGTCTTTCTTCAACGTCGTGGGAGAAGTGGTATAATTATTCAATTGCGCGTGGATGATATAGCAAATGGAAGTACCGAGGAGACTGGAATCTGGCTACAAAGATGATTTAACTTCTAAATTATTTCCAGCAATTTCCAGGGGAATCGACGTGAATAAAAGGAAGGGTAGATATCGCTTTGATTGATGGCCCTACTTGAATATTGATCCAATGATTGTTCTTGTCGCGTGCGTACAAATGACGGGGATTCTCCGATAACAGAATTTGATCCGATTGTGCCTGGTTTTCCTGATAGAAACCTGCAGGAAAGTTGACAAGTTGACAAGCTGGAAATGGTGATAGCAAGAGGAGCTCTTATAGTTCTGGCGGCAAATCTTTTGTCACAGTAGAAGAATGGTAGATTGCTGTAGAGAAATAATGACAGGTGGTTGTTCCAAGTAAATTTGGAATATTGCACAGGTAAGGTAAATAAATTTAGGAAATGAAGATCGTGGGTAAATCGTTATTAGGATGACAACGCACGTGTAAAAAAGCTAAGGTTCTAGTGGAGATCTGCCATATTTTACCGCCTTTATTGTCACACTTTTAGCTTAGTCTGAAATTTTGGAGGAGTTGTCCTTGACTTGACTTTTGCAATCACAAACAATTTGTTAATCTCGTCGAATTGGAATGCTTCGAAGTAAAATCAAAATGGCAGAAACAGCAGCAAAAAGACTTAAGATCTCTCCCGTCACCATCGGCACCCATAATGGTCATTTCCACGCAGATGAAGCCTTAGCTGTTTACATGCTTCGCCTTCTTCCCACCTATCACTCTTCAGAACTCATTCGAACTCGAGATACTGCACTTCTGGACACTTGCCACACCGTGGTTGATGTGGGCGGCGAATACAACGACGAGACGAAGAGATATGACCATCATCAACGTACTTTCGATACTACTTTCCCCAACCGTTCCACCAAACTCTCTTCTGCGGGGTTGGTGTATATGCATTACGGCAAGGCGATTATTGCACAGCACTTAGATGTCGCCGAAGATGCGGAAGAAGTCGGCGTTATCTGGAAAAAGATATATGAGAACTTCATTGAGGCACTTGATGCTCATGATAACGGCATCTCGGTCTACGACCCAAAGGCCATCTCCGCTGCAGGTTTGGAGAAGAAATTCAGTGATGGAGGATTCTCATTAGGCGCTATGGTATCTAGATTGAACCCAAATTGGAATGATCCGACGCCCTCCGATCCAGTCGAGGCACAGATGGCGGAAGATAAGAAATTTCTGGTGGCTAGCACCAGAATGGGTGAAGAATTCTCAAGAGATTTGGATTACTATGCAAAGTCATGGTTGCCAGCACGAGCAATCGTACAGCAAGCATATACTAAACGTCTACAATACGATTCGAAGGGAAGAATATTGGTTTTCGATGGCCAATCTGTTCCATGGAAGGATCACCTTTACACACTCGAAGATCAAGAGAACACCGAAAACAAAGTACTCTATGTTCTCTACCCCGAAAACACACGTCCAGATGCGAAATGGAGAATTCAATGTGTACCAGTTTCCAAGGACTCTTTCCAAAGCAGGAAACCATTGCCAGAGGCATGGAGAGGTTTCAGAGATGAGCAACTATCTGAACTCACTGGTATCCCAGGAGGAGTATTCGTTCATGCAGCAGGATTCATCGGAGGCAACAAGACTTTCGAAGGGGCAAGTAAGATGGCAGCAACCGCAGTTGACTTGTGATATCTACGAAGGACATGAAAAATTATTATGAGGCGTTATTCGGTATCAAGAGCCAAAAGGGTAGATAGGTCCAAGAGACATAGAACCCAAATCAAGGAGTTCATTCGTATCAGACAAAGATAATGTCATAAGGTATTGACAGTCCTAAATTCATCGTTTCGCATTGGCATGTTGCCCGACTATCAAAGCTGGCATAAAAACGAAAATGTACAGAGAATGCCCCATCACCCCAAACCATCAGTCATCATCATATCATTGATTAGCCCCATAACGCCGAATCCCACGTAGACGCACACGCAGTAAATTCCCCCACAACGTATTCAACCGTTGATTGGAATACCTCCCTTGACCGGCGGTGGACTGACACTACCATCCCCTGCTTGCTGTGTGTTTTCATCATTCTTCTTGTCTGACTCATCAACACTCGTCTCCCGATGCAAAAAACTGCTTTCCTTCACTGGACTTCCACTTTGTTGACCCAATCCCAATCCCGCAATACTGCCATGATGTGCGGATCCAGGACCAACATTTGTATTGCCAGAACCACCTTGTGCGGCGCTGCTAACGCTGGGAGACGAGAGATGCGGGATATTTTCTGGAAGAGGGTGTTCGGAGCCAACGCTGCCAGTATCGACAGAAGAGGCTTTGCCGGCTTTGGAGAGTGCATAATCGCCAGAGTCGAAGTATTTACGTTCCTTGAGTTGTTTGGCTAGATGATCGGCTTTGCTGGGGAGTTTTCCATAGAGACGGAAGAGTCGTTGCTCATCTGGGGAGAGGGACTGCGAGGTCAGAGTTAGTATCTTGGGTGGATTGAATAAATAGAAGTTATGTGAAGGGTGAAGTAATTAGATTTTACTTACTGCAATATCGACCTTGTTCTTTTGCAAAGGATTCATCTTGAAGACGAATTTCCGTTGTATTTAATTTGGTACAATTATAGATCGTATATCGGTAGTTTTTGCAGTCGTATCGAGGTCGAGAACTTATGATTATCAAATGGTTGTTTACCTCTCTCTCTCTCTCTCTTTGTCGTCAGAAGATTTACACTAAATAACTAAGGTGCGAAACCGTAGTGCGAGCGATTGCGTGTTGAAATGTGACTAAATAGTGTGCTCAACAGAAGTCGTGAATGGAAATAGAGACTTGAATGACTGTCTGTATGGGAGGATTTTGAGTGACAGTTGATGGCTCTTGGGATCAAGAAAATAAAGTTCTGGAATTCTGGAGGGGGAAAGGCACGAACAGCTCAGAATGACCCGATAGCGTTATGGTGGGGTACTTGCTCTCGCTTGAAAATCATGCAGAGTTGGAAATAAATTCCAATTATTATACTCATAGACATCCAGACCCTTTTGATTGAAAAAGAAGAAGAAGAAGAAGAAGAAGAAACAGAAAAAAGTATACAGATAATTATACTATATCGAAATAATCAATGTACGTATATAATAACTCTTATATGTATATTTTGTAATCCCTTTGTCAAACTGTTATAATCATACTAATAAGGGATATATATTTTACCTTTTCCTCCTCCTTCCTTCTCCCTTTTTCCTTCTTCCCCTGTAAGCCACGCATGCCTCTTTTCTTACAATACCCTACTCAAGATATCCAAAGATCAAGCCGAGGAAAAGTCAATCACGAGACTGATTTCATCAAAATCCCCGCACATCGTTGCATCGTTGGTCTGCTCTTCCAAAGTTTGGAAGCTCTTACACGGGGGGCATTTTGTCGTTAGCACGAGTCAGAGTCCAATAATCATAATACGATCATCGATTATCGATCATTTAGCCCATCCCTTAGGTTTTTTACCCCGCAACGAACCAAAACTTATATTCCACCATCTGTTGAGGATATCTTCCGATTCACTGCATTACCTTTTACCCTTGCACAAGCAATTATTGGTCTCTTGTTAACTAGGCTTGAAAGCACACCTCAGTATCCGGTTAAGACATCTGTCTAACAAGATGGCTCAAAAAACTTACATCGTTGAGCACCTCGACGAAGAACTTGGCCCATGGTCTGAGCTTGAATACATCACCATAGCCAATGAGTCCAATCAGGCTGGTGCAAAGTTTTGCTTGTCGTCAGTTCCTCCAACTTTGACCATACCCGAGGTCTTGAAGGCCGTGCCGGGTTTCACAGCAGACGGCCGAAGTGTTGAAACCTTATATGTGGAAAATAAGTCTCGTGTTTGCTTGCTTGATCCATCAGCCACCAAGGAATTGAGTCCTGAAGATGGCGAGCTCTTTGACGTTTTCCTTTTTGGTGGAATCTTGGGTTGGTACACTGCATTTGCCTGATCCACATGTAGTAACTGCTAACATGCTGTGTTCTAGGAGATGACCCACCTAGAGACCGAACTTCTGAATTGAGGAAGAAAGGGTTTGAGGGTCGTCGGCTTGGCCCTATTCAATTGACAACGGATACAGCCGTTCGTTGTACGAGAATGGTGACCCAAAATAAAAGTCAGCTGATTCGACCTGTTTTCGACCACCTAGAACATTTATACTGACTTATTTATAGTTCCGTTGGACAAGATTCCATATGTTGACTATCCAGAACTTCGGGTCAATAAGAATGAAAGTACTGAAATGCCTTTCCGTTATGTGAAGGACGCAAATGGAAACCCGATCATGCCTGAGGTGAGCTCACTATTCTTCTCATAGGTCTTCTACGTCGAAAAGCTAATTCGGGATATAGGGAATGATTGAGCTTATTAAGAAAGACACAGAAAAGGGATTTGGCGATATGTTTTAGGAGACGATATTATAGAATTTCGTAGATGTCTAGGTACAAACACCAATTAGCGCGGGGTAGCAGAATGCTATGAAATGCTATCCCATTTTCTGGTCATATGAATTCCACATGCTCATCTAGAACGTGGCTCACTCGAATTTTGAAAACATTGGATAGGCGAATACGTCTCGCCAAGAGTCTGAACATAGGGGGGTTGTAGACAGTTATGAGAAATCAATGATAGCATCTTTCGAACCAGATTTGACAGAAGAAATCCCTTCTTTACTAAAGCAGAGCAATATCAATGTTGGAAAGATACTCACTCATACTTCAAAGTATAAGAAATTGCTCCTTATACCTACAATATATACAATCTACTTGCCCCCTTCGAGGTCAAAGGTCATGTCACAGCGGGTCTCAATCCAGAGGGCCAAAACACTGTTGATCATTGTATAGACCGTAGGTACTGTACATACAGTAGAAATCTTTCAAAAATTCAAAGACAATGGATCTGCACAGGGAATAACCAAAAATGGGACACAATAAGTGAATTGATTGAAGAACTCCCTTTGTGATGTCGGCGACCCAAAAACTTCCCGTCCCGAAGAGGGAAACAAACCTACATGTACTACATAACTTCACAAGAGCTGCGTCCCTTGAGCTCTTAAAATGATAAATATAATTTCAAAGTTCTTCAAGATACGCATTGCTTTCGTAATTCACTCCACTTAATATCTATTATTGAGCATCCCGAGCCTCTTACAAAGTTTCACTTCGCTAGGGTCTAAATAGCGTGTATGGAATCTAGCGATACAGAGTGTCTTTAGCAATCATTCCTGTACCAGTAACAACAAAGCCGCGAAACCTCCAAAGGCAGGTCAACATCAACTGTGTCCACAATCTGACACGCTCAAAATATACCTTTCCCATCTCAATACCATCGGCGGATGATACATGATAGGATATTGGTAATTCGCGACTCCGCGACTCTCTTAAACACCTTTCTCTCTTTGAGATACCCTTCCCTGGGTAATTGGATCGCTATCCACTATGCGATCTCTCACCTCTAAGACAAGCTCGGCTTTACTGACAGTATGGGGATTATTGTCTGTATCGTTGATGCCCTCGTTGGGTCATGCAGACAAATCTGCTGGGGATTACTTCGTCCATTCTTTGCCGGGTGCTCCGGATGGACCATTACTCAAGATGCATGCTGGGTATGTTACATTCCCTAAAACATATATTTCAGCTCAGGTCTAGCTAACACGAGTTTCACAGACACATCGAGGTCACCCCTGAGCATCATGGGAACATATTCTTCTGGCATTTCCAGAATAGACACATTGCCAATAAACAGCGCACAGTTATTTGGCTGAATGGTGGCCCAGGTTGTAGTTCTGAGGATGGAGCTTTAATGGAGATTGGGCCTTACAGAGTGAAGGATGGATCCAACGGGCCAAAACTTGAGTATAATCCAGGGTCATGGGATGAATTTGCAAACGTAATGTTTGTGGATAACCCGGTAGGAACAGGATTCAGTTTCGTAGACTCCGACAGCTATATTCACGATTTGCCGGAGATGGCAGACCAATTCGTCAAGTTCTTGGAGAAATGGTTTGCGCTGTTTCCGGAGTATGAACATGATGATGTGAGTACAATGAGATGTGATCACTCATTCGCAAGTTGCTGACTATTATACAGTTGTACCTAGCGGGAGAATCTTATGCGGGACAGCACATTCCATACATCACAAAAGCGATTCTTGAAAGAAACAAGAAGCCCGATACAAAACATCAGTGGCCAGTCAAGGGGATGCTTATTGGCAATGGATGGATTTCACCGGTGGAACAGTACATGTCCTATCTCCCATTCGCGTACGAGAAAGGGCTGGTCAAGAAAGATAGTGAAAAGGCAAAGAAACTGGAATCTCAACAAGCCATTTGCACCAAAATGCTGAACGAAAACGGTGGAAGAGATAAGGTAGATAACAGCCAGTGCGAAGAAATCTTACAGGAGATTCTGTCGACCACGCAAACCAAGGGCTCTGATGGCAAATCGGAATGCTACAATATGTATGATGTGAGATTGAAGGACTCCTACCCAAGTTGTGGTATGAACTGGCCTCCCGACTTGGTCAACGTTACACCCTACCTCCGCCGATCGGATGTGGTTGAAGCTCTACACATATCGCCAGAAAAGAGAACCGGGTGGACGGAGTGTAACGGTGCTGTCGGTAGTGCTTTCAGAGCTGCGCACTCCAGACCTTCCATTCAGATTCTACCGGATATACTCGCAGAAGTCCCTACGATTCTATTTTCCGGTGCCGAGGATTTGATTTGCAACCACATTGGTACTGAAGAATTGATCAGTAATATGGAATGGAACGGGGGCAAAGGCTTTGAACTTGGTTCAGGAACTTGGGCACCACGTCGAGATTGGGAATTTGAAGGCGAGGCAGCGGGTTTCTGGCAAGAGGCGCG
Source organism: Sclerotinia borealis F-4128 (assembly GCA_000503235.1). Classification (NCBI taxonomy): domain Eukaryota; kingdom Fungi; phylum Ascomycota; class Leotiomycetes; order Helotiales; family Sclerotiniaceae; genus Sclerotinia; species Sclerotinia borealis. The sequence goes on from KI628561.1 coordinate 232,609, forward strand.
CAACTTAACTTACGTCCTCTTCTACAATTCGTCTCATATGGTACCATTCGATTATGCACGACGAACCCGAGATATGCTTGACAGATTCATGCAAGTGGACATTGCCAGTATTGGTGGTGCTCCCACCGATAGTCGTATTGACGGTGAGAAGGGTCTGGAGACATCCGTTGGTGGCCATCCTAATAGTACTGCTGCCGCTGAAGCAGAGGAAGAGCGCTTAGAAGCCGCGAAATGGAACGCCTACTATAAATCCGGTGAGATTGTTCTAGTAATCGTCATCATCGCCGCCTCAGCATGGGGTTATTACATCTGGCGCGAACGACGTCAACGCGCCGGTTACGCTGGAATTTTTGGAGGCGATACTCCTATGGCTTTGGCGGGCGCGAGAAATGGCCCTAGAGGTGCTGCGGGTCTAGAAAATTTCCGCAATAAACGACCAGCTCGGGATGTGGAGGCGGCAGATTTCGATGAAAGTGAATTGGATGAGCTACATGTGAGGTCGCCTACGGATGACATAGATAGAGAAAGATATAGTGTGGGAAGTGCAAGTGATGACGAAGGCACCAGCAAAAGAAATGGAAATGGAAACGGGAAGCAGAAGGAAAATAATTACTCATAGTGGATTCACAGCTTGATGAATTGAAGGAATGGCAAGACCCAATTTCTTTTTTATGTATGATCATTACTATGGGCGCTCTTGGCGGTCCTGGAATTGAGTTGATCGGTCTGTTACTATTACTATTATAGACTTGGTTCGACTGCACTGCATGGTGGGGACTTGGGGAGTTGGAATGGAAATGGGAATGGAAATGAACTTATCGATGGGTTGTACAATTAACTTATTGCACTCTTCATATGTTCCGAAATGCAAGTGAGAAAAATGGAAATCAAAGTGCAGGTAGAAAAGATACGTTGGCTTTGAGCACACTTGATATCATTACTACCTACATGACCTATTCTTGGTATTGATCGCTTTGTAACCGTCCTTAACTCCTACCTAATAACTTCTTTTGTTGCATAATTGGTGCCTCCCACTCTCCTCTTCCTTGCTGGATGTGGCTTTTGAGATGCGCAGTCTAGGCCGACTGAGTCCTATGTCCAATCCAATCCAGTCCATATGCCATTCTACATGATCGAGAATTCCCTCGAGCCTTGGAGCCCTCATCCATATATCTTTCTTTATCATTCACCAACTTTCCATCATGGCATTCCCATTCTGCAACCTTTATCTACCTCTTTTTGACACTTGGCCTGGGTTTGCACTCATCCGCATTTACGGGATGTAACATAATCTTATTTGGATACTGCGGTGTGTTGCTTGCATACCCTTTACTCCAATCGTAGCTCACAGCATAAGCAAAGATGCCTCCTGTATGGTTGAATGCTGTAGCTGAAATGGTGCCTCCAACATTTGGGTATCCCTTCAATCTGTGCTTGGCGATTCCGTCCCAGAAATGGAACGTGCCGTCGGAACCAGCGGTACTAAAAGTACCGTGGATAGGGTGGAAGGATATCGCATTTACGGAGTAGACGCTGGTCATGTTATTTAAGGCTGGGTCGCGATGGCATTTGAAGGAGAAGTTCATACTTTGATAGATTAGTGAGAGTTCATGCGAATTGCGTTAGGGGAAGAAGATTGTATACCTGGCGTCCTTGTCTTCAACATATTGAATCGCACATCTTCCCTCAATACTACCAACAGCAAAACCTGTAGCATCCGGGAACAAGCTAATAACTCTGGTTTGCCATTTCAAAGGACTCTGAATAGTCTTTTTGATCTTGTCTGGGAAGTTCAAGTCGACGATATTGATAAATCGCTCTGCGGTTCCAACAACCAAATGGTTCTTCTGCACATCCAATGTATAGACTTTATGGTTCATGTTCACCGAGATGACCGCTTTAGGAGTTCTTAAATCCCAATACTTGATGGTATTGTCCCAAGATCCAGTCACCAGCAATTCGCCGTTTGTTTGGGGAGCATTGAAAAATCTCGCGGCTTTTATGGGTTGATCGTGCGCGGCGACTTGCGATACTGTTTGGTTGCTTTCAAGATCCATCACACGCGCAGTTTTGTCCGCTCCCGCGCCAACTACTTTCTTTCCATCCTATCCCGAGTCGTCAGTATACTCTACATCCAGGCTCGAGCCAAAGCTTGTACATACCTTTGACCAGTGACAACTGAATACTGGCCCCTCAAAGTCAAACAATGCCCTGCCTTCACTCTGCCCGCTTGACAAGATCTCATAGATCCTCACTTTCTTATCCCATGACGCGACAGCAAGATGTTCGGATACCGGCGAAAAGTCAAGATCAGCAATACTATCTTCTGGTGGATTATTGAGAGGAATATCTTTCGAAAGATCACCGAGGGTATTGGCCGCGTTTGTCGAGCTTGTCGCTGCCGCTGAACCAAATAAGCCGGACATTTTTGCTTCCAAGTATTTGCTAACTCGCTTCAATATCCTGGGCCACCTCGAGATGGAGAACTCTCTTTCGCGTTCGTTCGCGTTGATTATTTAACAGTTCTACGGTTAGGCTGGTTGCTTGCTTGCTTGCTTGCTTGCCGTAATTGAAAAAGGCCGCTTCTCTAAGCACTTCAAGCTCATGGTAGAAATGGGGCGCTAAGGTACTGAGCTAGACGCATGCTAGCGGCCGCACAGAATCTTTTTTGGCTATAAATTTTCAATTTTTATCTTCAATATTCCTTTCCTTCTACAACTTCTCGCTCAAAGAATCGCATTCGAAGCACACAAACAGAAATATCTTTATTGATGTTTCAATTCACATTCATGCTTTGGGAGAAAGTCCCCGGACACCCTACTTTTTAAAAGTTAGGATTGCGGAAACGCGTCGCCATAGAAGCACTTGCGGCTTCTCTTCTACCAACTCTTTTATCTTCATTTCATACATCCTACTACCGATTGTACTATTACCTGGACGCTTCTTGACGATTGAGTTCGGAGCATGGAAGACCACATGGATGAAGATATGAGTCCGAGCTTCTTTGCGATGTTTTCACTTCGACTTGAAGAAGATGAGTGATAAGAGGTGGAAGGTATGTTCCTGATTGAGATGGGGAGTGCTAATGGTAGAAGAGGCTTTTTCGTCGAGATCGATAGTTATGCGATTGCTTTCTTTTGCTGCAAAGCTGGGAAGGTAACTCGATGGGGCTTATTCTTGATGCGAGGAGTTCAATTACATTTTTCAAGTCTATAGCTTATAGGAAAGCAAAGATTGTGTTGACTGAAGATTGGGGACACCAAACTCTAACTCTTTTTTCATTAAAAGAGTTGTCCTTGGTCTGAAGGTCACTCACTCATCTTAGAAGCTCTGTCGAAGGAGCTGGACTTTGTTGCGATCATAAAAGCGGTTCAGGTGATGATTACCAAATAGAGTCAAGCACTGAATTGAGCCGTGTAAAAAGCGGCTCATAATTTGATGACCACAATTGCGTTATGGTGTCTGATGAACTTCAAAAAGCTTTACTTCTTCCCCCCCTGTTCTTTCCCTCTTCCTCTTTCTGTTTTGGTTCAATAATAAGATTATATTAATTTCCGTCTAAATTACAATATTTTTCTTCAAATAGACAGATAAAATAATGCAAATATGTATGCAAATGACGCCGCTCTCCTTCCTTGTTTCGTCATAATCTTCGTATGGTATCAAGTCGTTAACCCCATCCATAAAATGAAACCATAATTAGCATCTCTTTACATAAGTCCACCCAAAACCACTCTTCCCACGCCCGCAACCTCGCTCTTTACTCCAGTTCTGCTGCTGTCCTCAAATTCCTTCACTACTCCCTGCACAATGATTTTCCTGACTCTCGCATCCGCCTTTGTAAACAATTCTGCAATCTGCGGACTGCACTCTTTCGGCGACGAAACCAAGCCCATCAACCTTGTATAACAATCAATCAATACATCGCACAATGTCGCAAACGTCTCGTAAAAATCGGGATCGAATGGTAAAGATGGTGTTAATAGATATGTATATTCCTCACCCGGTAACAAATCATTCTCACTCGCTGGGAACGATGTTGCCCCATTACCACCCCCACTCGATGTACTCCCATTATTAGATTTTGTATCCGAGAAATCATTGCCCATTGGTAATCCTATCTCAGTTGCAGAACTGGTGCGTCGCCCTTTACTGGGAATCATCGTCGAGCGCTTGAACATTTGGGGAAATCGTCCGCGCGATAACGAAGAAGAGGTCGAGCCGTCTGGCGGATGTACTTGTTGGAAAGACTCGAATTCGCCGAGGAGCGCATTGAGCGTGCGCAAAAATTCAGAGGGGCTTGAGGAATTAAGGTCGAGGATTGTAGGGAGCGAGAGGCCGAGGAGAAGATAGTTTGTTGCGCGACGGGCGAGTTTTCGCGAATCGAAGTATGGCATTCGTTGTAAATCTGGTTTGTTGAATAATAATGTATTGAACCAATAGACCCTTCCTTCATGACTACTCAGATGATTCACTTGTTAGTATCGTCCGAAGCTTCGAGAGGAGGGTCTGAGGTGAGTCGTAACGAAGGGGTAAAATCTTACGCTTTTCTTAAATAATCTAGAGTAGATATCCTCTTTGACGCCATCTCTTGTATGTGCTGGTAAGTAATAGTCTCAAGCGTAGGACTGCCAGGTTGCATAGGAGCCATCACACCCATTCCCGCGGGACCTCCCCCCGAGGACTGATATCCCGTTCCTGGTCTGGCAAGCATATTCGAGTATGGCGTTGTCGAGGTAAATGATGCAGCGTCCATGGATTGACGTGATAATGTCGCTCCAACTAGATTGACTCCTGTGGTTTCTGCTAGGACAACCCGATCGTAACTATCTATGCTTTGCCGGTGATCCGAGGGTGGTAGTGGGAGAATTACCGGTACGACATAGGGGTTGTTCGCAGCAGAATGCTTTTCGGGTGAGTTTGAAGAAGAAAATATCGGGAGATTAGGTAAAAGGGTAGAATGCAAGTGCGCGGTGGAATTGTTGCGTCGATTATGGCGAGAGGAGGTAAAGGAGGGTTTGCGACTGAAGCCTGTTACTGATGCCCTCGGCTGATGTGTCGGTTGATGTGTCGGACTGTGTTTCGATTCACTTTTAGGAGATCCTCCGCTAGTAATTGGTCGCACTGAAGAAGTTGGATTTGAAGTCTTGCTACCCCCAAATATATTGCCTCCTTTGAATATTCCACCATTTGAACTTGAGGGTGTAGTCCGATGCATCATACCGTAATTGTACGCCAAAATCTCGGCTAAATAGATATTCCAACGGGTTGCCAAATAGCCCCCACCTTCTCTTTCCTTCAACGATGTTATGTTGTGTTGTGTTGTGTTGTATTGTATTGTATTGTATTGTACTGTATTGTATTGTATCGTATCGCAACTATGTTTGTACTCGTGAAGAAATCGCCCGAAAATAAAGACAAACAAAAGGAGATACTCGTAGAAGGATTATATATTAAATTCGATATGGGAAATAGCTAATATCATTCTTCATTCGAGTGGAGCAGAAAGGAAATACCAAAGTCTCATCCATCCCCCAGACTTCAACCGCAAGGAGCAACTCTGCTAAATGAGGGAAAACGGGAAACAACAGGTGAATTTAGAAAAAGGAGGGACAATAAGGATATTTGAACACAATGAAGTACCTACAATTCTTTGCGTCGATTAAAAGTGAAGGAATCGAAGATCCATATCTATACTCTTGTCTTATCCGTATGTCCCATAAGTAAGACGATCTGGGTATCTCGTAACCCAATAATAGTTTAACTCTTGAGAACGGTGTATCGGTGTATCGCTGCATCGCTGTCCTGCTTGTCGGTCCATTGACCCCAACTTTCAGGGGGGTAAGCCGGTAAGGTTCCTGTAAAAGGATAACCTTACATCCTCTAGATTTATTCCACTGGTTCGTGAAGCCCATTCTAGTCTTGAAGAAAGGGCATGAGAATCATGAATGGCATGAATGGTAGTAATTTGACGAATGAATGCTCGAATATGCAAAGAGTCGCATAATCTTATACTACGGAGAATTCTTTTTTCGTCACCTTCTATCCATCTTTGTATCTTGAGAGGTTGTAAGCTTGTTTCTTGTTCCCAATGAGACGGTGACAACGTGATAACGGGCGGTAAAGGGTTGAGATGCCCCGCAACCCCTTCTTAATCTTATCCCTTTGGACGAATACCTTTCTAAAATATCAACTTTATACTAAAGAATAATACTTAATCAAATTAATTCGAGATCATGCCAACCAATTTTGAGGAAGAACTTGAAGGTCCATTTGGTGAAGCCGCACCTGAAATCTTAGAGGATAGAATATGGGTGGATGGTTGTTGGGACTTTTTCCATCATGGTACGTTTGTTCATGTAGAAGCTACCTCGAAGCTACCCCTGACGGCTCAGATACTGATATATTTGTTTCTCTACAGGACATGCCGGCGCCATGCTTCAAGCTCGACAGTTGGGCAATGAATTGGTTGTAGGAATTCATTCCGATGAATCAATTCTCGAGAACAAAGGACCAACGGTCATGACGCTACAAGAACGGTAATTTAGGACGAACATTGGTCGAGGATTGATTTACTGATTTCATATCCTCAAAGAATTGCGGCAGTAGATGCCTGCAGATGGGTTACACAATCGGTGTCATATGCGCCCTATGTTACGTCTCTGCCATGGATTTCTCATTATGGTTGCAAATATGTGGTTCATGGTGATGATATTACTTCGGACAGCAGTGGGGAGGACTGTTATCGATTTGTCAAGGCTGCAGGCAGGTTCAAGGTTGTGAAGAGAACCCCAAGTATCTCGACGACAGATCTTGTTGGACGAATGCTACTTTGCACACGAACGCACTTTATCAAATCGCTACCCAAGCTCTTGGCTGGGGAAGATGGCTCTGGAACTACCGAAGAGAGGAAAGCTGATGGCAAAGCTATGACCGAAAGGATGCGAATGTATGCTACTGACGAAACTGGATTCAACCCAGGCTCGAGTGTTTGGTTCTGGAAGGCCTCGATTGCGGCTCGAGAGGATGAGACCGAGAATGAGAAAGGAGTATTCAGTTCTTTAATGCAAGGATCAACGCCGAAGCCAGGCCAGCGAGTTGTGTACGTCGATGGTGGATTTGATCTCTTTTCCTCGGGTCACATTGAATTCCTTCGCCAGGTCATCGAGGCAGAAGAAAAGCTCGCTGGGGAAGAAGGCTGGTATAGCAAAGAAGCTGTAGCGGAACGCGTTGGTAAAGGGGCGGATTATGCGCCATGTTTCGTGGTGGCTGGTGTTCATGATGATGAAGTTATCAATCATTGGAAAGGAGTCAATTATCCCATTATGAATATCTACGAACGAGGTCTTTGCGTGTTACAATGCAAGGTATTCAACGTCCCGCACCTCTGCCACATGTCAACCCTAACTTTATATAGTATGTCAACGCCGTCATTTTTGGTGCCCCCTTTACTCCCACCAAGGCATATCTCACGACAACTCCATGGGGAGTACCTGATGCAGTCTATCATGGGCCAACAAGTTTCATGCCATTGACTTATGATCCATACGTCGCTTCGAAGGAGATGGGCATCTATCGTGAAATTGGTACACATGAGTTTGCATTTGTCAATGCTGGTCAAATTGTTCAACGGATTTTGAAAAGTCGAGACATGTATGAAGAAAGACAACGCTTAAAAGGGGTAAAGGGTATTGGCGAGGATGCCCAAAGAACACGCGAACGCATGGAAGAGGAACAGCGATTGAAAGAAAATCTTGCTTAGCACTTTTGTTGAAGAATCCAACATAGGACTTGGGCCAAAAGCTCGAGGAAAGTTCACAGGGGGGTAAGGAGGGGCAAAAAGTACATAGATACCACCTAATTTTTCATGACATAGAAAAAAGATACATACTAGATAAATGTTAAAGTATAAAGTAATTGACAAAGAGCGGTCCATGGCTGGATTTCCACCGCTAAGAGAGTATTAAGTTATGAGTTGTGCTTGTGACTTTTGTAGTACGAGTCTTTGTGGAGGTGGAGATTGACAATTGATATGAATTCCGCCTCCTGCCTATACCGCGAGTAGCCGCAAAGAATATGTTACATGTTACACAAACTCTACTTGTATAATTACAACTCACTCACTCACTCACTCACTTCTCACTTTGTTCAAAGTTATTATTATTCAAAGTAGCTACATCCATCATCAAAGTTCAAACAACCCTTCCGTGCTCTTCTCATCACCAACAACTAAATGCAAATTCGGCTCCGATCCGGATTATGATCTCAGCAAAGTAAGCCGTGTTATTACATGTACCATGTCCTCGCTCGCCAAAATAGACTTTATAAGTTTCTCGTTGATCAACAGTATCATATCTTTCTTTTGCATGGATCTACCTATTCGATGGAAGTCATAAACCTTTTCATGCTTCAATATAAGTTGATAATAATAAGTTAATGGTAGTACTCCGTGCTGTTACTTCCATAGTTGAATTCCCATGCATTGCAGTGAGCCACTGAGTAAATTCTAGACAGCTACCTCGAATACGATATCCCCCCATTCATGCCGGTAATTTATACTACACATAAATAACCATGATTTGATCGGGGAACTGTCAAACAAACCGGACCCAAACAACCCAAACGGGAGGCTGACGGAGCATTAAAATAAGGTTTATCTGGTTGATTTGGTTGATTCGTTCTTAAATACTGGTATTTGGTGAAGTTTGGCTAGTTCCATAACATAAGGAGGAGTTTGAGTTTTTTTGGATGGTTTCTTCATTGAGATTGTTTGGTTTTGCTAGTTTAGATTTCTACCCTACTATAAATTCTTTCCTTTTCCTTTGTCCACTTCCCATCTCTTATCACTCTCAAACTTTGACAACAAATCTAATTTGATTTCTTAAAATTTCTGATACCATATCACTCTCTACACTTCTTTACACTCTTTACTTCTTCTAAAAGGTGGTATCAATTGGTTATTTTGGCCACCAAGATAAACAGCAATGGCTCCATCAGCAATTTCACAAACACCTCCTAAGGATGTACAACAATCCGATGAACTCTTAGCTGCTGCTGTTACCAAGAAGATTGCAACTACTGAATTTGGTACCCTTCCTCATCTAGATGCATCTTTACTCAAGGTCACCAAAACTGTTACACCGATGACTGTTCCTTCAGCAGGAGATCCAATCATTAATACCGGCTCCAAATGTACCGACCATATGATCACAGCCGTTTGGAATAATATGACTGGATGGGGTGTACCAGAATTGAAGCCATATGGAAATCTTTCTCTTGCTCCTACAGCTTCTGTTTTACAGTAAGTTTCTTGATTTCGATTTTCTGGTGGGGAGGCGTTGAGTCACAGCCACCAATTCCTTGATTTCGAGATGATGTGGAAAGAACACGAAACGGCCAAGACCTTCTCATAATTTTCATTTATTCATTTATTTATAAGATACTGACCTGCTTTAGTTACGCAACTGAATGTTTCGAGGGCATGAAAATGTACCGTGGATTCGATGGAAAGCTCAGATTGTTCCGCCCAGATTGCAACTGTCAGCGTATGCTTACTTCCGCTACCCGTATCTCCTTGCCAGGATTCGATCCCAAGGAGTTGGAGAAGCTTATCATTGCTTTGGTTTCTGTGGATGGACCCAAATGGCTCCCAGAACGTGGTTCTTTCCTCTACTTGCGACCTACCATGATTGGTAGCGCCGGAGCACGTGAGTAACGCCCCTTGCTGAAATATTGGCATCGATACAATAACACCCCATTCAAATATGAATTTGTGGTATCCAATAGACCAATCACTAATACCGATATGTAGTTGGCGTTGCTGCCCCCAAGGAATGTACAATGTTTGTCATTTCCACCTTCATGCCTGCCATGGATTCGCCCAAGGGTATGAAGCTTCTTGCCAGTCAAGAAGGTGTCCGTGCCTGGCCCGGTGGATTCGGCTTCGCAAAGGTGGGTGCCAATTACGGACCTACCTTGATGGCAAACTCGGAAGCTCGTGCCCGTGGTTATGATCAAGTTTTGTGGTTGCTCGATGGATTGGTCACCGAGGCTGGTGCTAGCAACTTCATGGTTGTATGGGAAACTAAGGAGGGCAAAAAACAGTTGATTACTGCTCCTTTGAAGGATAAGATCATCTTGGATGGTGTCACCAGAAGAAGTGTTTTGCAGTAAGTTATCCCATCTACTTCGGTTGTTTTTGCAGGAGTAATACTAACCCAACAACCACAGACTCGTCCGAGAACGCATGCCCGAACTCGAAATCGTCGAGCGCACATTTACCATGGACGAGCTTGCCGAGACCGCCAAAGAGGGTCGCGTAATCGAAGCTTTCGCTTGCGGAACTGCGTACTTCGTAGTACCTGTCTCCCAGATCAACTACAGAGAAAAGGATATTTATATCCCCATGTCCAAGGGTGACAGCGGAGAGTATGCCGCCATAATCAAGCAATGGTTGGTCGACATCATGTACGGAAACGTGGAGCACGAATGGGGTGTTGTCATCGATGAAGTTGGTGCATGAATCATAAATCTATTGACTGGATTTGATGGTTTGTTACTCTGGTATGTCTGGCTAGGAATTGCTTGTATAGATAGTGGAGTTTGTTCTCCAATAAGCCAGACCATGTTTGTTTTGCGTTTGCGCATGGGGTGGTAAGGAACATAAGTCGTTTTATGGCGTGGACGGTTTGCTCTTTTTTGGTTCAGCAACATAGATCTCTGCTTGCATAGAGTCTCATCAGCGTTGGTGGCATTCCTGTATTTTGTAGACACCGAATATCATAGCAATGCTTTTTTGAAAACAATGTGTGTCACCTCGTCATGTCTCACCATACTCATTGTGAAGCGGTCTGAACTGTTGACAAACTCCATATATGTAGGGTTAGTACAAGGTTAGATGGCGTCTGAATTGTGCAACAGTTGGTTAAAAGTTAAATTAGAGCCTCAGTGTGTAAGTGAGTATATGTACTTGGCAGTCCCCAGCAAATAAAACATCTTCGAACATAACATTATAGCGACTCCATGCCCTCGGAGATATGAGCAGATTCAAAAATATGGCTAGTAGGCACATTTCGCAACAAATCTTAAGCGACATACTACAAGCTCAACACCCAACAGGCCTAAAGATCCATTTACCAAAACATTGCCGTCATGAACTTTTGTCGTACTTTGTCCGTTTTGCCATCAATTTCCTGGAGAATAATTCATCAGTATCCTACATGCGAAGGGAGGTGAGGAGATGTAGAGCGTACCTTTTCCGAAGCTTTCATCTTCTTTATAGCCTCATCTCCTACTTCATTAACTCCTTCCAACAATGTATTTATCTGAGTTGCATATTGGGTATCTAACAATTTTATATCATTACGATAACCCTCATCCTCGTCGCATTCTCCTACAGCCTCGCCACCGAAAACCTGAGCAGCAAGTTTGACAAACTCACTTTGCAAGCTCTCATACTGTTTCCAATATTCCTCTAGCTTCTTTTCTTCATCTTCGATGGTCTGGTTGAAATGATCAACCTGCTTGCCAATCTCGACGATTTCGGAAACTCGTCGGTTCTTATGTTGTACCGTAGTCTGGATTTTCTCGCCGGCTAATGGCGCGCCGAGGGCTGTTGCATTGTTGAAATTGTTTTCGAGGAACGAACGGTCCTTTGCCTTCTTATCGGCAAGTTTCTGGATGAGAACCGCGTGAACTTCGTCAAAAGCTGCTTTTCCAGTGTTTAGAATGTGGGTTCTTGCTTCTTCGAGAGATTCTATTGTTTAAATCAGTGTTGAGCTATCAAGTACATGTCGATATCTATGCAATTCTTACCATGAAAGGCCACGGTAAGATTATCAGGTTCAGAAGATGGCTCGACTACATGAACATGCTTTGAAATCTGAGATGAACGTGCATGTTTGTCAACATGTTGGAGTTTCCAAACATCATTCTTAGCAATTGGTTTGACAATAACACTTTTCTTCGTTCGTTCTCGGAGGTTCTTTGGTGGTGATAAAACCTTGGATACCTTGTATGTTTTAATTCTTGAAGTTTTCGATTTTGCCGCATGCGCTTCTTTTTGATCACCAGATCTGCGATGAGCGGTAAGATGGCCTTTTTGATGTTCTGCTTGACGTGCCATCACTATCTTTACTAGGAGAGAAGTATAAAGTACTCGTGGATAACCAAGTGAGCTGCAAATGTTTAACAACGTTGACTTGAAAGTGAAAATCGCTTAAAAATCTCCCCAAGTCTGAAGGAGGAAGGAACGACCTCGATAACATCCGCAACCAGATAATGCTGGACTAGAAATTCATGGCTAAGCTTGAACCACGCACAATGAAACAGTAACCTTTGCCTGCGAAATTTGGATGCAGAGTTCTTTTGCAGGAGGGAAGTTGGTTAGAGAGGATAGGATGGAGGATGAAGGATGAAGGATGAAAGATGAAGGAGATGAATGAATTGTAGAGTAAATTATTTAAACCAAACTATTTTCCGTTTCCAACGCCAATTTTATAGTGAGACCTTTTAAAAATACCAAAAAGGTGTTCAAAATGTCTGGTATTCAAACAGAAACCAGTTGATACATAAAGAAATATCGCCAGCATTCTCACCTCTCAGTCCCACTTGATTATTGCTCCAGGTTGAATCTATTCTCAATTACCCTCACAATCTCCTTCCAGTCTCTCATAGCCCCATCTCCTATATCCCCACAAGCCAACTCTTTTTCCTGAGGTCGCAGAACTTCGAACCATCTTGGGCCCTCCTCTCCATCGGTACCAATACCTAATTCCTCTCCATCAGGGACAATACCCCATTCCTGCTCCAATATCTTGATTTGACTTTTCGTAATAGGATGTCTCCACATAGCAGTATTCATCGCCGGAGCCACAATAATCCTCTTCTTCCCTTTGAACAACTTCTCCGTATCCGTGCCATTCTGAGCAGGAACTTCTAACTCCCCAGTAGTATCCCAAGCTCTCACCACACTGGTAAGCAAATTATCACTAAAACCACCAGTAATCTTCGCTAGAGTGTTGGCGCTCAATGGTGCAACAACAAGCATGTGTGCCCATCTCCTCAACTCAATATGCAGAATACTTTGGCCACGTTTCCAGGGATGAACCCATTCTTCTTCGTCCAGAAATACTCCTTGTACATTGGCATATCGATTTAAAGTATCGATATGGGGTTGTTCAGTACTTTGACCCTGTAGGAAATTGGTAGCGGATCTGGTGAGAATTACACAGATGGAGAGATTTGAATGATGTGACAGAGCGGATAGGATATTGGGGATCTTGATGGTTGCAACGGATCCGCTGGCGGCTAGGAGGAGATGTAGTTTGCCATCGGAAGCATGAGCCGTGGCGGTGAATGGGTGCGAGGTTCCCGAAACTCGGGTTCGGTGCACATCATCTTCGGAATGTATCATCTGCAACATCGTGAATGGGTAGATTAATCGTTAGATAAAGAACAGGTTGAATACCGTTTGTCATTAATTTGGCGGCAGAACAATTGAGTACTGTACACAATTAAATACTCTATTTTATTCACTCATGATAATTTTATTGTTCTTGGATGTGTTTAGATATGATATGGGTTAGACTACAAGGCTGAATGCAGCTATCGATAACTGGCTGGTACCCGTACTTATTAATATAGCCATTGCATACCTAACTAAGCATTACATATCATCACTTTGATTGGCTTGAAATTTAGTTTACTTTTCCGAGCATCATAAACATTATCGATATCAAGCAAAAGGTAACTACACTAAATAGTATCAAATTCCAACAACTCCTGTTCCTGTACATTAAGACATTTATATCTCAATATGATTGCTAGACCAATGTTATCGTCGGTATGTTTAATTCCTCCAGCTGATTCAAGGCCTATTTCCATTCAGAGTACCCAAAGTACTGACAAAGATATTCAGGTGTTCCGACAAGCTGCCCGCCCAGCAACATTTGCCTCTAAATTCTCCGTCCCTCGATTCTTTCCTCTCCCCTCCCGAAATATCTCGACAGAAGTTCGCAAGCAAATTGATCAAGTCGTTGGTTCAAAGCCTTGTGTACTTTTCATGAAAGGTACACCAGAGCAACCAATGTGTGGCTTCTCAAAGGCAACCATTCAGATCTTGAGTCTACAGGGTTTGGATCCAGATAAATTCGCTGCTCTTAATGTGCTAGAGGATGAAGGTTTACGACAAGGTTAGTCCGAGAGAGAGAGTCCACTCTTGATATGTTGTATACAAAAGCTAACCTGTATGACAAAAGGAATCAAAGAATACTCGGAATGGCCAACCATACCTCAGCTCTATGTCAACAAGGAATTTGTAGGTGGATGTGATATCTTGATTGCAATGCATCAGAATGGAGAATTGGCCAAGGTGTTGAAGAAGAATAATGTTTTGGTTGACTTCGCAAACTTATAATATGTACAACAAACGGAGAGTAGAAGGAGAAGAGAAGCAATGCCGGATGCATCTAACCGTCCTATTTATACCACGGCCTATGAATATACATTCAGTCTCATTCAAATATTTAATTCCTATGATTATGAATTTATATCTTATCTAGGGAAATTCTCTTGAACTTTACAAGAAGCAAGTATTTCATTTCATTCAAAACTCCACGCACCAATTTCATTGATGTCGACTCACAGCTCCTTGCATATATCAATAATCAAACCAATTCCAAAGCGCAGTGGTAGTGACGTAGGGACAAATAAACAAACAACATCAAATCAAGGAGCAAATACTCCATAGCGTATATCATTTATATATCATTTAATATATCATTTATATATTGCTAATGTTTTCTCATCTGCTCATTGTCTCATCTGCTCATTTTCACGCCAAAAATAAATACATCTTATCTTCTCTTCACTTCTAATCCCATACAAAATGGTTGATACGAATGAACTCCGGGCGGAGAACCTCTTCTCCATGAAGAACCATGTTTGTGTGATCACGGGTGGTGGGACTGGTATAGGACTCATGTATTTTTCCTTTCCCTACCCTTTTTAAGTCCTTCCTAATTTGTAGAAATATCAACACTAATAACTTTTGAAAGGGCAGCACAAACATTGGCTGCTAATGGCGCAAAAGTATACATCACAGGCCGCCGAATGGAAGCCCTCGAAAACGCAGCTAAACAACATTCACCCACGTCTGGAGGATCTATTATCCCGTGAGTTTCTTACCATCTTTATGATTGTCTATGAAAGTCTAACATAACGATAGAATCGGCCCCTGTGACGTAACCAGCAAGAAAGATCTTGAAAATCTCGTTGCCGAGATTAGCAAAAAAGAAAACTACATCAGTCTCCTCCTCGCCGGCGCAGGTATCTCTGGTCCCAAAGTGGAACCAAATTCTTCGAATGCCGTCGAACTAAAAGAGAAGCTATTCAACTCTGAAAGTTTCGAGGAATGGGGGACTACCTTTAATACTAACGTATCGGCTGTGTATTTCACCACCGTATGCTTTCTTCCACTCTTGCAAGCCGCGCATAAAGTTCATGGAAGTATGTCGTCTTCGGTAATAGTCATTAGTTCCATGAGTGGCATTATGAGACATGCTCAAGGTCATTTCTCATATAATGCGGCCAAGGGTGCTACGGTGCATTTGAGTAAGTTGATGAGCTATGAGTTTAAGACAATTGGGGTTAGAGTTAATAGTATTGCGCCGGGATATTTCCCGAGTGAGATGACAGTTGGGGAGAGTGATGGGAATCAAAAAAGTCATTTGGAGGATGAGAAGATACAGGAAAAGGGTCATGTACCAATGCAAAGGGCGGGAAGGTATGCTTTCCTCTCATTCTGATATTTGGGAGAAAACTAAGCTAACAACGTCTGTCTAGTGACGAGGAGATGGCGATGGCGGTGTTATTCTTGTCGAAAAACAATTACGTTAATGGAGAGATTATTGCGGTTGATGGAGGTGTTCTTTTGGAGGTTCCCGGAAAGTAACTGCATGCATTATGAGACGAGATTGAGGGAAAAGATACCTATTCATACAATAGTTAAATGTTAAGGAGATTAAGTGAAAATAAAAGTGATCAAAAGCAGCATCAAGATGTTTGGAATTCAATCATATCGCTCTCGTGTTAGTACTAGTGGTGCAATCATCAGAATTCAGCCGACGATTATCTTAGCTATGAGTGAGTCCAATTGCTCCCATTCTCTTGGTACTGTACCAATAATCATTCTCTCGTCTTACTAAAGTGGCTCTTACCGATCACTAGATCATACCCTTCGAGTCAAGAACGACATAGCTGATCGCAGCTCAAGGCTGAGTTAATCGACGAGTGTATGCACAAGCTTACACTAAATCAACATGATCGTTCCAGACTTGACATCAAGCAACTTGAAGCGCAACTTAGTTTCCTCCGTCAACCCGTCCTCTCGCCTAATATAGACTGGACAGAGCGCGTGGATAGAGTGATCGAGATTTGGAATAAGGGATTCTTCGTTCCTCGGGGATCAAAGATTGTAAGGATTAAGATGGAACATCCTGAGCTTCGGGAAAGAAATTCCATGCCAGGTTCTTAGATAGAGGATAACGATGAGCTGTCACATTCTCTCGAGCGCATGCTTGGTCGTCATAATCGAGGAATGATGTCAGGGCTTTATCGGCTCTGTGTTTCCCAACGACGAGGGAATCAAATTGGAAGAAGTGAACTCGTTGCCGACGCAAACGGTTTCTGTATTTGTAACATGTTCATAGCAGATAATAGAGAACTACGGGTGGGCGGTAAGCGAAGTTTCGTGGCCCATAAACACGGTATTAGTATTGGTGATCGTAAACTCGGAGGGAAAGGTCGTCTACATACGCATATGAAAGATCATTATCGAGGACGGAGACGGAGACACGAACGAGGGAACCGACATCATGGACGTTCGCATCCACATCGTGGTCGACATAGAAGAAGAAGAGGAAGTGGAAGAGATCATTTTTCCTCCCTCACCTCTTCATCTTCCTCGTTCAGTCTCTCAAGCTCCGATTCAGACGCATCCGTGGGCTCTCTAACCGAATATGATCATCTCGAAAACCAGCGACTGCTAGCTAATAAAGATACGTTGATAGCATGGCTCAATCACCCCGAATACCAAGTGACAAAACCAACAATACGGAAAATGTAACAAAATTTAAAATCTGCCATAAAGAATCGCAATTTCGTTAAGCCAGCCTCTGGTCAAGAACTCGAGTCCTTGCGAAAAAGAAGTCAAAGAGCTCCACAAGAGGTTCAAAAACGAGAAGGAATAATAAAACAACCGTGAGGGAAATTGTGGAAAGATCAACACCGAGCACTCAGGAAAGTGCATATGAAAGAACGTGATGAGACGAGGAAAACGGAACCAAAAAACCCCAGAAAGTGACAAGAATAAATAGAAGAGAGATTTCGCGGGGGGCTTTCCGGCTTATACACCTATGGCGAGTAATCCAGATGTACCTGGAATAGCAAGGTTGGAGAATCTTTAACTTCCACATCCACAGTACCGACTGCATCAATCTACACACAACATTCTACTTAACATCTTGGTATGACGGCTATCTACGGTAGCTGAACTTTTGCACCTCCCCCCGCTTACCTCCAAACCCCCAATTAAGCACAAACCCAGATCCCGATCCCCTTCATACATGATTCTCCTACCCTCTCATTCTCTCAAAACGCATCAAGAACCCACCTCCAAGCCGCATCTCTCCTAGCGAATGCAAGCGCCAAAGAAGCTGAAGCAACCAACTTCAGAGTCATATTAGATGACGAGAATGAGGGTAGGTATACGAATAAGCATGTAAATGGGGAAGAGAAAACAAGAGCAAATATGAAAGAACAAGGGAAAGAAGAGACAAGAAAAGAAATAGAGAGATTAGAAGAAGAAGCGGCGGAATTGTCGAGGGGGGAGAGAGAATGATGGCGGAGGCAGTACAGATGGACGAGGAGTTTGCGAGGGAGACGCAGGAGGATGAGAGTAAGGTGGATGGGAGTCGGTGGTCGGTCTGGTTTGGGCTTGGGCTTGTATATTGGCATGGACGGGGGCAGGTTAGTGGGACTTGTGGGGGTGAACATGGAGATGATGATGAATGTACTGACTGATGATGGATCTCTTCTATATATCGTTGTGAGCGTTGCTGACAGCTTCAGTGCCAAATTTGAGCTGAACATCATTAGAAGCTCTCGATGAAGGTAGCCGGCCAAAGTTTCAAGGGAATTTAGCAGAATGTGATCACGATGATTCGCGAATCAATATATTTTGATATTATATCACTATTCAGTTTCATCCAATAAATTTCAGATTGTTAAAAAGATAATTATAACATTACGTTCAAAATTGAAGCTCTGGCTTGTGGAAATTTATATCTTCCGACTTATAGTGCTCTGCGACAATTCTGTACAAATACGAAGGCGCATGGGTACCTCTGTTGGATCTATTAGTATTATTCGTCGAATGAAAGTTTATAACTTACAGATTTGTAATGTAGAGATCAACTAGATCAGGGGGTACATAGTCGAAAAGAGGATTGTCGACTTCAACCTTATCTACAAATTCCCCATCCTCAAATCCAACCACATTTCCAGGATCGCCATATTCGATGAGGGATTCAAATTCAAAAGGATATTCGGGACTGAGCTTGTAGACGCCACTAACAACAATGACGGGTACTTTGTGAACCTTCGCAGCTTTCGCGATGATGCGTGCCCCGGCAGCAGCTACCAACCCTCCATTGGCGATGACGGCATGGGTAGCCAAAATGACCTTATTAACTCTCGACATTATCGCGAATATCGCGGCATCCGGAATAAGATCAACAGTAATTCCAGCAGCCGAGAGTGGTTTCAAAAAGGTTTCTGTGTCAAGGTCCCCATCGGTATCCTGCGCAGTCTTTCCAACAACTGTAGAATGAGTTGTTGAGTGAGCATTTGGGTACGATTCGGCAACGAATACAGTGAACTTTCTCTTCTCTGCAGCTTTCAGCAAAAACTTCTGCACACTTCTCGAAGGACCATGGGTGAGTATAACTTCGTTTTCGTGAATGAGATCCTGCGCATAACTAGCAATTTGATCATCTGCTTGATCGAGCTCATCGATAATCTCCTCGATGCCAATGATAATTTCAGCTTTGAGATCTCTCGTGGTTAAGGCCATTCTAGTCGCAAGCGAACTTATGTTCAACCCAGATCTGCTGTGAGGAGATACGGTTCCCGAGGGTGTCGAGGCTGGTGATGGGGCAGCTGAGAGGAGGTTGAACATCGACTGCTGCACAGGAACGCCATGCTGAACAGCATAAGACATATGCGATGTTCCCAAAGGAGGCCGTGAGCCTTGTGTTCGTCCTCCAAAGGCATCATCTCCAATCGATCCCACATCGCTGAAACCCTCACGCCTGGGTGAACCCATCTGACTGTTTGACGCCGAATCACTGATATCCTCAGTACGGTCCTCTTTTGCTTCGTCCCTGATCATACCCAACACTCTGCGAACAATGTTGCCTACGACCATTTCCCTTGGTTGAGCTTCAATTAGCCTTTGTCCCACTTTTCGAATTCGGTCCAGGACTTTTGTGATATCCGCCCATCTTTGCTTTGCGACAACTTGAAGTAACAAATGAGCTGTAGCTATGGCGCATGATCTCGAGTTTTGAATCTGTCTTCGTTTCAAAAGTCTACAATGCGTTAGTCCATTGACTATGGTAAATGTTGTGCCATGGAGGGGAACATTACGATATCAAATTTTCTATGGATGACTCAACTGGTTGACCTTTCAACGATTTCAGATATGTACCAAGATCAGGCGCATATCCACTATGAACTGGAGGCATGTTTTTGTTTTTTATTGAAAATCTTGGGAGGAGGGGGGTTAGATGAATTGCTTAGAAAAGCTGAAAGGAGAATAATTCAAGTGGTTTGTGGAGGAAAAGAGGTGTATTAGTATAATTCCTCCGTAGTTACATTTGAGCCGAATTCTATAGGATCATCATTTTGGGTTATATATTGTCTGACCGCTTTCATTTTGCCATTTTTTAAAAGGCGGTCAGACACTTCCCTCCCTCACCGGTAGCTATTTCATATTCGAGAAACAATCTACTTAGGTACCTACCTAGTAGTACTTGTCTGGGCGAGACAATACGGGTCTATACCTCAGAATATTCCCCCTTAAATCCCCACTATAATATCAATCACATGTACAGGTTGGTTATATGTTACTCGAGTATATGCCCGAGTTACTGTACTGTAGCACGACGATAGATAATTAATAACACGCTTTCATATGATAATTCTGACTGACACTCTTTTCATTAATACAGTATATTCTTTCCTCCAAGCCAAGCCAAGGTCAATAATTATCCGTTTCTAAAGCATCGGTCTTCTCCAAACCTTTAACTTATTTTATTTTATTTTATTTCATTTTATTTTATTTTATTTTATTTTATTTTATTATTTATTTATTTTATCCAAGGTTCCATTTCACCAGACCAGACCAGACCAGACCAGACCAGACAAGCGGCTTTTGCTTTGTAGTTGTGACATACCCGTACGGAGCCTCCCATACTCTGTTTCTACACTATACAGTACTACGAGTTAATTCCACAACACAACACAGCCCCTCATCCCTTGCGAACATTCGAATTCGACGATAACTTGCGCGAAAAACATCATTCGGCTTTTAAACAAGCAAAACCTACTTTCCGCACCGAGTCTCCGATATCATAAACTTTTGGAGCTTTGCGCTCCCAGCTCTTTTACTTGGAATCTCGCTCATCTCCATCGTTTATGATCAATTGATAGAAGGCTTCCTTCATGGATCGGGAAATATTATGAATTCTCTGAATATCCTCTCGGGGCGAGGGTCTCCTCCGCATTCTCCATCACTTTCACGTTCGAATTCCTTGGGAAATGTATTGGCATCCACAACTATATCAGAATCAAGAAAGAATTCGCGAGAAGAGTTATACAGCGAGAAGCCGGAAGGGCTTGATCAGGAGGATGCGCCAGACTCGAACCCTGACGATGACAATTCAATACACGAACGCACACCTCTGCTGGACAAAGAAAACACACTCTATCATACAAATGAGCATGTGGGAATAGCGAGGAGGTTCTATGATTCTATACGGTGGGTGCTATTTACTTTTGTTGCGCCGGGTGTATACGCTATAGCTTGCTTGTACGATGAAAGGGGCAATTTCGCCCCAATCTCTCAGTTCAGAAAACTGTTGGGTGGCACAACTGGAGAGTCAATAGCCCAGACAACTAGA
The DNA here is from genome assembly GCA_000503235.1 of Sclerotinia borealis F-4128. Taxonomy (NCBI): domain Eukaryota; kingdom Fungi; phylum Ascomycota; class Leotiomycetes; order Helotiales; family Sclerotiniaceae; genus Sclerotinia; species Sclerotinia borealis. The sequence goes on from KI628561.1 coordinate 253,851, forward strand.
GGATCGCCTATTTCCGAGAGCAGTAGTATCAGCGGTTTGGCCAATGGAAAGCTGTCAGCTGCACAAATATCCTCATCGAGAGGTCCTACTTCGCCGAATTTCTCGTCCTTCATCTCATCTGAGTCTGATTCAGATAATGACCGGTTTCTTAGTGAGACAGATAACTCTGCAACGAAACTGCCACATCGTCAAACGCGTTCAAAATCCTTACAAAGTTCTGACGAGATCTCGCCTGCGAGAAGGTCTATTCGCATCAAACTTCACAGCGATGAAAATCTAAGGCAGCGGAAGCACCGGAAGGCTCAGTCAACCACTACTCAAAGTGATGGATCCGGCGGTTCCATGTCTGCTACCGAGATGACTGCTGCGATTATGAAGTCGCCGACATCCCCCGCCACTTCCTCTCTCCTCATGACAAAGTATCCACGAGCTCCAGCGCCACCGCGACCTCTCATACCTCGACGGCAACCATCCTACGCTATTGATGCTCCTATGGGGAAGCTCACACAAAAGACTCTCGTCCTTGACCTCGACGAAACTTTGATACACAGTATGGTGCATGGAGGTCGAATGAGTACTGGTCATATGGTTGAAGTACAAATCACAAACTTCATGGGCCCAGGAGGTGTTGGTCCCCAGCATCCAATATTGTATTATGTAAATAAGAGGCCATATTGCGATGAGTTCTTGCGACGTGTAAGCAGTGATGTATGTTTTGGGAGGAAAGTTACTAACAAGGTCACAGGTTTGCAAGTGGTATAATTTGGTTGTTTTCACTGCATCACTTCAAGATTACGCAGACCCGGTTATAGATTGGCTAGAACAGGAGCGTAAATTCTTTTCAGCACGATACTATCGTCAGCACTGTACCTTTCGAAACGGCGCCTACATCAAGGACCTTAGCTCTGTTGAGCCTGATCTAAGCAAAGTCATGATATTAGATAATAGTCCAACGAGTTATCTGTTCCATCAAGGTGAATACATGTCATTTATGAGGTACTGAATGGAGCTAACAATACGGTAGACAACGCAATACCCATAGAAGGGTGGATCAATGACCCTACGGATAATGATCTCCTGCATCTCGTACCCCTTTTAGAAGGACTGCAGTATGTGACAGATGTACGGGCTTTTCTTGCATTACGTGGCGGGGAGGATGGGAAGCATATGACTTCTTAAGTTCTTAAGGAAAGGATTGGGTTGAAATATCAAGTTCGGAATGGAGTATAGGACTACTTTCAAGCATAAATACTTTAATGATACGGTTATATCAACTCCTCAACTGCATTTTTCATTAACCGACTTTGTGGTATTTCAAGATACTAGTACTCGAGTATAATATCAAAAGAGATTCCATGTACGAGTAGTTGTAGTAGGTAAAGTCAGTACTGGTATATGATTGAATGAATGAATGAATGAAAGTGATGCAAAGTTTTGAAATCTTCTCATTGTCGGATTGCATTACAACTTATTAAATACAGTTCGATCCAAGTCTCCCATATTGGAATACTGTATGAATGAACTAGAACATGATATGAGGATATATCTGGGCAATACTTAGGTATATTTATATCTGAGCCGCGACGAAAATGTATTCCCTGATATCTCCTTCTTATCGCAAAAGATAAGATTTACAGCCCTAAGTTCTAGTCTATCGAAGCTTGCGGGGCGGGGTTCAGTTCCAACAATTGTTTCTTTTTTCGCAACCAACCACACCAAAATCTTTGCGGATCAAATCCAAATCTCACAATTTAATACTCGAGTAACTCTCGCCTACTAAACTTCTACAACCCGAATCGCTGATCTCAATCCTGACGACCATATCATAACATCAATGCGATAAAAAAGAAAGCTCAAATACAATTCAAAATATAGCCACAAACAGCTTCATTCATATATGCATCGTTGCCGGTAGCACACAATCAATATGCCTATAATGTCCAGCGGCGAGTCGATTAAGGCGCAAGTCGTCGACAAGATTCCAAAACGATTCAAGGAACTAAAATTTGGTATTCAGTCAAATCAAGATATTGTCAACCAGGGTGTTATAGAAGTTTCGAATCGTATGCTGTATAATGTTGAGAATGGTCGAACTGCTGTTCCACATGGTCCTCTTGATCCAAGATTGGTGAGAGAGACTTGCCTCGATCTACAGATGATTTGTACTAAAACGTTGCCATAGGGTACTTCCAGCAAATCTGGACGCTGCGAAACTTGTGATAAAGGTCTGCAAGATTGCAATGGTCATTTTGGTCATGTTAGATTACCGCTTCCAGCTTTCCATATTGGGTACTTGAAATTGGTTATAATGATTCTACAAAACGTTTGCAAGGTATGTCGAAAGCCCCATCTCCTTGTGATTAGTTAAGTGCTAATGTTCATAGACATGCGCTAGAGTTCTACTCACCGATGCCGAGCGACGACAATTCTTGAAGGAGTTACGAAAGCCAGGTATTGATAATTTGAAGCGCACGCAAATCTGTAAGAAGATTAACGAGCAATGCCGGAAGGCGAGTCAGTGTCCTTACTGCGATGCTACCAATGGACAAATCAGGAAAGTCAGCGTCGTTCGCTTGGCACACGACAAATATACAAAGTACAATAAGTCCACTGCAGCGAAGAAAGCAGTCCCACCGGGAATGGTCGAATACCAAAGATCGTTTGAAGAAGCTAAGAAGAACAACACAGAGTTAGAGAAACACGTAAAGAAGGTTTATGAGGATCTACACCCATTGAGAGTGCTGAACTTGTTCAAGTTGATCACGCCGAGCGATTGCGAACTTCTTGGGATCAACCCGGCTGAAGGTCGCCCTGAAATGTTTTTATGGCAGTTTGTCCCAGCCCCCCCAATCTGCATTCGACCCTCTGTTGCGCAAGATGGAGCGAGTAATGAGGATGATCTCACCGCCAAACTTGCCGAAATTGTTAACATAAGCTCTCTGATGAGAGCGGCATTACAGAAAGGGCAAGCGGTACAGACAATCATGGAGCAATGGGATTTTCTTCAACTACAAATCGCCATGTATGTTAACAGCGATGTTCCAGGCCTTCAGCAACCTGGATTCGGAAAGGCCATTCGAGGATTTTGTCAACGGTTAAAAGGAAAGCAAGGTCGTTTCCGAGGCAATTTGTCTGGAAAGCGTGTTGATTTCTCGGGACGAACTGTCATTTCTCCGGATCCGAATCTTGGGATTGACGAAGTTGCCGTTCCTATGTTGGTGGCAAAGAATCTCACATATCCCGAACGAGTCCAACGTCAGAATATCGAAAAGTTGCGCAAGTGCGTCATAAATGGTCCAAACGTCCATCCTGGTGCACAACAAATCATCAAGAAAGATTCCAACCATAAGATATCTTTGAAATTTGCTAAACGGGATAATGAGGCAAAATTTCTCAAGATAGGAGACGTTGTTGAAAGACATCTTGAGGATGGCGATATTGTTCTTTTCAACCGTCAGCCATCTCTGCATAAGCTTAGTATCATGAGTCATTTTGCAAAAATTCGACCATGGAGAACATTCCGTCTGAATGAATGCGTCTGCAATCCGTATAACGCAGATTTCGACGGTGATGAAATGAATCTTCACGTACCGCAAACAGAGGAGGCTCGAACCGAGGCGATCAATCTGATGGGAGTGAAAAACAATCTTTCGACTCCTAAGAACGGAGAACCTATTATTTGTGCTACCCAGGACTTCATCACTGCAGCCTATTTACTTTCCAGTAAAGAAAACTTTTTCGATCGTAAGACATTCACGAATATCTGCATGTACATGGTCAACTCAGATCTTCATCTGGACCTTCCTCCACCGACTATTCTAAAACCTCAAGCGCTTTGGACTGGCAAGCAAGTTTTTAGCATCCTCATGCGCCCAAATAATCAAGATAATATACTTGTCAATGTTGACGCAAAATGTCGAGATTTTGTACCAAATATGGTGCCACAGGGGTATGCGAATGACATGGAGGAGAATGACGGATGGCTGGTAGTTCGGAATTCGGAAGTAATGTGTGGCCTTATGGACAAGAGCACAGTTGGATCTGGGAAGAAGGACTCTATATTTTACGTCATATTGCGTGATTATGGCCCCGATGCAGCTGTTGTGGCCATGAACCGCTTGTCTAAGCTTTCCGCTCGGTACTTGACTAACATGGGGTTCTCTATTGGAATTAGTGATGTTTATCCTTCCGACGAACTCAACAAGAATAAGGCTAGTCTGATCGCCGCTGCCTACGCAGAGTGTGAGGAACTGATTGAAAGTTTCAAGAACAACACATTGGAGAAATCAACGGGTTTAAGCATGGAGGAGACCCTTGAAGCTAAACTTTCCGGCAAGCTAAGTCAAGTTCGTGGCGCAGCTGGAAAAGAGTGTCTCAGAACCTTATACGCTTCGAGTTCACCACTAGTAATGGCTAATTCAGGGTCAAAAGGTTCGGCAATTAACGTTGCGCAGATGGTGGCCCTGGTAGGGCAACAAATTATTGGAGGTTCTCGTGTCCAAGAAGGTTTTCAAGATAGAACTCTTCCTCATTTCCCGAAGCATTCCAAACAGCCTCCTGCCAAAGGTTTCGTCGCAAACAGCTTCTTCACTGGATTGACTCCATACGAATTCATCTTTCACGCTATGTCTGGACGTGAAGGTTTGGTTGATACCGCGGTCAAAACAGCAGAAACTGGTTATATGTCACGACGACTCATGAAATCTCTGGAGGATTTGTCAACCCAGTACGATGATACTGTTAGAACTTCTGGTGGTGGAATTGTTCAATTCCAGTTTGGTGCTGACGGACTGGATCCTCTTGACATGGAGGGAAATGCAGTTCCTGTCAATTTCAAGCGAACCTGGACCCAAGCAGCGACTCTTACATGGGACAACCAAGAGAAATCGCTCCTACCATTCGAGGTTACTAGTCAATGCACGGAACACTTGGCAAAATTCAAAGCCAAATTTTCTAGATTTGGACTTCGTCACGGAGAGCCATTAAGCTACGACGATGCGAGCGACTACGGTGTGGATGAGCACGATGGTGGCCGGGAATTCCTTGCAGCCGTCAGCAAATTTGTAGGTGAAAAAGCATCACACATGGCTAGAGCACGTGCGAGGGCTATGCTTCACGATTTCGTAAACGATCCCACAGTTACGGGGATCATTTACGACGAGAAAAACGAGTTTCCAAGCTCAAGAGCATATGTTAACCAGGTAGCCAAGGTTTCCAAGACCACTTTGAAAAAGTTCTGTGAACTTTGCCTGGAGAAGTACTCGAGAGCCAAAGTCGAACCAGGTCATGCCGTCGGAGCTGTTGGAGCGCAATCGATCGGAGAACCAGGAACACAAATGACCTTGAAAACCTTCCATTTTGCTGGTGTCGCTGGTATGAACTTGACTGCAGGTGTACCCCGGATTAAGGAAATCATCAACGCTTCAAAGACGATTGCTACGCCGTTCGTCAAATGCCCTCTGCTAAACGATAAGGATCTGAATGTGGCCCGTCTCGTCAAAGCTCGTATGGAGAAGACCTACTTGCATGAAGTTCTTCACTTTGCTGAGGACATGTGGTCAGCAAGATCTGCAATAATCTGTCTGGCTGTAGACACAGAATATTTATTAAATAGGCAAATTGATGTCACTGTTGAAAATATCGCCACTACAATTTTAAAGAACAAAAAGCTGAAGGTCAAGAGTGAGGATCTCAGCGTCAAAGGGGATTGCATTTTCATTAGAGTTACTCACGATGGTAGCGCTCCTACCACAGCTCGTGGAGCCGCAGCTAAGGGCAAACCTACTCTTGATGAAGGCGGCTCTGACCTTTTACTCCGCGTACACCACCTCAAGCGTGCTGTGCCAGACTTGGCCATATCCGGATATCCGGAAGCCACAAGAGCTATTATCAATACATCTGAACACGAGAAGCCAGAGTACACAGTTGTTGTTGAAGGATATGGTCTTCGTGCCTGTATCGGAACCGAAGGTGTCGACGGCACTAAAGTCAAATCTAACAGCGTCTTGGAAATGCGTGACGTCCTCGGTATCGAAGCTGCTCGTTACACAATCGCCAACGAAATCGCAACCGTCATGGCGGATATGGACATCGATCCTCGTCACATGCAACTTCTTGCCGATGTCATGACGTACAAGGGGGAAGTTTTAGGTATCACTCGTTTCGGTCTTTCGAAAATGAGAGATAGTGTGTTGCAGCTTGCTTCCTTCGAGAAAACACCAGATCATTTATTCGATGCGGCTGCGGGCATGAAGACGGATAGAATTGAGGGTGTCAGTGAGTGCATCATCATGGGACAGACGATGGGCGTAGGCACGGGTGCGTTCAAGGTCATTAGACAATTGGATCTTACTCCTGATGATCTCAAAGTGAAGCCAACGCTATTTGAAGATGCGTGGAAAGTAGACCAAAGAGAGAGAGTGAAGTTGAAGAGATCAACTCATGGTTGAGATTACGATAGTAATGTGGAGATATGGTGATTTGATGGAGTTTGATGGCGAAGAATTGGCATATACTTGATTGAGAGATTGGGGCATACTTTGGTGTTTTATCGAAGGCGAGCTTGTCTATACAGTACAATACCCAACAAATAAAATCAAAAATATACAGAATAATCAGAACATAATTCGTCCGTTGAAATTGGTTGTAGTGATAGCATTTCAATCTCGATCCCAATCTATCCCATATGACATAGACATAGAAAACACTATCGATACATCACTCCGTAAGTTCAAACTCTCCACTGACCCCCTCAAACGGCGTAATCGTCCCTCCAACCACCTTCGAATCTCCAAAATATCTAATCCTAAACCTACCCTTCTGCGCCCACTCCTCCGTTTCCCACGTAATCAGAACCTCACTGGTCCCCAATATCTCGCTAATTTTCTTCCACTCAAAGATTAAACCCCAATCGCTATCATCGCGCACCCGCTGCCATCTATTGGTACCAGAGATCTGCATCTCGATGGCTGCATATGTGGATTCGAGATGCAGGTTATTGCGCGGGTTGGCGCCGATGAATGTGGCGGTTATGATTGGGGAGGAGGACAGTGGATATGAGGGAGAAACATCGATTTTTACATCCCCGTAGGAAGTGAAAAGGGGGTGACCGTCGTAGACGACGCCGGTTATGAAGGAGAGGGAGGTGTTAACGTTATTTGGGGGGAGGGGGCCGGGCGGGGGATGAGAGGTAGAGGATGTGCTTAGATAGGGGAGGTTGCTGAGAGTGAGGTTGATAAAGGCGTTGAGAGTGTAGGGGCCGTAGAGAGTAGAAGCGCCTTCGTAGCGTTGAATGCCGTATTCCTCGGGTGTGGCAATATAGTGCGTATAGCTATTTGCCGGGCCTCCGATGACAACTATCGGTTCTGGGGAGGATGATTCTGAGAGGATGGTTGATGCAGCCGAGTCATGGATAGCTTCTTTCCATCGACGACCGGACATTGTGGTTGCTTCGCCCGGACTGACGATTATAAGTAACTGTCCGACTCGGAGCACCTGCACATCGACAACATTGGGTGTCCACAAGTAGGGAGTCGTCATCTCACCAACATCAAGCAAAATAGGCTTGGGGTAATGACAACGCTGTTGCTGCTTGCTCGGTGCCTTAATGAGACCAGAGACAACTCGCCACACGGGCGAAGCATTTGGTGCGTTGGGATCATTTTGAGTGAAATCAAATGCACCTGGTCCATCAGAGGTTCCAGCGGCGAAGGAATACCCTAAAGCAGCCGGACATGTATGAACGTAACTTCCATTGGCCAAGGGAAAGGAGAAGTTGGACATGTCTTGAAATGTATGGAATGATTTCACCGATGACCCCGAAACAGCAGTCAACTTTGAGCCAGTCCCATCGTATAAATCCTTGGCAGGTTGAAACTGTCTCTTGCCAACCTCGTGGCAGGATGATGCTCCGTTATTTTTTACGCGAAAGTAAGGCCCACGGGCATGACAGTACTGGCTTCTACCATCACTACATGTGCTGTTTTCGAGGCTGCATTGCTGTCCGGATCCATCTTCACACCAAGCCCCAAGGACATTCGGGCTTGTGTCGCCAACATTAGCTTGTGAGAATCCTGCGACAAAGCCTTCAGCTGCGTTTTCCTCCTGAGCTACACTCTTTTCAAAAAGATCTGCAGCGACACCTTTGTTATCCCCTGAAATCAGGGTATTATTTCCTAGCATCGAAGTCCCGTGCGTGGGAAACCAGGTCAACACCCCGATATTCTTCCCGTCAGACACCCGCGAGAACTTCAACAGAGTGAGGTCTTTCTCGACAGATCCATCATCCTCGGTGCTAGCATTGTATTTCGCTCTTTCCTCTTTTGGATTTGCTAAATAGGCATATAAACTCCGATTGATGTTGGCATCAAAGACTTTCGTCGAACCAACATTAAGATATCCAGGTTGTAGGCTAGTATGTGCTCTTTGGATAGACAAAACAGCTCCGTCTACTATAGCCCGATAGCTCTGTTTACTGAATCCTTTGCTGGTAATTTGAGGCAATAGATAGTTCAGCCAAGCTCCAGGGCCCGAATGGGAATGTGTACCTGTCACAGCGACATTCTGTTGTCCATACAAAGCATAATCGCTACCAAGATTTGCAAGGCCCTCTAATATCCCGTACCTAACGGCAGTATCTCCTGATTGTGTGTCCAAAACGAGATAGATGAATCGGTCCTCTGGCCGATCAACATCGCCTACGATAAAAGCTCGAGAATAGAGTCGTTGCCGTAGTCCTGATCCAACTTGTTTGGTGTCTGCATATCCCATCATGTTTATCTCCACGACTGGGCTAATGACTATTAGTATTGCAGTATAATAGTTAAAAGGAAGGATTCCCATACCCAGTGATATCTGCTTTCCCAATTCCCAGTAAATACTGACTTCCTTTCGAACTAACATCCTGCTGTTGCCCGTAATCTTCATCTTTCCATATCCAAAACTCCTTTCGTAGAGACCCACCAGTAAAGGTGCTGTACGAAAATAATAAGAAAGCGGCAACGAGGATCACTCCGACAGCATTCATCACAAATCGTCGAGAGTAGAAGCTATTCCGCCTAGGCTCACGTCGGTCCAGGTCAAAAGGACCAGCCTTCATTTCTGGATCCTGCTCCATAATGCTAAAGCAAGAATAGCTGTATTTCGTAATCCAATTCCCTTTAAATATGGGAATGTCATTACATTATTGCATGTTGAACAATGTGAAGTTTGTAGGTAAAGATGGGATGAGAGGAAGTTGGTGGTTCTCAAGCTCTCTTATCGGGTGAGCCTGGCGCGCAAGGCAGACCTGAATCTTACAGTTATGCTCATAGCTTATTGACTTCACGAGAGAAATTAACCATCTCTCAAACACAAGATACTCACTCACATTCGACAAAGATAGTGTGCAAATTAATTGTTAAGGTCTTTCACAACACAAACGAATTCGAAACAACTGAATGTACTGGCGGGAAAGATAGAATCCCGAGTTGATTCACCAGGTGGCCTGGCACAAATTCGAATAAAAGTCAGGCTTCTGCACATCGAATACCTCAACCTCACAGCCAACCCATCAACCCAAACACTAAGCATCACCCCAAACATGCCTCTCGTTACCGAAACCCACGAGTCTCTCCCGTATATAGACATCGAACCTACCCCCCTTGAACGCGCCGCCGTCGAATCCCTCATAATCACCTACCTCGAACCCGCCTCAACATCCACACTACACCCCTCTCTCCCACCCCTCGCTCCCTCCAACCTCTCTCCCGCTCTCACTATCGAACACGCCCGAATCTCCTCCTCCACGCCCCCACTACCTCTAAAAGCCATCGACCTGACCCGCTACGAAACACTTTCCCCCTCCGAATCCTCTCTCCCCCCTTCAACCCTCCTCTCACAAGCCTACACCTCTCAAATTTATCTCAACACGCGTCTTACCAACCTCTCTCTACTCGATCAATTCGGTAAAAACGCTTGGTTGATTGGAAACGCACAGTTGGAGGATATATTGAAGGGGTTGGAGAGGGAAGTGGCGGCAAAGAAAGATGAAATTGATATTGTGGTGATTGGGAGAAAGAATGCGCAGGAAGCGGTGGAGGCAGAGATTAGGGGATTGGAGGAGGGGTGGAAGAAAGGGGTAGGAAGAGTGTTGGAGACGGAGGTGGCGGCTGAGGGGGTTAGGAGGGAGATTTTGGAGAGGAGAAGGGCTGGTGCTTTTTAATTTTAAAGCTGGGAGGGAGTGTACAATTGGGAAGGGAGAAAAGAATGATGGTGAAAGTACTCTGCCTGGTTTTAGTTGAGATTACACAATATATCTGAACGACAAAGGATTGATCGTGGATACAACTTAGTCTACCGTTTATATTCACGGTCTTGGTATCATTGGGACTGCATCTTAAAATTATAATTGAGGCTTTAGGATAAAATATGCATGGTGTAAAACTAATTTGCATTCGACAGGAGTACCGCCAACAGCTTCCATAATACAATTGCAAAGTGACTGAAAAACTGACACTTGTCTGCATCTCACGTATTGCCCACAAACCCCAGTCCATTTGATCATCTCATGAACGAGCGTAACCTGTATCTGAACGCCATCAAGTATATGAATTCATCCCAATCCGACAGTACTTCACTTCTGGTGAAGGGGGTCAATGCTCTCCACACTTTCATACTTTGTTCTTCTCATGATACTCTCGACAGGTCCTAATAACCTCTGGAAGCCGTTTTTGCCAAGGGTAGCAACCTTTACCTCGGTTTTGCTAATGACACTGGCGGCTCGGGGAGCATCATTCAATAATGCCAGCTCTCCGAAATAATCTCCCTTATGATACAGTTTCACCGGGTTATCTACGCCACGCTTGTATGCTTCAGCCTCCCCACTTTCAAGAAGGTAAAATGCTTCTCCAGCATCTCCTTCAGTAATGATCGAAGTACCAGGAGGGTATTTCTGCGTCTCCAAAGCATCGGCAATTTTTGATCTTTCATAACGGGTCAGGGTTGAAAGAAGAGGTACTTCTTCGAGGAAACTTTCATAGAGACGACGGCGCTGGAATGTCGAATCCATAAGAATTCGGCGGAAAGTGATACGGTCCAACGCCCAAAGAGTGCAAGATGCTTCGGCAGATATCACCGTGGCAGCTCTGGGGGCGTTATACATAAGGGCGAGTTCACCAAAAGATCCACCAGGCTCAATGGTGGCCACTTTAGTCCCGAGACCATCGGAACCTGGCTGCAGCCAACCGGAGGAATTGACATGTACGTCAAAAGAGCCTTTCTCCACTACGTAGAAGAAATCTCCCTGATCGCCTTGTGTGATGACCTGAGGAAAGTCAGTGGAATTCAGAAAAGACAACAAAAGTAGTTAGCACATACCTTAATGCCGACAGCTGGAATTGGCTTCTCTACGAGAGCACCCAGAACTTGGGCGCTTTGCTCATCATCAAGATGACTGAACAGGAAGTTTCCGGAAATCGACTTTTGCAGGCGTGCTACCTGCTCTTGTGTTTTCTGATGGTATGGTGGAGACCAGTTGTCGTTGGACGAAGCTGTGGGGTTGAGAGATTCGGCCGAAACAGAAGTGCGCCTTCCCATGCCATAATGCTCGGGAAAACCTTCACTCGCGGGTTTGAAAGAAGATGGTGGGAAGTCTCCAGCAGTTGCATCTCCACCAAACGAAGCTCCAAACGAAGGTATCCCTTTCGAGAACCCAAAACTGGGTGTTGTTGGTGATGTAATAGTATCATTCTCATCCTCCTCTATGACTTTCGAAATAGTGCCGGAACTTGTTTGTTCATGTCCTGCGCCACTTCCATCGCCGCCAAAAGGGTTGACATAAGTTCCAAGCCGTCCAGGGAAGGTATTCCCAGCCATGTTCGGGCGATTTACTGTTCCGGGCGATACAGAACGATACGATCTATTACGAGAGGTAGATGTAAGAAACCCTGCGCGCTCCGTTTCTAGGCGTTGACCAAAATAGTTGGCACAGAATTGTAGGATATCGATAGGTTGAGTTCTAAGGATTTCTCGACTGAGGGACTCGATTTCGGTCAAGTACGCCGGCGGTAGGGACATTCGATCTTATCGTGAGAGGTTAACAGCTCAATGCTTTATTGACAGACAGTGAACATTCATAGGATCGCAATAAAGTAATCCAGTGAGTAAATCGAGGGGAGAATTCCAAGAAAATGCGGGGGAATTAAGAAGGGGTTGATAGGCCAAGTTAATGTAATCTATATTATCGGGAACCAATTTAGTGAAAGCTCATGAGAAGCATGTAGGATGAGTGAAGGGATAGGGAATTAAAGGAGAGTAGTAGAGTAGGTACAGGTTATATGCCAACCAGCTAGAAAGTGGGTGGAAATGATTGATGTACTCACAAATAGCTAGCTATCCTTTTCTATAATGCACAAGCTTCAGTAACTCAACTCGGACACTCGGACTGGAATGAGTGAATCCACACGGAAGTGGAGCAATGAGCTTGAGTCGGTCGGTTCTCTGAGAGCTTTCTCTATGTATGTTAGATTGAGACTCTAATAAAGTAGGCAATGATGTTGGATGGATATGAAGGTTAAAGGAGTTGAGATGATATAAGTTGGAATAAAGGGTATAAAGGATATTTTTGACAAGAAGGTATTTGGAGTGGAGAGAAAAGGTAGTTACTAGGTAGGTAGGTAGGTAGGTATCTTGATCTTGATCTACTGAGGGGAAGACCTCCTCTCGCTTTGATGTGGGGAGAAAGAGGTACTTGTAAGTAAAAGTAAAGTATAGCTTCTATGAAAGGTTCGAGAAGAAACCTAGAAGGAATCGAAGCAAGCAAGGTCGGAGGAGTAATGCTTGATGATTGGTGGAAAGCTAGCCTCAGGTAGGGTGAGAGATGAACAATAACTTGAGTAAATTGTATTTGAAAAGGTCCCATCTAATATATATCTTGGTACCTAGGGTAAAAAAAGGAGAAGGAAAGGGTTTTAAGTCCAAGCTGTGAGAACCTTCATTTTAATACAGATAGCTTTGAATATTAGACATTTCCATTTACAATGAACAAAGACTGTATTTGTAGTTTGGTCCTTAATTAGATTTTAGATCACTTATTAGAGATAGGTAATGTTGTTCATCAAAGAATCTCATCCAAGACCCATTGACTTTCTCTCAATATTCAATCTCCGATTGTATTGTTTGCGACAATCTAATGAATATAGGAATCTATTCTTTATAGGATTATTTGAATCCATGTTGATATAAGATTTGAGTTGAGCTCTGTTAATTAGAGAGTTTGATATCAAAGTTATTATAGATTAGTATAGTAAGTCAGAGATAAGCGTTTTATATAAAGTATAATAATAATAGACTTCGTTATTATATATTTTTATAGTTAATGAATATTAGTTATCTTAAAGAACTAATTAATTTTTAATAAATCTATAATTTCGAGTTACTAGTAGTATTTATTTAATAGTATTTAATTTTATATATATTATTTGATAACTTTGAAATATAATTTAATTAATTCGAGTATATTTATTTTTTATTAATATATAGTTCTTTTCCTATAATCTCTTTATATATATAAAGAATATAAAAGATTCGTATTCTTTCTTTTGATTTACTAAAGTGAAAGTCGGCTCATATTTAAAATTAGATCAAGTTCAAATGAGTAATGATCAGTGTTACCTAGTATCTTTCTTATCGCAATGATTCGATAGCTACCTATTATAGCCATCTTGCATCTTACGCCAATCCAAGATAATTTCCGACAACCAACTTCTACACATTCAACCCTCAGCTTTTCTTTCCTTCAACCGATACAGATATCTTCTTTGATTCAATAACCTCAATAATATAACCTAGCTTTTCATCCATTTCTTCCTAATTTGCTGAATACATACTACTCTTTGCGCATCAAAATGGGAAGCTTTATTTTCAAGTGGTGAGTTTTCAATATTCATATCCTTTCCACCAAGTCCCACCATTGTCAGTGTAATGTCCAATGACGAATTTCAATCAAGATAATGAGATAGCTTCTCCCAGGCTGTATTGTGATCCTTATTGTCTGCGACATGTGCAAACTATGCGCAAGATCATACTTTGACAATAACACAACACCCTTAATTGACTTTATTTGTCAAAATTGAACATCTCAATTGCTAACAAAGGTTGTTATTAGGGAGCATCCAGCTGAAGAGGTCTTTGTTACTGGAACATTCGATAACTGGTCCAAGAGCGAAAAATTAGTAAAGACTGGGCAAGTCTTCAAGAAAGATGTTCAACTCGCAAATGCTAGGGAAAAGATTTATTACAAGGTGAGCTAAACATAAAGAATAATATGGGTTGGGTTTGATGTTGGAATTGGAATTGGTATTGGAATTGGAATTGGATTATCAGCAACAACAACAACAACAACAACATCCAACAACATCCAACAACAACAACAACAATCAATGTGACAAAGTTGAATGAAGGTTGCATTCCAAATGCTCCTATCCTAGTGGTTCAAATTCCACTTATGACGCATGCAGTTGCTTTTTCCCACTCAACTAAAACTTTCTTGGAGAGGTCAAGCCTCGAAGTTGGCAATTTTCACTTCCTAATAATAAAACAGGCCCTCTTGCTTGCATGATTTATTTGTACACGCAGGCTAGGTCCCGCCTATTCCCCAACCCCGCTTGTTTGTTTGCTTCAGCTATGTTCAACTATGGTACCGGCCTTCTTTAAAGAGGCCTGACCCATCTTCTTTATTTTTTTCCCGCTTTTTCCCTCGAACCTCCAAACAATTTTACCAATCTTCACAAAAACTAACTGAATACTTTAACAGTTCGTTGTCGACGGTAATTGGGTTACAGATCATACAGCTCCTCAAGAGAACGACGCCTCAGGCAATCTGAACAACGTCCTCACTATAGATAGAATTGTGAAGCATACACCTGCGACTGCTGGAATCATGTCTGGTGTTGCACCAACCTCGACCACCTCGGAATTGGCAAAGGATGTCCCTCTTGAGAAGGAGAAATCCCCACTCGAAGAACATGGATCTTCAGATTTGCCTGGAGCATTCCCTGAGACCCCTGCTGCTGTCGAAAGAGGTGACTTCTCTATAGATCCCCTACCTGCTGCAGATGGTGCAGTCAACCCTATCAAGCTTGCACCAGGAGAGAAAGTTCCAAATACAAATTCCTTCACAACCAACAGCATTACTTCGGGTGTACATGATGATCCCGAGCTTGTCGCCACATACAAGGCCAAGTCCGAATCCGAGCCTACATTTGGTATCTCGCCACTCCCCGCTTTTGCCGGTGCAGTCAATCCTATAAAGGTTGCACCTGGAGAGAAGATTCCAAAATCAAGCGATTTGACCACCAACACCATCCACTCAGCTGTTCGTACCGACAAGGAATCGTATGACAACAGCGGCGCACTTGGCAATGCTCCCATCCTTCCTCCAGTTGTCACTCCCCAGGCTGAGCGGGACTTTAAAGGTACCGGAATTCTTGATCTGCCTCCTGTTACTAAGAGCTTGATCCCTGAATCAAGTTTGCCGATGGGAGAAGGTGGAGCAGGCACATTTGATGTGAACCCAACTATTCAATCCGCCGGTCCTCAAAGTACAACATCGATCCTTGCCGCCAAAATCCCACTCGAATCCACAAAAGTGCCAGAGGTTGTGAAAGAGAGCCAAAGAGAGGCAGGCTTTGCACCCGAGGCCAGCGCAGTTCTATCTGAAGTGTCCGACAAGAGCGCGGTCGAGAAGGAACTCAAGAGAGAGATCGATGTTGCCCCAACAACCTCTGAGGGAGTTGCGGGACAGGGCACAATAAAGACTGAAAAGAAGGTTACCGCAGGTGAGGCTGCTGCTGCTGTTGGGGCAGCTGCCATTGCTGTAGGAGGCGCCGCTTATGCCGCCGCCGCCACAATACCAAGTAGGCTTCCAGAGAGCGTATCGAGCATCCCAAGCAACCTTCCAGAAAGCTTGACGAGCAAGCTCCCAGAGTCTGTTCAACAATCCATCAACTCTCTTTCCGCTAAGGGAACCGTTGATCAAATCACTGAAAAGGACATTCCAGAAAGCTTGACCAGCAAATTCCCAGAATCTGTTCAACAACCTATCAACTCTTTCGCTACCACAGGAACTGTTGACCAGACCACTGCAAAAGACACCCCAGAAATTGTTAGAGAATCCATCGCTGGGTCGGGTCAAAGCCCAGAGGCTGCTACTAATGAAACAGCTGTTCTCGACAAGAAAGCTGTCGAGGAGGAATTATTGTCCGGACACAAGTCTGAGACATGCACCGCTAAGGATACCCCTGCGGTTGTTAAGGAGTCTATTGCTGAGTCAGGTCAAAGCCCAGAGGCTGCTGCTAATGAAGCAGCTGTTCTCGACAAGAAAGCTGTCGAGGAGGAATTATTGTCCGGACACAAGTCTGAGACATGCACCGCTAAGGATACCCCTGCGGTTGTTAAGAAGTCTATTGCAGAGTCAGGTCAAAGCCCAGAGGCTGCTGCCATTGAAGCAGCTGTTCTCGACAAGAAGGCTGTTGAAAAAGAATTGTTGTCCGAGATCAAACCCGAGACTTCCACTGGTGAACCTGCACCAATAATTGCCTCTGCAAATGTTAACGATATTGAGCCTGTCAAATCTGCTACTCCTACTGCCCCAGTTGTCACCAGTGGAGTCGCCTCTGTGGAGGTTCCGTCCATCTCGGCCGCTGCTGCCCCAGCTGTTACAAGTGGAGTAGAGTCCACTAATATTCCAACATTTTCTGGTCCAACACCACCAACAGACACATACCCAATCGATTCCAGGGATGTTTCGCCACATACCACTCTCGCCACCGACAACCGGACTGCACCAGTTGTCACCAGTGGATTGGGCTCTACAACAACTGCAGAAAAGTCAAATGCTGCTCCAGCTACTCCTGCAAAGGAGAATGCTGCAGTTTCCCCCGCAAAATTATCTGCTGAATCCGCCACTCCATCAAGCAGCCAAGTCGCAGATAGCCCTGCTAATTCTGCCGCGGCCGACAAGAAAAAGAAGCGTACCAGCTTTTTCGGAAAGTTGAAGGCAAAATTTCACAAGGATTAAGGGAATGGTGAATGGTTGCGGAATGAAATGAGTGTGGCAAGACAAACGCAGCTATTGTATCCTGGGAGACACAAATTTTTTCCCTGAACTGTACAATAATACCAGCTCCTTGTTTGCCTTGTCCCATAAGCATGTAATGTGGAGGAAGGGGGTTGAAAGGGGGATAAGTGCAAACAAGGAGAGAGTCTGTGGATTGTGCTTTTAGATACCAGCTGAGTTACCAACTTACCCCTGCCCGTTTTGCTGCATTGAGTTTTCTAGTTCTCGTTTTACAAAGTTACAAATGGTTCTCTTGACTTCGCCGACATTCTGGTGTTAGTTAGTATTTAGTCTAGTTGATGATTGAATGATGATGAAGGGCTAGTCAATTCATGAAAGACAAATTTGGGAATGGAGGAAAGCAAGCAAGCGTACCACTTTGGAAAATTGTAAATAAAGACTTTGTCCCATCTCTCTAATGATCAAAAACATGTTTTCAATAATCTTGATATTGGGCATCTAAGCTTTGTGTGTGTGTGTGACTTTGTTATTTGAAACGATTTATGTCTGCTGGAGTACTGCAGTGGTGGTTTGAAAATGTCTTATGGGATGGATATTTAGGAGAGTGGGTGTTCTTGGGGTTCAAGAAGTACTATATTGGTGTTGGGGATATGACATACTGTAATAGTTATTTATTTATTATCAAATTTTCTACCCCATTTCAATAGCCTCAAGCAAGATATACAAGTACTATCTTACAACCCCCTGTTCTATACATTGATATAGCTAGCTAGCCATCCATTATCTTTTGACTGCCTACTTCAGTTATACAGAATAATTTGACCCCTGATTGGTATCGTATACGAAAGCTAATAGAACCGTATGCGCAGATGTGATGGAGAATATACAAGTAGATGGTACTTTGTAGTACCAGTCAAGTACTCGAGTACTCGAGTAACTTTGCATCATACTCGAGTATTTATGTGATACATACATTATCCGAAATTGCCATATCATTTTGTTTGTGCTCCTTGTGATGTGAGGATGATGGTGATGGTGGACAGTAGTACAGTACAGTACAGTACAGTACAGTAAAGTACCGATGGGATGTATAAAGGGGAAGTACGGTCGGGGTTATTGGATTCTACGAGTATTGTAAAGTGTAATGTGGGGAGTGGAGACCCTTCTAGCATGGCATGGCATGGCATGGCATGATAGGACAACAGGGTGCGTTCGGAGTCGGGCTTGTAAATGTCGAATTCGGGGTCTATTTTATGTAGATGTAGATGTAGATGTAGATGCGTTGTGCGGTGGATGAGAAGGGAAGGGGGGAAATAGTTGGGGATGTTAGGTGGTGGTACTGGAGATGAATGGGTTTGTACTCTTGTATGTTTGTGTGAGTACTCGTAGGCGGGGGATTCAGTATTGTGTGAAGAGTTAGTCTATTCTCGAGTTGAACTGTGACAAACAATGCAGCAATTGCCAAATTTTGTACTTTTATAAGGTTCATTTCCCTTTTCACTTGAGAAATTATTGCGGCTATTTGTATTATCTATATCTAAATACTTATATGTGGTGCAACACAATACAATGCAAATGCAATGCAATACAATAGTGTACAAGGCGCAATGTTCCTGCCTCTCTTCTTTTCTTTCCTCGCTCGAGGCCTCCCCTTGGGTATCATGAATTGTAAGTATGTGTATGTAGTGCCTCTGTCCCATCAACCAAGCCTCCTTTGACCTCTAGATTAACATCCTCATCGTGAATATGATATGTCACCACATGATATGTATTTTGTTCATCAATATCAGTCATGTGCAAAGAAAAAGTAGGAAAGTGATCGTAAGAAATATAAGAATGAAATAGATGGGGAAAACAAAAGATACAGGTTGTTATATAGATGAAAATCGTTATACAGTGTGAGAAGGAGTAAGGAAACAGACACTCCTCAGATGAAAATGGAAATCAAGATGAAGATGAAGGAGACGTGTATAGAAGGAACGCAAACATTAAGAGATTAAAAAAATTCCGACATCATTACATGAGGCATGTCATTTGCCAACCCCTTTCCTAAGCAAGAAGTGAGGAAACAACAATAGAAAACGCTCAAGGCTGATCCAGAAGAAATGAAGCAAGAGAAGCAAAGATTGGGAAAACAGTTTACAGGAACAAAGAGACGTGGAGGAAACAAAAGAAAAGGTTAGAACCACTTTCCTCTTCCACTCTCTCTGAGCCGTCTCAAAACACAAATAGAATCAACGAGACTCATACAGTTGCCTCCAGCACTATCAATCTCTAGCCGTGTGCGCACTGCATCGATTATGGGAGAGGTTTCCTTTCGCATGGTCGCTTTGCCAGTCAGGAGATCCTTGGTATCTAGCTCTAGCATAGAATCGAGATACGTGAGAGCTTTAAGTCGTAATTTTTCCGAAGCTTCTGGAGAAGAATTGAAGTCTAAATCTGTGAATGTGTCTAAACCGTGTCGGGAAGAAGTACCGCTACTTCCGCTGGCTCGATGTCCAAATGCCCAGCAGATCAAGGCAGCTACATTCAAAGACCAATAATGGGAGAGATCGAGAGAACATGAAGTTGTGTTATGATCGGAAGGAATATATGGTGTTGAGAACTCAGATAGTAAGATGCGGCAAGCATGGTGTGTGGCAGTAGCTGCTGCTAGAGATGATGACCATGTTTTAAGACGGGATTGTGCTTCGCGGAAGTAGTTTTGGTGTGTTATCTTTTGAGAAAACACCCAGGTATCCCCGCTGATAATCAAAAGGTCGTAGAGTGGGGTATTGTATAACGCAAGGTAAGTATGTACCATTGAAGATTCTGGAAATAATGTTACAAGCTCGAGTGTTGTGGCATGAGTGTTGTGTATTTGAAAGTCATCCGGGTATTGATAACCATTATTGGCACCCCCGGGAAGTTGAGATGTTAAGAAACAGATTATAAGTGATCGAGCAAAATGTGAAAGTTCGACAGGACCCTCCTGGGCAAACTGGTGTTGCACGGCATGAAGTGGTTGGCCTGCATTATTCCTTGTTTCGTTGGTAGCCCAGTCAGCTGCATTGGTAAAATCCCATAGGACTTCCGAGCAGGGAGTATCTAGCATGGCGGGACCTAAATCTGGTACGGCTTGTTTTTGTTGGTGATACATTGCTTGATGGATGTCGAAAATGAAACAAAGACATAATAGGCGTTTTTGTGATTCGGTGTCAACCCAGAGCAACCAATTGCCTTGTATATCTTGGAATCTGGTGCTTGCGTTGAAGTGATTAACTAGGCCATCAGGTGTACTGCTATTGATTGGAGTAGTGCTGGTTTCAGACGTTGGATATGATGAGTTCAAAAGCTGCTGGACGTCAATGAATATACCCACAACAACCTTGGGAGCATCAATTTACCCGGTTGTATAACTCTTCAAACTGGCGAGATAGGCGAGTGGTGGTTTTCTTGCCACGGAAACGGGTAAATATCTCTGTGAGTAATATGGCTTGCATTACTTGTGGTGTCCAGTCGAGTGCCAAAGGAATTGTTCTGGTACAATACGCGTGGAACTCCACGCCATGTTTTCGAGCTTCAGAGTTGGGATGGTATTGGGTGCCGATAGCAGCCATTGCGAAGGTGAGTAATAAATCTTGGTTCTGTATATAAGTTCCGCGGTGAATGAATGGAAACAGTTTATCGAAATTGATCCAATACAGTGAAAGATAGATGTCGAGGTTAGAGGTAGCGGATTGCGAAGGAGATAGAATGTTCGTTCCAATGTTCGTCAAAGTTTCTAATTGCTGGGATCCCACCAGCTCCTTCGATCTTCTATTAAGGATTGCCAATCGGGGGTTGGATAATCGCGACGGGGACGCTGGAAGAAAAGTCTGAGCCAAGTGTTTATTATATGTTGAGGTTTGTGGGTTACCCACTGATTCCATATAATAGCCCCCGAAACCAGGCACATCAAGAAGCTGCCGAGATGGCGGTGACATTCTAGGGGGCGTATAAGGTGCCTCATAAGATTGCATCACTGTTTCATAAGGCGGACTTCTGAGGTCTTGAGTTGTGTTGGCCATTCCTACAATGTCGTGTTATCAGTTTATGATTGAAAGATTGTAGTGGAACTATACTTCTGAAGTGCTAATACATACCATGAGGCCACTGCGTGCTTAAAACTGAAATGGACCATTCAGGTGCTGTGACTAATGATCCAGATCGACCTCTGTATGTCATTCTCCCTGTACGTGAGCTCTCCGACTGAGTTGAATGTGTGCTATCGGAAGCCGATGAACACCAAGGTGAAGTTTCCTGCGTGTATGACATACCCGGCATATAAGGTTCTTCTGGAATACGTAAAAGTGGTAGAGCATGCGGGTCGCTATAGCTCTGAAATGAGGAAGCTTCTTCCGGATACAATCCTTGGAAGCTGGTACTTGTTGCCCGATAGGGATCCTGGTCCGAAAATTTCGGCATGGGCCGTACATTAAAGGTTGAGGTCATCTCACCATAGCTTGAGGAAGTCCTACTTAACGTTAGTCGGGCAATCTCTATGTATCCGCTGTGTGGGCAAGTATATCGTAAAAATCAAGAAATTGCCCGGTTGAAAAAGGAACAAGTGAAAACGAACACGCATTCTGGGAGATATGATTAATGCTTACCTGGATGAGACTGGCTCAGATGATGCCGCAGTGTACGCCTCCGTACCGGTCAATTGAGCCTGACTGGCAGACCCTCTGTGAGAGTCCGCGGATGAGAAGTCAACAGCTTGGAAATTGCTTGTGATTGTATTAAAGGTTGCAGCTGCGGCCGAATTCTCCGCTCCTCCTGAAGTTCTCGGTGTCATAGAATCATTTGGAGACATCTGACCTAAGACCATAGACATTCCGCGCGGTGTCGAGTCTAGCTTCAGAGCGCTCTCTGACGCGCTTGAGGAGGCTCTGCTTCTTGGGTCACTAGATTTGTATGCCTTTTCACCTTGTGTCTCACTTTGTTTCATTAGTCATGTTTTGAAAGGTAAGGGGAGGAAAACATACTGTCGATTGAGATGACGTGCCAGTAGGTCAGGACGGTGGAATGTTCTCTCGCAGTCTTCAAATGTGCATGGATAGGCAGGTTTACCATGACTGAGTTTGTGTCTCCTGCGATCGAAAAGAACAATAATTAGTCCATGTACTTGCTTCTAATGTTATTTTCATCCCTATCTTCTGTTCGTCATATATGAGTCACTGTTAATATCTCCATCATAGTGCGCGCAAGCTGTTTCTTTATTGCACCGTCAACCTGAGTGGGAATCCATCCTTACCTGAGGTGCTCCGCTCTGGTGAACGTCTATGTTATTTGTTAGCTTATGACTTGCGAACAAATTGGAATTAAGAACAGACCTTCCTACAGTCATCGCATGTATGAACTGGCATACCCTTCCTTGCTTTGCTGATACGTCCAGTCACAGGTGTGTATTTGACAGGCACAATATCTACCATTGAGTCCATTCCTCCTCTTGTAGATGGTTGCAGAGGACTACCTGATAGACTTCCTTGGTTGGACCCGCCACCTTGATAGGCCGAGAAATCCATGACTTCTCCAGTACCGCTGCTACGCCGCCGTAGTAAGTGGGGACGCGATGTTGTAGATTGGGTGGACGACTTTGAAACTCGGTTTGATCTACGACTGTTGATAGATGACTTTCCTTTAGTATCGTCAAGCTGAGGGGAAGGACTTTGAGATGAAGGATCAATGGATGGTCGGGAAGCTTGTTGCTGGGCGGCTTCCTTCCTTCTATAGGCTTGAGATTCGAGAGGGTCCACATCTACGTCCATGATATCTTTGAGGCTCGACATGATAATTATCCTCAAATTGGAAACGATCAAAGATGTATCCCTACAGCCCTGCACAGCCTATCTGAAAAAGAATAGATAGTGTCAGGGGCGGGGGGGTCCAGCACAAGAACCAATACCGGCACTTGAAGTCTGTGGTGAGCAGAGTCTGGGATGGTGACGATGCTTCAGGGTGTAAGATATCTTTTGGAAAAGTATATGTCATGTACTTCCAATGCTTCTAGACAAATGCGCAGTAGATGCACAAAGATAGAACTTATCGCGGGGCATTGCTGAGCTTCGTTATTATGTTTGCGAAGAAGAACTGGTTGGGGGAGAGGGGGAAAAGAGAAGACGAAGAGGAAAATTGTGAAAGGCTGCCAGTTGTCCATCAACCACCGCAAAACCCATGCATACTGCAGACCTTGTCTGAGGGCGCTTATGGAAATCATACCCCATGGCTTCGGATCCCGCATCAAACTCAGAGTGTCAGCTTTCTCTCGTGGCACCCCTGACGTTTGCGCTTATAGACCATGCACGAGTTCTATGCAAAGCAAGTAGTTTGATGTTATTTATGAACAAGATGATGCAAAATGTAACATTCTAATCATCGCAGAAGAATGAAGATTACTGGATTGAGTTAGATTGTCCGGCTGTAGATGCAGGTCAAGTAAGTGCATGGAGTGCTGCTGGGTGGGATATCACAGCAGAGTACTCCGTAGACAAGAATAAATAAAATGACCGAATTAATATGTTGGTTGCAGTTCTGCATCCAGCTTGCGGATTAGATGCAGCCATCATTCGCTGGAAGAGTCTGCACCTGGGTACTCATCTACGGGGTAGGACTAAAGAGAAAAGAAATGGTACTGTCAGCACGGCTACACAACCAATGGACTGGGGACTTTTCGTCCGATCCCCCTGCCTCGAGACTACTTTCCCCTGTTATACCCTTGGCATGCCATGCTCTCACTCCCAGCAAATGCGGTCCGTCGTTTAACTCGAAAGGATAAACGGTGATTTTCAGCCCACTCTAAAATTGGAAAGCAGTTGACCACGATTGCGCCCTTCCTTGAATTATCAGTATCTTTCATGGTCTCTTTCTCCCAAGATGGAAGACAACAAAGGTTTAAGGTACCGGTACGACAATTATATCAGGCTGCATGGTCTGTTACCTAGTAGGTGGTGGGATACAACATATGTCTTGTATCACACCAAGGTAAATAGTAAGCATGGTTGACCACGATTTTTTTTTGACCGATGACCGAACTCTTCTTCATCTTTCCTTACTTAGTACTCCTCGAGTACATCCGGGTTACTTGTTTGTTTTACTCAACGCTCCGGGAGACAAGGACGTAGGAATCCAGAAGTGGACACCGCACTACAGTATTAATAACATGCGCGTATCTGCAGTTGATTCCTGAAAGGGATATCATATGTATTCGAATTTACTATTCTCAAATATACATATACCCACTCACCCACCCACCTATGGACCCGAATACATATGAATGTGTAATGTAAAAGTGTATTTTCTGAGATTGAATAAATGAAATGGAAAATGTAAAGGAAATCAATCCATAGATAGTATCGATGTGACGGGAATGGAGTCAAGAAGGATCCATGAGGTGGTGTGGGTTCATATTCAGTCTTGTTCGTTATTACATATTACAGGACTCATTGGGGGATTTGTAGTATAACCTCAGTGTACTACATACTCGAGTACAGTATGAGTTTTATTGTTTGCAAGTAATTTGAAACAAGATAATATCTAGTCGAATATCTATCTACATTGCATGGCTCGAAGATATGATGGAGTGGTAAGTGGTACTGTACTGTACTGTACTGTATACAGCAGAAGCAGAGATATGCTCAGCTTCGCCTCAATTGTAATATCCATATTATAGCCTCATCTCAAAATAGGGTTTCGAGTTGTAGAAAGATGATAATGGGTAGAAGGGATAAGAAGGAGAAACTCCATTCATTCTTTGGTGCGCTGAGTAAGACCAAGTAACTTGACCAACAAAAATAGAAACATAATGGACGGCTGTTTTGCAGGTAGAAGTTGATATGTGCATGAGATTGATCTATCCATGATCGTAGCCATGATCAATAAGCAATTGCTGGATTTTGAGTTATTGAAAGAGAGTATTTCCACTTTGAAGAACTTCAAAACATGAAACCTGTGTAAGAAAGATGTGAATACTGGAATCTGCAAGCTGCTTTTTGAAACATAATATAAACTTGTATATCTAAATATAATATGAACTTGTATATTTGTTATTATAATTCATTTATTACAAGTATTAGCGTATACTATATATTTCACTAATTCGGATAAGTGAATACTGAATAACCACTGTGTACTTTGCTATCTCTAAGAGTACGAGGTAGTAGTGTGATAATTTACTTATACCAAAAGCTGAATTCAAGATATTCCGATTCAACGAATATACGAATTGTTTTTTGATTGAATAATAATTGAGTCAATAAACATAAACTATCTATCTACCTAATCTACGAGTACAACTTTTACCCCACTATCCCCTTCCAGAATAGGAAGCTCGTAAACTCATAACTAAAGTTTATGTCCACGATCCCTCAATCTTCAATCCTCACTCTCATGTTCAAAATTAGATCACGAATCTCAACGAAGTCAATATCGACAACCCTACAACGATCAACGTTTGCCAGATCTACTGAAGATATAACTTCAGTCAAGCCAGTATATTACCTTCCACATCTCTACTGTCCCTCACGAATCCGAATCTCAACTTATCTCACCCCCGCAATCAAGTTACACCAAGCTCGGCAAGTCAAAATGGCACCTCAACTCGATGGCTACTTCAAGCAAGTAGATGCTTTGTCGGATCACTTTATTGAGAGACTTCGCAAAGCCGTTGCTATTCCATCGGTTTCCGCAGACGAGGAACGCAGACCTGATGTTGTTCGTATGGGAGAGTTCCTAGCTGATGAGCTCACTGCACTTGGCGCCCAAGTCGAGAAACGACCATTAGGCAAGCAACCTGGTATGGAGCATTTAGAGCTTCCGCCTGTAGTCATTGCACGATATGGCAATGACAAGAAGAAGCGCACCATCCTCGTGTACGGCCATTATGATGTACAACCTGCTGGGAAAGAGGATGGCTGGGCCACAGAACCATTCGAACTTACCATCGACGACAAAGGAAGAATGTATGGCAGAGGAAGTACAGATGATAAGGGTCCGGTTCTTGGTTGGCTCAATGCAATCGAGGCTCACCAGAAGGCTGGTGTCGAGTTTCCAGTCAATCTGTTGATGTGCTTTGAAGGAATGGAAGAATACGGCTCAGAAGGCTTGGACGATTTTATTAGGGAAGAGGCCGATAAATTCTTCGCAGATACAGATGCTGTGTGTATATCTGATAATTACTGGCTTGGTACTGAAAAGCCATGCCTTACTTATGGTAACCTCTTTGGCCCTCTCATTCTTTGTCTTGGCAATCGCTTTCCCTTCCCCAAATACTCTCAGCATCCTCACTTACTAAGTCTACTCATCTCATACTGATCGACCTTTTATAGGTCTCCGTGGTTGCAGTTATTATTCCATCGAAATCTCAGGACCCGGCCAGGATCTCCATAGTGGAGTTTTCGGTGGCACAGCACAAGAGCCAATGACTGATTTGGTGAGGGTGCTTGGCAGTCTAGTGGATACAAATGGCAAGATTCAGATCCCAGGCTTGGCTGAGCTTGTTGCTCCCCTCACGGATGAGGAGAAATCCCTTTACGGTGATATTGCATTCACCATGGACAACCTCCATGAATCGTTAGGTAGTCAGACAACCATCCACAACGACAAGGAGAATACCCTTATGGCCCGCTGGAGATACCCATCATTATCGATTCACGGTATTGAAGGTGCATTTTCTCAACCAGGAGCCAAGACAGTTATTCCCGCCAAGGTGACCGGAAAGTTCTCTATTCGAACTGTACCAAATATGGAGCCCGAGGACGTAGATCGTCTTGTTTTCAAGTATGTTGATGAGCAATTCAAGAAACTGGGAAGCAAGAATACTCTACGATGCTTCTTGCAACATGCTGGTAAGTGGTGGGTTGCCAGTCCAAAGCACTGGAACTTTTCGAGCGCTGCAAAAGCTGTTGAGAGGGTCTGGGGTGTTAAGCCTGATTTGACTCGAGAGGGAGGGAGGTAAGTTACGCTATTTGCCGAGAGTGCTTAGGATTGTGCTGATGTTCTATTTAGTATTCCCGTCACCTTGACCTTCGAGCAGGCAACCGGCAAGAATGTCCTCCTTCTGCCTATGGGTAGTTCTACTGACGCGGCTCACTCAATAAACGAGAAATTGGACAAGAGAAATTATATTGAGGGCATCAAGTTGTTGGGCGCATATTTGCATTATGTGGCCGAGGAACCAATGGTGGAGCAATAAAGAGCAATACCCGAGCGAATGTCTTTAAAAAAATTATTTGTCTTAATCAGGAATTTAGCATCAAATGTTGTGTTTTTATGACTATGTTTTTATGACTATACCAGCATGATGACGCAATTATCGCATGGTCAAACTAGTTATGATATAGCTTAAACGGATCAAATCGATTATGATTTTACTACTATGACTATACCAACGAGTTTCATTGATAGGGTGCACGCTCATCATGCCATCATGCTGCTCTAGTATCTATTGCCGTTATCATGTCCATCGTTATTTCTTCATCAATAATTGCAAACTTGTAACCGCTGTTTGCTCCCTATCTTCGCTCAATCAATTCTCTTGAAAAAGTAGACATATGCAAATTTCTTCATCTCCTCTATGTCATTCGCCTTTACCACCTTCTCATCGTTATAGAGCACCCACGACGTTGGTTTCTCTTCGGAGATCTTTTTACGAATGAATGCAACGTAGTGACTGTAACGATCATTAGTTATGCCAGCATTTTTTAGTAAATAAGGACTTACCCAGCGTGTATACTAGATCCTTTGTGACATATAATAGACTGAAGTTGGAATGCGGCAGGCAATGTGGCACTTCCAGGGAGGACATCTTTGGTGACATTGCTATTGACAGCAGGAACGTCATCCTCGAACTCGCCTGGATCGTCCGAATGGCTGAAAAGCCATTCTACAGCTCGTTCCATGTCACCATTAGTTTCTTTTAGCGCCTTTCGTGCTTGTGGGGGTCCAAAGCCCATGGCCCCTAGCATTTCGATTTTCTGAGGATCGGCGGTAGTAGTTGTGGTTTGACCGGAGCTCGAATCGAATGGAGCGTCAATGTCTGCATCGTCCATGTGTGCGAAGAGCCACTCCATTGCGGTGTTCGCGTCGCTATTCCCGGTAGCGTGCAAGGCTTTCTCACATCGGTTCAGTGGGAATCCCATGGCCTGGAGCTGTTGTAAAGCTTCTACATTCGCCGAGAACGAAGGCTGGCTCGGCTCATCAGTATCGGGGAGAATAGACTCTGAATGCTGCAGACCATGTGACTGATAATCATCTAGTGTGAATTTATCGTCTCCAATAATGACAGGAACGTTAACCTTTGTGGGCACCCAGTTTATCAGATTAAATCTTCTAGCATTCACAGCGAGAACCTCTGGGAATGTTTGAAAGAGTGATCGTTTAGAGAAACCATCTTTACTGCCACACGCCGAACAGGTAAGTTCCACAATCTCCTCGGACGTGAAACTGTCTAGACATTCCTTCAAGGTTACAGCTTCATACTCATTAACATTTTCACCATCTGTACTGGCAGTTGCCTTTACCTTTCTGACTGGCACGGGAATAGATATATTATCTTGCTCGTCCGTTCGATATCGTACCTTTTTACAGCCTAAACATTGCAAGCGTTGCTCCATAACGAAACGGAAGGCTCGCGTGGGGTCCTCAAATGAAGCTGTGTGCTGAGAACGTGTGACCAATTTGAAGACATGGAGGAGAAACTCGAAGGCATCCTGCTGACGCATGGTTGAGAATTCAGAATGACCTCTGCCAATCAAGTATTTAAGCATCGAAGGTGCCAAACCCTTCTGATTCGCAACGCCATTCGAATCCGATTGGTTGGTAGTAGGGTCTGCGAAAGAGTATCTGCCCGAGAGTAGACCATCTGCCAACTTGCGCAACTGTGTCTCCAGATCCTGAGCCGGGTCTTCAACAATAGGCAGATCTGTATTTGGTAGTAAGTAACGCTTTTGAAATTGAGGCAAATCGAAAAGGCATTGGAGAGTGCTTGCTAAGTAACAGCTATTGCCTAGATTCTTCAAACCCGTAAATCCTTCGCCAAACAGCTTCGTCAATTCGTGTCCTTGTTCGTCGGTCATGGAAAATTCCCAGCGCAAGTTTTCGTCGACCTGCATCTCCATCAAACTCTTTTCAGTCTTCTGGCGTTCGGCAAGCATAATACCCCAATGAGCAAGATGTTTACCAAGATCTTCGTCGATTCGTTCCTCGTCGCATGCATAGCAGTACACATCAGCCGTACCATCCGAAGTAATCGATCCTAATTTGACCGCAACTGCATGCCCAGTTTGATTCTTATGTTCCAGTCCATGGGAGTGCCCCTTGAGTCCACCAAATTGTGCTCGTCCGCATCCCAAGTTACCGCATTGCAAGCAAAGCCACAAATTCTCTTTAAGATCGCACAGAGAACAGTGACCTAGATCTTGAGACTGTATTTGACGAGCGTTTCCTTGTTGTAAGGCCAAAATATGTTCACAGCAAGTAAACTCTTGCTCCCAAGCTTTCACTTCTTCCTGCCTTGAAAATGTATTTGCGTTCATTACTCCATCCACTATTGCAGATAGTTTCCCGGAGGATTTGTCGATATCCACCGCACATTCATAACAGCGAACTTTTGTGTGGTACTCGTATCGGTCGGCTTCAGTTTCCGCTGTAATGGCTAATCTGGATATTTTTTGAGGAGGCTCATCCCGAACCACATGGCGTCTTGTTCTCCGAATATTGAGAACCAAAGGATGGTTTTTGATAGTCTTATGAAGTTGGGAATGATTCCTATCACCTGTACAGCCGCCATTGAAGCATAAAAGACAAACATCCAGACCAGTGGAGTCATCCTAAATAAAAAGGTCAGATATCCTATTTTAGAAGAGAAATTGCTAAGATGAATGGGGTAATTTTTGTGAAGATATAGAAGATAATATATCACACTTACTACGGAGTCAAAACACTGTGTACAATCTTCACGATAAACAGCTTGGCTGGGTCCTGGAGGACGCAAATCTGGAGAGGGAGGCTATTAGTTATAATACTAGGTAGTTATAAGAATTTGAAACGTACCGACTGTATCAACATGCTTGCAAGACATCTTCTCCTAGAATGTATTTAACTTTTCCTATTACCTATGATTGTGTAACCAATACGGTTCACTTTGAGAGTTAGAGGTAGAGGTAGAGGTAGAAGATGAAGTTAAGTTGAAGTTGATAAGAAGGTAGGGAGGAAGAGAGGAATGGACAATACCTAGGAAAGCGGAATATCCCGTCAATTTGGTGGGGTAGTAAAAGGTTCAGATAGAAGTACGGAACCTAATATGATATGTAGCAACGCGGAAAGATCGCGGTATCACGGGTGTGTGCATCTGCTTATCAAAAAGATATCTCGCCACCCACCACTTACCCACTTACCATCTCTCTATAATAATTTGGAATAAATTTTGATTATACCAAAAACGGACATTCTCCACCTTATCTCCGCATCGATCGCTCTCTTCTCACATGATCATATCACTACCTACAGTCATTACGATTTGATGATTGGTTACTATTATACCTTATCTCCGTCTCTATGATGACGCTTAAGCTAAACTTCATTAAGATATTATTTTGACTCCGAGCTCCGAGCTCCGTGAATCTCTTATTCGTTTCTTTCATGATAATTAATTGATTTATTATCAGATCTAAACCCCCCAAATTTAACAACCAACACTACCACCACAAAAAACCCAACCCATCAACCATCAACCAATACACAATATTTAAAAATACAACCACAAAACATAACATCAAATCTCATCACCTCATCACATTCGACGCTTCCCAAGTTATCCATTTATCATTATATCATCATTTTTCACCTGTACAATTATCTTTCCTCACTCAACCTTTCAATCGCCACTCCCATCACATATCACAAAAATGTTTCGAAGAGCTTTGTTAAATGCACCCCGCGTTGCCGGTAGAGCGTTATCGGCAAATACTCACTTCGCCACCAAACCTCTATCTGCTCAAATTGCATCACCTTCTTTCGTTGCTGGTCGCAGATCATATCATGAAAAGGTTCTCGATCATTATTCGCGGCCGCGAAATGTCGGTAGTATGTCGAAGACAGATACCGATGTAGGAACTGGTTTGGTCGGCGCACCAGCATGCGGCGATGTTATGAAGTTGCAAATTAGGGTGGATCCAGATACGAACACCATTTCCGATGTAAAGTTCAAGACGTTTGGCTGTGGTTCTGCCATTGCTTCTTCTTCATACTTAACAGAATTGGTTCGAGGAATGACGCTTGAGGAGGCTAGCCGAGTGAGAAATACAGAAATTGCGAAGGAACTGTGTCTTCCACCTGTGAAGCGTAAGTCTACTTGAATGGTCTTTATCTGATTGTGTATACTAATACTCGCTCAGTTCATTGCTCTATGCTTGCTGAAGATGCTATCAAATCTGCCATTTCGAATTACTACACCAAGAATCCTAAATCGCAGTCTACGAACCTTGGTGGTACTGGTGCATCCATGCCAAAGATTGATGTAGAGACAGTGATGGAGCCTGCACAGTCTCAGACAGTAACGGTCTAATCTTCTGGAGGCGCTTTTGGGGGTATGAAAGTTTTCCTTTTCCTCCTGTATTATGCTGGGAAGGTGTACTTGTTTTAAAAAGGTTAAAGCAGGTTAAAGTATGGATCGGTGATAGGATGTCCAATTGATGGAAGATGCAGAGGAGACTAGTCTGCATGATATTCACTTGAAAAAAATGCTAAAAAGGGCGTCTACCAAAGTGTTGAAGGGAGTTCAAGTTCTCTCCTATCTCAGTTACCTAAGTACATTTCTGAAATTAAGTTGAAATGGACCATAAGATACCAAAGATTATTTTCCTTAACTATTGTTGATATATCAAAGAGTGATTGAATTAGTGAATCGTGACATGTATCATTGCATACTCATCCCTCCCTCCGACAGTCATAATAAGAATCCTTATAAGTGATAATGCAGAAGTCGCAGGATGGCAGATAATATCTAATTACTGTACCCACATGGCTGACTACTAGGTACCTAGTACTTACAGTACACTAGAAAAGTTTAAGCCGGCTCCGAAGGCGGTGTAGTATCTTTATCTTATCATTTGTCAGAAACCAAATCTTTTTTTTTCTGCGGGAAGCGTCTCAGCATTTGGAAAAATACGTTTGACTTGTAAAGCAACCACAATCGCAGTTTGCAATCATGCCGAAACGTACTCTGGAAGATACGGAATTGAATTCTGGAGATAATGATGTCAAGATTTCCTCCAAGAAAAGTCGCAAAGGAAAGCAAGAAAAGAAAACTAAAGATGTCGAACAGCCAGCTACAGAATCGACCCTGATCGAGGTTGAAGTAGAATCAAAGGAGGCTCGCAAAGAAAGAAAACGAATCAAGAAGGCGAAGATCGCTCAAGAAGCAGAGGAGCAATTGGATGAAGGCGATGCTATTGAACCTGCATCTGATGCCAATGCCGCCGCAGAAGCGAAGGTGGCTAAAAAGGCCGAAAAGGCGCGTTTGAAGGCATTGAAGATGGAAGGGAAACAAGAGAAAGCAGACATTTCCAAATCTACTGAATCTGCAGCTCCTATAAGTGTTGTTCCGCAGCAAAATGGAACCACCTACACAGAAGATCCCAATCTAAGTGGCTTACCACAAAGCGAAATAGACTCCTTCTTGACCACAAACTTCATCACCATCACCGACCCATTGTCCACCTCAGCTACTTTAAGACCGCTGACAAAGTTCGACTACCTACCGATCACCGACCCTGCCCAACGGGCCCCATTCAAGGACTTCAAAACCCCCACCCCAATTCAAGCCGCAGCATGGCCATTCTTGCTCGCTGGTCGCGATGTAATCGGTGTTGCTGAGACTGGTTCGGGTAAAACGATGGCTTTCGCCGTGCCTTGTGTACGTTACATGTCATCTTTACCTAAAAACCAGAGAAATAAAGGTCCCAGAGCTGTTGTTGTATCACCGACCCGAGAACTGGCGATGCAAAGTTATGAACAGATCGTGAAACTTGCTAAGGCATCTGGTCTTGAGTGCGTGTGCGTATATGGAGGTGTCCCCAAGGACGAACAGATAAGGGCACTGAGAATTGCAGATATCGTTGTCGCCACCCCCGGTCGTCTCAATGATCTCATCAATCAAGGTTGTGCAGATTTGAGCAAGGCCAGATACGTCGTCCTTGATGAAGCAGATCGCATGCTGGATAAAGGTTTTGAGGAAGAGATTAGAAAGATTATCAATACTACACCATCGCTTGGGAAAAGACAGACACTCATGTTCACGGCTACTTGGCCTGAGTCGGTCCGCGAGTTGGCTGCCACCTTCATGACTAGCCCTGTTAAAATCGCCATTGGCGATAATCCGACGGGAGATCTTCGAGCAAACTCTCGTATCGTGCAAAAGGTTGAGGTTGTGGATCCAAGAGACAAGGAATACAGACTCATGCAATTACTCAAGCAATATCAAAGTGGTAGTCAGAAGGATGACCGGATCCTGGTCTTTTGTTTGTACAAGAAGGAAGCAACAAGAGTAGAAGGCTTCATTCGACAGAAGGGGTTTCGAGTTGCTGGTATTCATGGCGATTTAAGTCAGGAACAAAGGACAAGAAGTTTGGAAGCTTTCAAGAGTGGCAATACTCCAATTCTCGTAGCCACAGATGTCGCAGCTCGAGGTCTAGACATTCCTGCCGTTATGCTAGTCATCAACTGCACATTCCCTCTTACGGTAGAAGATTATGTGCACCGCATCGGTCGAACTGGAAGAGCTGGCAAAGATGGATTGGCGATTACATTGTTCACTGAGCATGACAAGGCTCAGTCTGGCGCGTAAGTAATATTTGAATCTCGATTTGACCAATCACTAACAATTGGCATAGTTTGATCAACGTCCTCAAGGCAGCTAATCAACCAGTTCCTGATGAATTGTTGAAGTTTGGGACCACGGTTAAGAAGAAGGCTCACGACGCGTACGGCGCATTTTTCAAGAATGTTGATACCACCAAAAAAGCAACGAAAATAACATTCGATTGATACAACAGGTTAGGGTAATTATATGCTCGGAAGATATGAAGTCAGTCTCTTAATGCACGGTAACATTCGAGAAGGTATCCTTTTTCACTCGTGGCTCTATCAAGGCGTATGGTTAGTACTTTATAGATCGGCACTGCCGCTGAGAACTTACAGGAGAATCACAAAAATCACCGCCACCAATCCACTTTTGATAATGTCCAATAGACCTCCCGTGAATGCAGTTCTCATCTGAGCAAGTGCGGCATACGTGACAATCCCAAATGATATCGTGCTAGGTCGGGGGAGCAAATCAATAACCCTAAATTTAGCTCCGTGGCGCCCGTAGTACACCAGAATAAAATTACCACACCATATGATTCGCAAGAGCATGTTGGCCATATTTGCCAGTACAAGGCCCTCGGCGCCGAGATCCAAGACCCCCAAGAACAGATAAGCAGCGCCGCCAAACCCAGCAGAAAAGGCAGTCATCCATAGAGATTGCCTGTGAACTTCGGCTTTGGTAGCAACAACCGCTACAAATGCTTCGCAAACTCCGTTCAGTGCAAGTAGTGGTATGTAATAACAATACACTGCAAGGACGTTACCAGCTCCAGATGACTGCCATCGTGGGCCAGCGATGAAGTTTAGGAGAAGCGGAGCGACGGTGGGTCCTACGGCAGCCACGGCAACGGAAAATATAAGATATATACGTAGAAGCCTATGGAGGTTTGCACTGGCTTTCTCGGTGGCTTCCTTGCTTGGCGAATTAACGCCAGAAAGAAGCTTGCCAAAGTAGTTTCTAGACATTTCTTCGATTGGTTGTAGGACGAGACGAGCAATGAGACCTCCGTAATTGCTCGCTAGTGCATATATGCCCTGGGCTGTTTGCGTGGCCATAGATGCTATAAGAAACGTATCGCCTTGGGTTAGGACATGTTTTACCATTGATTGTATCATCAGACTTCCTCCTAGTGACAAGAGTGGTTTGGAAAAGTAAGAGTAGCTAAATTCGTCGTTTTTGCTACTATCAATTAGCTTTGCGAATAATACCGTTGCACAAAATCTGAAAATACCTGTAGATAGGCTTGATCTTCAAGGAGAATCCGCCCCGCAACGCAATATTCCAAACGCCCGAGAGGTAAACCAGTAGTATCGAGATAGCATATACTCCCTGACCAATGGCAAATGGCAGCACACCCAACTCTGTCCGACGACGCGCAGCCCAGATTGCCACGGCACAAGTAACGAAACATCTCAATACGGTTGCAATCGATTCAGCAGCAGCACGAATTTTGAAGGCCGATTTCTGTTGAACCACCACAAAGCATGGCTCGGCCAGCAATTCTAAAACTGCTGCCAGACCATATAATCTCAAGGATTGTAGAAAATATGGTGTTTCGACCACACCAGTTTGCCCAGCAACAGCATAAACCCAACCAAACAGCACAGTAAATCCCAGTCCGAGCGCAATAGAGATATATGACAAATTCACAATTGCTTGACTTTTACCAGCAGTCGTTCGGCTATCCTGATATCCGACCTGTGTGATTCCATCCCGTTTAGCCTTTGGATCATCATCATCACAAATGTCTGTCTGCCGCTGTATTGCAACACGTAGACTCTCTCTTGAGAAGAACAGTATAGTGATGGAGTACACTTCAAGCTGCGTTGACACGGCGAGGAGCTCCGGTGAAAGATAACGCAGAAGTATCTGGTTTACGATGAATGTCAGCCCTCGAGACCCTGCTTGTATCGCAATTAATAGGGATGCTCCGCCGGCGGATGACGAGAGAAGAGATTTGCCTGCTGGCTTCTCGTTTAGAGGTTCCACGGATGCCATCGGAGAAATCCACGGGTTTTGGGTTGCAGTCGATTTTATGAGTTCGAGATTATCTATCCACTTTGCATACTGATCACATGATAGGACCCGTCACGATCGAGAAGAAGAGAATCACATATAACTCGGGGGGTCTTGAAAGATATATATACAAATTCAAAATAGCTATTACTACTAGCTCAATTGCTAATATTAATAATGATTATATAAAAGACTAAACTAGTAGTAATAGTTATTCTGATTTTGTATATCTCTCTATAAAACCCTATCTAAGTAGATATTAATTATTACTATATTTATATTCCTCGATTTATATTATATAATTCAAGAAAATCAGATTTTATTAAAACTTGTATCTTGTATTTTATAAAAATATAATTATAATCTATCTCAATTGTTATATTATTCGAAAATATAATATTTCTTTTTCTATATTTATCTAATTTTCTATATAAAGGAAAGATTATATTACAAAGTGATGCCCTATAGCGTAATGGAAGTAGCAGTATTATTAACTATCTCAAGAAAGGTTGAACTAGTAGAATTAAGCTCTCTTCTCACTCAAGGTTATCACCTTAGTAGGGAAACCATTTAGT
>KI628562.1:0-11039 GCA_000503235.1 Sclerotinia borealis F-4128
AATATCCGAAGATACAAATGACATTTTTTAAAATCAACCAAAGATTATGAATTTGGATTATCTGATACGTTATTTATATACGGGAAGAAAGATGACTGACTATAACTATCATGCTCAATTTAAATGGTAAGATCTCAACTCAAGCTAGATACCTCTAATTTTGGCATATGCTAGTGTGGTTTTAATACTGGTATACACTATCACTATCACTTTAATCACTAGTCATACCTTACCCGAAGTAAAGTCCGTATTCGCTGTACCGGTAATCAAACACTTGTCATTGTGTAACCAATTTGCGTTAACCGTGACATCATATCGAGGATGGGCGGGGGGAAAACATAGGGTTCTTGGGTTGAGAATTCATAAATGTTTTGTTGGAGATATTGTGGTAAATTGAGAATGAAAATGGAAATGAATACTTGGAGATGAGTGGGAGATGATCGGTTGTACTGTACTCGTATAATTGCAGAAAGATCGATCATCATCGCATCCAAATTCTTTGTGTAAATCATTATTAGCTACTAGGTAGATATCCCTCTCAACTACATCATTTGCCAACCTCAAAAATGATCTTCACTTCACACCTCCAACACCAACACCAACTTCAACTAAAATAGTTATAGGACGAGATTGGGTAAGATGCTAACTAGACAACATACTTCACTCTACCACCAACCCTATGAACTCCAGCCAAGTCGTCATCAGCTCTCCTGATAATCATGAGCTCCGCACTTTAGTTTTCGATTAAGCAAGCTCTCCCAGATGGTCTCGACATTCATTTCCCTCCAAACCGGTCGTATCTACCGGCACTCAACATGCATGAGCAACCTCGTTCTAACATCGGTACCGTGTAATCCTGCACTCTCCACGGAAGCTTTGTCCATACCATGATCTTCTCTGGAGCAGTACACACACCCAAATTACTGACTGATCATCGACACACCATCACGAACCTCTATTTTTATGATCGCGAGGGTTCACGTTATGCAATGCGATGACATTTCGACGGCTCGGAACATGAAAGGAACTAAACCATCATCCAAACCGGCCCGGCGAGTAGAACAAGACAGAAGACGCACAGGATCAATTACAAATAAATGGGGTGTATGAATTTGACTTGCACACAAAAAAAGGAAGATTTTACTAAACTCGAGTGGGAACTTTCGAAAGAAGGAAAAGAAAAAGTCGTATTTACCTCACCGATAATGAGAAACCTCGAGATCATACTGCTGCAAATTGTACCGATATATGTATCGACCGACCATTGTTTCAAGGACTACCTGAATCTACCCTACCTACACTTCGATCTCGAAGACGACGAAGATAGATATAAAAATATTCTTTTGGGCAAATATGTAGAGAGGAGATTTTCTGAGGAAAATTAGTTTGAACTGAACGCAGCGAAATTGGATGCAGCATCAGCATTGAAAATGAAAACCCTCGAGGGTGATATGGGGAATCAACGAGTATCATATCTTGACGAAACGATTACATGAGGTAACTGGGTAACTGGACTAAAAATTGATGCGCAGTGCCAGTGGATGAATAGACTTATATGCTCGGATCTAGGAGGTGCGATTCATGGGTGAGTATGGATGGATGGATGGATGGATGGAAAAGAAGAGGATTTATGATGAGATGAGAAATGTTGGTTTCGGGTAGTGGGCTAACCTAATAAGCGCATGCATAGCATATATACTTTTTGGCTTGTTCGGAAGATTAAGATGAGTTATAATAGAGAAAGTGTGCACCGGGTATTTGGAAATAGAAACAGAAATAGAAAGATGGGGTTGCATTTGCAGATCTTGGCTCATAAAAAATATTATCCCAGCAATTTATCCGTGATTTGGCAATTAATAACCTCAATGTTGGAAGAAAGCTGTAGTGGTAGTTCATTATGGATAATAGTTGAGAAAGGTTTGAATAAGGAATCGAATCCGATGTTCTCTGCTTGGTATGGTTTGTATTTCAGTAAGGCTTATTAGGGTATGTCGATTTCCAAGTGATTGGTTGTACTGCCTACAATACCCTGGGCAGCATGGAACTGCCCGCAAACTTCTTATATCTCATATGCAGTTTATCTTTAGGGCAAGTATTGGTGGCTAGTGTTCAAGAGATTAGATATGAATCAGAAACATTGTTTCTCTCGAGTAGGGAAACAATGTTGATATGCATATGCCTAATAACCATCCGTATGCACTAGACAGCTTAGCCATCAGATACCTCAGTCAGGTTCTAACTCTTCTTCCCAATTCAGCCATCTGGTGACTCCTTTCGTGAATGCGAACCTCTGTTTCGACGAAGTACAAGAGAAATAAAATTGACCCCTAAACCTTGACCGTAATATCATGTGTCGAACCCCCTGTCAAAACCAAACTGACATACCCATCACTACTATCCAACTCCGCATCAAAAGCCACAGGTCCATTATTCCACGCCGTCACTCCATCCACAAGAATCTCCAGCGCCGTATCGCGTTTTGCCTTCGTCCCAAACCCCACCGGTAAACTAACCGTTCCAGTCGTGTCGACTGGAGCAGACACACTCAGCACAAACCATCCATTAGAATTAATACTCCAATTCACCGAGATGGGACCATGAGGAGTAGGAACTTGACCCTTGGCCCAAGAAAGATCACCCGGATATGGCTTCACGCTCCAGGTTGAAAATCCCGCTCCGGTAGGTGTGACGCCCAAGACATAATTACTCAATGCAGGTACGATACCAGTGCTCCATCCATGCGCCATGCTTGTGAAGCCTTGTTCGTATGGACTTCCATTTGGTCCAATACCCTCCCACATGGTAACTTTGGGATCATGAGTCGCCATCCATCCGTACAATCTTCTGATTTCGTCAAAGGCACTCGCAACGAGGTTAGTTTTGAATCGAGCGGAGATCTCGAAGAAGGAAATAAATGCATATACGCGTTGCGAGAAACCAGAGGACATAACATCATTATCGTAGAAAGAATTGCCGTAGAAACGAGAATTAGCACTATTGAGATAGTTGAGGATGCCAATGGAGCGGGATGTATTTGTCACGCCTGCGAGAATAGATATCGAGTTTCCATCTTGAGGATGAGTATTGCAGAATATATCGCCGCATGTCCCATCGAAGAATGCGCCGACGGAAGTATCGAAATTATGGGAGTTTAGTGCGTCGGACACGACTTTAGCGCGGGAGAGCCAGCGAGAAGCATCGGAAGATTGACCTTGGGACTTGGCAATGACAGCGGCATTTTCGAGAGCAAGAACATAAAGGGCGCTGTAGTAACTTACTGGTCCCACACGGGGGAGGAAAGCGTAGTCACCGTAACTCCCAGATATACCGACTCCTTTCCAGACGAGATTGGTGCCGCTGTCTGTGACTGATGGGTAGAATTTATCTAGCACATTGATAAGTGTGTGATAGTATTTTTGAATGTAATTGTTGTCGCCCGTGTACATTAGTAGATCGTGGCTACAGACAATCCACCACAGTGGATAATCGAGTAGATGAAGATCATAATTGCCACTATTTGAGAATTAGTCAAGGATCATAGACAATATTTAGACAATCACGTACATAGAGGCAGGTGGAATCCATCCATCATCACGTTGATGATCCGCCAAGTCGGCAAGAACATTACGAGAAGCTTCGGGTGTATTGTGTGACAAGAAAGAAGTTTTTCCAGCAACTGCAATATCACCAACATATGGATCTCTATCTCGTTTCGCCCCATCCAAAAGAACTAGTTTACCGTCGAGCGTCGGACTAAATGCATTTCGGGGGTCGCTAGAATTGAGACGGAAGACATCGGTTGCTACATCGTTAGTGTATACACCATCATACCACCATTGATTGAAGCTTTCATCGGAACTTTCAAACCAGCCGGTAAAGGTATCTGGTGTGCCGCGCAGACCAGAAAAGGTCAAACTCAAGTAATCGATAGCTACTGTTCCGTATGGGGCAGTATATGGTGAATCTGCGGCCAAAGCGTCGAGATAGATTCTGACATATCGGAAACCATGAAGACCATCTGCACAGACTTGCGTCCCATGTTGACACCCATGTACGTCGGTCCAAGTAAAGTTCTGGCTACCAACGGCAATCTAAATCATCCTCAGTTAGGAAACGAATCACGAGCATAGAGGAACACTGGGATTCTCATACCTGATCGGACCCGGGAGTGATTGTATCGCCCTGATTCATTCAATATAAGCTACATCTTCAAACCACTCGGCATAATACTAACTTGGTTTGATCGTGAAAAGTCACTAGTGTCAGATAGATATTGCAGAGTCTCAGAGAAAGCTAGTCGGATACCAGGAGTTCCCAAAGCACCAGCGAAATTGATACTCAAGTATCCCACAGTATTTTGTCCGAAATCAAGAGTGATCGAAGGGATATTAATGGATCCGCTATCTCTAGTCAAAGTCGTGACTTGACCACCTTGTTGAAGAAGAGCATTAGGATTTGTGACTTTTCCTGAGGTAGTGACGACGCTTTGAGGTACGACTATGTTGGAGGAAGTAGCCCTGACATACTTTTGCCAATTTGGACTGCTACTGGAGTCTTGCTTTTTCGAGAGGAGTTGATTCTGAATTTGATATGTAGAGGATCGTGGTAGAGACTCCACTACGGATGAAAAAACGAAGATACAGAGAAACAAAGGAGCTAAAGACAATCCTCCGAAGAGAAAAGAACTGGAGACCATGGTGCAAGTAAAGTGAGCAGGATTAGAATCGTAGTATCCACTTGGAAAGAGAGTCTGGGGAATGATCTAACTTTACCTTTGGATCCAAGCTCACACCTTTATATGGGAAACACAGCCTGCTTGTGAACATAGTCACCCCCTCTCCTCGATATCGTTCATGATACTCAATGCCCCGAGATACCGAGCTCTAATTGTTTAAGATTAGATCATAACTTGCTTGTAGACCTAGTGATCCTTTCTCCTAGGCTGGGCGTTTTACGTAAAATAGAGCATAATTTCAACAAAAGTATCAATCATATCTAATAATACTATTGTTTGCTCTATGTCTTATATTATATATTAGTTGTTATATAAGCCAATGAATTTTGTTAGTTGGAATCTCAATAGATCTCTAAAATGAGGTTTGTTTGATGATGTGATTAGTCAGATTGAGATATCGGTAGTCTGTATTATAGCTAATTATAACACCATGATTAATCTAATGTTGGATTCACCGGATTTAGACATGTTCATCTAGATATAGAATACCAAGCTATTAAGAGTAATGGGGGTGGCGGAGGAAGTGGTAAGGGCAGTGTAGAAGTGGTGGTGGAAGTGATAGTACTCGAGTAGTGAAGAAGGATAAAACAACCAACTTTCGAGTTTATAAATACCTAAAGTATCTACTCGATCGATTATATCGTCCCTAATACTCACTGACCCGAGATACCGAACTCTAAAAGTTTAAGATTAGATCACAACTCATCTCATGAGTTTCTCCGCATCCAAGCATCCAAGCGTCTGGGGTAAGTGGCTTACAAGTTGCGGAGTACCGGTAATGAAGTGAATAGGGGGGTTAACTAAACATCTTGCTTAAAATCTGCCTGTACAGTACAGTACTGTAGTCTGTAGATTCTTTGCCGAGAAACATAAAGCCCCATGCCATGATCAGGGACCACAACATCACATCAAGCACCACCACGGAGATTGATGCCAACATTAAACTAAGTCAAACCTATTAGAACAAAATACTATGGCCGACGATTCAGATGGATCCACCGGATCGCATCATTTGCATATAGCATGCAAGACAAATCATATCGGAAAGATCGTGACAAAGTCTTGTCACGTAATGCCATGATGAAAGGCGCGTGAGTGAGGCGTCTCGCGTACCTGATATTACTGTATATATATTAAATACTGTACACTCGCCGAGGTGCCGAAACCACCTGCCTTTTTCTCAGATACCGGTACATTAGATAATTAGGAGAGAAAAATGGTTGATAGTTTTTCCCAATATTATTTTCAATACTGCAACCGCCTCGGAGATGAGTATAATGTGAAGATGTATAGATGTATATTTTCGGGTTGCGCTCTGGCGAGTGCAATGTATTGGTTTTGTGTCAGTCAGTTTCTATTGTACAGTACGTATCAAGTCACGCAGGCATAAGTATACCGGATAAGAGAGTGAAAGAGAGTCAAGAAGGTAGGTATCGAGGTCCACTCTGCCATGAGTTGGGATGAATGTAAGTTTCGCTAAGGATATGTTGATGAAGTAGAACAGATTGATGATGAATTTTCATAGATATACGAGTGCTTGTAGGGCAAAAGGTAGACAGCGGAGTTTTGGGGTTTGTAATCTATGGTGAGACTTATATACAGCAATAAATCTCCGTCAGAATCCTTCCATTTCTTAAAGTAGTAATTATGTACTCATTCCTACTTTATTAATTTGAGAAATGCGTGATTAGCGATAACTAAGAATCAATGAAGGAAAAGGAGAGCCGGTTCAGAAAATAACTGCATTTGGGGATGGAAGTAACTCACCGTCGCAAATCGCTTAGGCTTATTCCAGGCCTATAAATCGTCTTCAAAGCCTCGAAGATATGTTATTGTAACCGCAGCGAGCTTTTTGAGAGCACATGAGAGCTTATGAAATAGGGTGATGAGATGTGAGTCGTTCTCCGCATAGGTTCCCGTTCCTTATGGTATGGTTGGAACTCGTGGAGGTACGACCTAAGCCACGATTGAGAGCGCCAGTTGTAGGAGCTGAAAGACCCCGCAGTTTTGTATATCTGATACACAGCCATGTCGTAGTCTTGGACTCCTTCAGCCTTATCCGCCGGCGAGGAAGATAAATCTGGGTTTTAGTATAAAAGCCATGGCTATGTGAACACCATCGGAAATCCATATAGAAAGGAAGACCAGAAGATGGGAAATGGAGATTACCGAGATTTGAGTGTTATCAATATAAAGACACAGAATGGTACACGAAGCTTGGAGGGAAATCATACTTCATTACAATTCTCTTGGATCTGTACTTGATATATTTCGGAATACACACTTGTGATTCAGTATTGAGGAGTTTGATGGTCGCGCATCAGGAGTTTTTCGTGCATAATTCGACTCTTTTCGTCCTATTGATTCAGGACTTGATTCCCTCGTTCTCTGTTGGTGTTGGAAAATGGCGTCTTACTGCCTAGTATTGTATTCAAAGTAGAATGCGATATGTAAGCAATGCCTTGGGATATTCCTCGTGATTGGAGATGTTCTGG
This sequence comes from Sclerotinia borealis F-4128, assembly GCA_000503235.1. Classification (NCBI taxonomy): domain Eukaryota; kingdom Fungi; phylum Ascomycota; class Leotiomycetes; order Helotiales; family Sclerotiniaceae; genus Sclerotinia; species Sclerotinia borealis. Next base: position 7,231 of record KI628562.1, read on the forward strand.
TTCTCCCAAACTAGAAATCTGAACCCTCTGCTCTCGCATCGTGCCGCAAGTCATGAACCGTCGATTGTACTCGAGTAGATGCTGAAGCGATGTTAAAGAGAGAATTATAGCTTGAGTTCTTCATGCAAAGTACCTAGTAGTCTTCGAATTTCCCAGCCATTTCGTGTCAATTCGAGGGAAAAGAGAAACATATGCGAGGATATATGACGAGGATAAAAGTATGTAGTTTGGCACTAAAGTCGTGTCACGGTTCATAATAAGCTTCCCGCTTCTCCCCTTCCCGCCTTCCAGTTTTTAACATTTTCCCAACCTCAAATTAACTCTGAACTTTATATCTCATTGATACCTCTTTCATCTCTTGAACTAGAGAATAAAAATTAACACATAATTGAAGAAAGGCCGTTGTTGAAAATCTGTTCTCATTTCCAAAATCCATGCTGTGGTTGCGCAAATAAGAAGCGAGAAGCACCAGCGCCAACAGCCTTCATTATGATATCGATTATCTTATGCTTTTTTGGCCTCAATAAAACTCCAAAGAATGCGAGGCCAAAAGAATCTACGAAAGGGAATCGTGGTTTATGGTATTGATTTTCATAGATAAGGCGTTGAAGGGCAATTAAATGGGTGGTTGGATGGGAAATGAGAATCACGGTGAAAGAATCATCCAAAAAATTGGGGTTATGTGGTGGGAGAGGGGGAAAGAGGGAATGGGGTGGTCAATTTTTTCGTGGAGATTATTGAGTGAGTGAGTGCAGTGTAGCCAATAGTGAGCCAGTTGAACTTGGGAGGATGGTTGTTTATTTTGATGGATGGATGTGAATGTGTTTGGATCAAAAGCTGTAAAGGTGTAGAGGGGGAGAAGAGTCGTTGTTTGTTTGGATGAATGGATGGATGATGGATGAAGGGAGAAAAGGAGAGTGGTTGTTGGGCTGCGTGGCGACGGATGCTTTGAATTTAGAGCAGCCGTTCTGCGGTGGGTATACTGGTCAGGAATTGGGGTTTCCATGGATCAACTATCAAATGATAAGCGTTGATGCCGAACTTATCTACTCGAGTAGATGATGAATACTAGAATTCTTCTAATTCGACAGTGCTATTACCCAATTGCTTAAGTTTTCCCTGACTTGCAGCAACAGCCTGTATATGCTACTCAGACTGCTTCTTTGGCTTGGAGACACAGTGCTAGACTGCTCCGTTCCCGAAACTATATAAGTGCTAGTAATGACAATCTAGTCAGCTCCATCCTAGAAGGGTGTGCGTATAAATTTACATTACCTAGACTTCAGCGTGCCTTCCTTAGTTCTACTGCGTTACAAACAATGTAGGATAGTCTCAATCGTTCTCGGAATGTGTCGTCTAGTAGCGGCCACCCGATCGAAGCTGGAGATTAGGGAGGTCGTCCTGCTTTGGTACACGAAGAACATTGGCGAGAAAGACGAAAACAAATCAAAATCGGATACAGAGTGTAACTTTTCGTGAGACTAGGTTGACAGATCCTCAAGGAAGAGTAATGTGAGGGAATTAAGCCTGTTTGGTTTGTGATTACACGGTCTACAGCTGTATTCTTGTATTGTACAATTTGTATAAGAATTGGAACGTTGTATGCTTGGAGATGTTTTGTAGACTAGTGACTCCCACTTTTGTTAATCAGGTCCTTTTGACTATGAAAGATCATGAATTGTGACATTCTTTCTGGAAATTACCATATGGTATTTATGTAGGTGGGATGGGATGGAAAATCATTAAAAAGTGGGATACGCATTCTATTGAGATCTATCTAGGTTGAATCGACGACGATAACCTTTGTTTGATGCCCCAGGCAACTCCGCTAGTTGCGCGCTATTAGCCCGTATAAACAGACTTTTGATATCACTCTGTTGATCCATCCACCCGACGGACTTTCCTTCGCTTACTTGTCCTCCGTATCAGACTTGAGCTCTGTAAGTGTCTTTGTCTTTCGTTTTTGTATTGGGACAGGAGTCGAGGTTCCGTAAACATCGTAGATAGCTGGTTTCATAGCCTGTAAGATTAGATCGGGTTCATTAATCGGTAATATCTTTTTCTCGATATAGAGGCTAGTATCAAAGAATTTGTAGGGCTTCTCAAATTTCTGTAAATATATATTCGAAATCATAGTTGTATGTTGTATAAGTTTGGTTTCTATTGACTGTAAACAGAGATAAAATTCTCCAGATTTGATGATTTCGGGGCTTGATTGAGAAGGATTGGTATCTAGTATGGATTTGTGTTTGGGAACAAAAAGAATAATCTATGATAATTAAATTAGTTTAATCGATTATTGAGAGGGAAATTGAGAGGAAAAACAATATACCTGATACGAGTTTATGTCTTGTAGATCAAATACTTCAGATTCAAAATCCCTTTTTCTAAACTGGGCCAGAGCAATTAAAATAGCGGTGTAATCAGGGTCAATAGCAAGCTCTCCTTTCTTTTCGTTTTGCTTAGTAGTAGCAAAGGATAAAGACTTCAGTCTAGAAATGTGCTGTTTCCGTCGAGTAGTGGATATCCATGTATGATCAGTATAAGCCCAGATTGGAGTACCTGGAAGGTTTTTAGATCTAGGAAAATTATGTCAAACAAGTATAATATAAGAGAAAGTAACATAGATAGATATGCGATAACCTCCTATCTAGGCAAGATTTGTAGCGAGTGGATATAGCAAGCTTTTGGGCTTATTTTCAATTCACTTTTCTCTTTGAATTCAGATCAGGTCATAAGGTCATTACTTATTAGATACTTCTTCAATCTCGGTATACTGTTTGTTTCTTTTCTCAACCCTTAGGTCCCTCAATCTAGGTATCCGACGGGTAGTAGTAGTACTATACTGAGTATCATATGGGAAGGGACCCATTCTATAAAATCTTTAAACGGCTAGGTATGGAACCATGATTGCATGCCCGAATTGGGGGTGCCTTTAGGCTTAGTGTCTATATGCTAAACCTAAAAGCAATCAACTCACTGTATTCAGGCCTAATGCTCTGGAGGAATAGTGTTGTAGAGCCTATAAGTTACTGTATAACCTCTAAGTCGGATAAAAGTGGTAGAATCGATAATTCGACCAATAAATAGCTACCCCACCTACCCTCTCCCCTGTCTAGTTGCCCACACCAAGGCTGTCAGAGGGGTCCCTCAAAGGATTGTAGATCCCTCGACTTCAGTACAATAACTCGTACCTCAATCACAACCTCAATCACATTCACATTCATTCAAAACAAAACAGACAAGTAATTTGTATACGCTTAAATTATCATAAACATGTCTGGAAAAACCATCAGACCAAAGGGGTATCACACATCATTAAACCTAAAGTTTACATCAACACCCAAACCTCCAAACCTCCAAACTCCCAATCTTTAGAAAGATACAAAGAGTAAACTCATTCCCTCCCATTAGAGCTGAATCCACCTTGGGGTGGCGAATCCCAAGGCTTCCTGGCTCTCTCCGGGTTTCTGACGATTTGGTCTTGCACTAGCTAATTTTCTTTCCGTTTCCTCTTCGATTCCAGTATCAACTACCTATTCAATAGCAACAGACTGCTTTTTTGAATACGATCCATCCAACCTTGAAGTCCATTCTTCATCAGAGTCCACCATCTAACATACATATTAACTCTTCTGCCACCGTCCCGGGAATGCTTCGCATTCACACAATTGAAGAAACCCCATCGAAACCCATCCACCATACACCATAACCAACCCAACCCCAACCACCAAACCTCCCATCTCATCACCCCAACCATACATCTCAAACCAAACCAAAGACAACAAAAAACAAACAAATAAACAAAC
>KI628562.1:11117-284794 GCA_000503235.1 Sclerotinia borealis F-4128
ATACATATTAACTCTTCTGCCACCGTCCCGGGAATGCTTCGCATTCACACAATTGAAGAAACCCCATCGAAACCCATCCACCATACACCATAACCAACCCAACCCCAACCACCAAACCTCCCATCTCATCACCCCAACCATACATCTCAAACCAAACCAAAGACAACAAAAAACAAACAAATAAACAAACAAACAAACAGCCGAACCTAGGAAATCGCAGTAAAAATCAGACGCATCTAGAGCGGACGTGCCTTAAACGGAAACAAATAAACACACAAAAAAAAACAAGTAAAACATAATCCTCCACCCTCACCATATGGGTATCACTATGACACTTGGTTCCCAAGTGCTGCAGCACATATGTAGGTTTTCTGCCCCCTAAAAACCCCCCCAAAAACGCTTCCGAACCTAGGAAATCAAAAACAGCAGACGCATCTGGGGCGGACGTGCCGGAGATGGAACTATCTAGTAAAGGAGATTCTTTTTTTCTTCTTCTTTCCTCCTTTGCTGCATTGCATGCATGCAGCCCATGACGAGTCAAACCGAAGTCCTTGAGAAGATCCAGGACAAGGTTATCGAAAAACACCATACCCCACACATATATGCATAGTATACATGCACGGCCGAACCAACCCGAACTGAACCCAAAAGTCGATACCGAGATTTCATGTCCGTCCGTCCGTCCATTGTAGTCGTCACTACAAGGAGAGGAGGACAGAAACCGAATTGAATTGGTGGGAATCGAAAGAGGTGAATTGAGAAGATGGGGTTTGGAGGTGGGAGTTGGCGGTGTGGTGTGGTGTATTGTAACACCAGGTGTATGGGTGGGTGTGGTAGTCTTGTATCAGGCCATTTCCAAAGTGTAGATTGAAGTGGAGTGGAAAGGCTCTGGTTCTGATACGGTACCGGGGGAAACAATCGCACCTGTTTTTGTTTTTTGTTTTTTTGTTTTTTTTGAAGGTGTGGTTTGGAAATTGTTGGTAGGGTAGGGTCGGGACGTGGAAGTACCGTTTTTTTTTTTTTGGTTTTTGGTTCAACACTACGAATATGGGTATGGTGGTAATGGTGGTAACCCTTTTTGATGTGTGGAAGACGCCGATGTAAACCGAAACCCAGTGCAATCCTTTCCAGGACGAAGACGAACTGATGAGTGCGGGACTATTTGTGAGATCGCCGCCGCAGGTGGAACTGACAAGAGAAGAAAAGCTTTTTTTTTTGTGAGGGTTTTCTTTTTTCAAATGTTTTTGGGGGTTTTGAGAGTCAGTGAGGTGAGTGGATTGGATTGGATACTTAGTAAGTATTGCATTCAATCGTGCGCCAATGCCAGCATTGGCAGGAATTGGTTTTGGGGTCGACATTGCTGGAGAGGAATGTCGAGTGTTTTTGAGATGTTTTGAGATGATACGGAAGGGAGTACGAGGTAGATATCGCTGGCGAGACGAATGGCTACATCGAATCGATCCGCATTCCGATGAGAAAAAGGTAAGGGTGGTAGGGTGGTGTGGAAGTGGAAACTACTACCTGTAGACAACGCTGGCGAGACGAATGTCTGGTGGAGTTTGATTGATTTGATGTGGATGGTTTGTGGTGGGTGGCATGGATATCGTCGTTGATGAATTTTGGTGACGGATATCAATGCCAGTTTAATGGTGACCCCGAAAGGTCAGGTATGGTGGTGGTGACCATGAGATATTGGTCGGATATGGTGTTAGTATCCCCAAAGACGTCGTTGGTGGCGAGCGTCAGATGGAGTTGATACTGAGAGAGTTTGGAGTTGATTGGTGATCAAGTTCCTGAGAGAAATCGTTGGCAAGACGATGGTCCTCGAGGAAATTGAGGTGGAGTAATTGTCATGGTTGGCATAGATATCGCTGGTGATAAGTGTTGGCAACGAATATCAATGTCGAAAGAATGGTGACCTTGAGAGAGAGGTCGGATATGGTGGTATTGACCATGAGGGAGAGGTCAAGTATGGTGTCAGTGCACCCAAAGACGTCGCTGGCAACGAACATCAAATGGATTTGGTACTGAGAGAGGTCAGGTTAATTTGGTGGTAGTTTTCCCGAGGCATCGTTGGCAAGACTATGATCCAGGAGGAATTTGAGGTAGAGTGGTTGTAATGGTTGGCATCGATATCGCTGGCAACGAATATCAATGTCGAAGGAATAGTGACCTCGAGAGGTCGGATGGTGGTAGTGACCATGAGAGAGGTCAGATATGGTGTCGGTATTCCCAAAGATGTCAAACGTCAAGTATGTTTGATACTGGGAGACCGAGGTTAATATGGTGGTAGTGTTCCTGAGAGGTATCGCTGGCGAGACGAATTTTCACAGGATCATGTACCGAGAAGAAATTGAACGTGGGGTGAAAGAATCCCAGTGTATGTGTGAGTGAGTGTGTGAGTGGTGGTATTGTTTCCGATGGATATCGCTGGCAAGACGAATATCCAAAGGATTATCATACCGATAACGTGGTAGTGAGAGACATCGTTGGCAATACGAATGTCTAACGGATCTAGCACCGTGAAGAAGTTGGTGCGTGGTGAAATAATCCCAATCGAAATCGCTGGCGACGAATCTCCAAGGAAAGGATTATACCGCGAAGAAGTTAGATGCGGTGGTAAAGTTCCTGCTAGACATCGCTGGCGATGAATGTCCAAAGGATTGAACCGAGAAGAAGTCGGAGGTGAGTGTTTAATTTCCATGATAGAAATCGCAATGGATATCCATACGGAAGAAATTTTGACAACGAGAATGGTTGCAATATCAAGTTGGAGTTAGATATGGCATTAAAGTTTCTCGGATATCGCTGACAGCAAATTGTCAAGGGATTTTGTCATCGAGGAGATCCTCGCAGACTGGAGAAGTGGAAAGATGAAGACGAAGAAGGATGATTTCTTGAGGAAGTGTTCAAGTTCATTTCCTCGAAAAGGTGACCATGGAATGGTAGAGACATCCATTGCAGTTGACGCTGCGTTTGAATGTCCGAAAGGTCCGAAGCTGGAAGAGACCAAAGACCAAAGAAAAGAATGGTCCGAGGGAAGAGTGGGGGAGTGGAGGTTTCTTTTTTTTTGGTGGTTTTCTCTTTTAAATTGTTTTTGAGATTGTTTTTGCTTTTTTGTTGGAATTCTTACACCAAAGATATGGTGGTAATTCTCACAACAGTCACCGCTGCTGTGGTACAAAAGCCGAAAGACGATCCTTTCCAGGACGAAGAACCAGGACAAAAGATGGAAAGAACAACAGACAAGAACCCCTTTTTTTTGCATGTTTTTCTTTTCAAATGTTTTTGAGGTTTTTGGACAGAGTCAATGGAGTTTGAGTACAACAACATCCACACAGCAGCCGCCGCCACTGTGGAGTAATGTCGAGACTAAAAACCGAATGGACCGTTCCAGGCTGAAGGAGTGCGGTAACTTTTGTTATTATAGCCGCTACTCGTTGATGGTGGCATAAGCCAAACCGGGGAGGCAGTCCTTATTCAGGACGCAGACACCAGAGAATAGACAGAAGGCGCAAAATGATGTGTCAGTAGTCGTAGTCCAGACGAATGATTTATAAGTAATTTCGAAGTAAGTCCGATCCAGTGCGAAACCCAACCAAACCATTTTAAGTAAGAGAGAGTCGACATCGAGGGTACAATTTCAACGACGAGGATTTCTGCATGGGATCCTTTAGAGCTGAATCCACCTTAAGTTTCCCGGACTTAAGGCTTCCTGGCTCTCTCAGGTGCGAGAAATAAACTTGTTCTTGTATCATTGTATGCGAGTCGAGTAGATAGACAGTTAGGAGGGGTTTGTGTTGGTTGGGGGTGGAGTTTCGTAAGCTGTGATTTTGGCTCACTTCTTTGGAGGGTTCACCGCAGTCCGTTGCGCAGTTGGCTCTTCGACGGATTCCTGAGGCTCATCCTCAACAGTCGGTTCCTCCTCGTAAACGGCATCCTCAACGGCATCCTCTACATCACCATCGTTGTCTGAGTCATTGACAAGCTCTTCACTTCCCGCGTCGGCATCTCCGTCTAAAGGACCAGGAGAATTGACTGGAGAAGGTTTATCCTCAACAGGGGAGGTAAGTGAAGAAGGGCGAGGTTCGGAAGGAGGAGCAGCGGGAGAAACGCTTTGCTTGGAAGGCTTATCTACAGACTTGGCTGCAGACTTGACTTCCTTGGCAGGACGAAAATCCGAATCTGAATCGTGGACGAAGCGACCTCTTGTAGGAGGAGAAGAGTCAGAGTCCTCAGCAAGGCGTTTTACCTTGAATGGAGGAGGAGAAGGCGAAGAAGACAAAGAAACACGGGGATGGGCCATGGCTGCGGGAGCGGGAGCGGGAACGGGCTTGGGATCAGCCATATCCTTACCACAATGTCCGCATGTACCATCGTTGAATACAAATCCGTGTGCGCATTCATCCTCATGGACAGGGTATTGAAAGCTGGTACTAACAGGACCAGCGACTGCAGAAGCAGCCAACTTCTTACCACACTGTCCACAAGTATCGCCGAACACAAGAGTGTGTTCGCAGACATCTCCAGGCTCCGGGGACTGATCGCAGTCAATGACGGGATCTGCGGGAACAGCTGGACGAAATCCGGTTCGTCGAGGAGGGACGATATACTCATCACTCTCGTAGTCCGGGAGATCGTCGAAAGACACCTTCTTGCCACAGTGCTGACAATCGTCGCCAAGAACCCAGTCATGTGGGCATTGTTGTGGAGCGGGGGACTCGGAAGCTTCCTCACGCTTGATGACAGGAGAAATCGAACGATTGACAGACGTAACCGCATTGCCAGCTACACGTCTGTGAGGAGGAGGACTCGAACCATAGAGATCCTCAGAGGACTCATTGCCAGACTCAGCACCCATCTGCGTATTACCGGGCATACCATGGAAAGCAGTATTGAAATACGCCTCCTGGTTGCGTCGGGCAGTGCTCTGGTTATTCAACAACTCTTCTTCAGCTGCTGGCAGAGATTCTGTGGGGCTTTGTCTGGTTCGAGATTGTGCCCGGCTTTCAGCGTTAGCATGGAGTGGGCGTTCGCCCGAGCCTCCGGCCAAATTGCTGTTCCAGCCGACCAATCCCTCAAGATGCCTAGCTCTCTGAGTCTCAATGGTGAGAAGTCCTTGTAAGCGAGTCAGTTCTCTACCTACAGTGCCAAGATCCGATCTGGCTGCCGCGACCTCCGCAGGTGCGCGTGGCGCCGTCTTGACCGTTTCGTTGAACCAAATTTGCCATCGGTCGGTTTCGGCGGCAAGTTGATCATTACGATCTTGAAGAACGTCGAGATGAGCCAGGAGTTCGTGGTCATTCTGACAATGTGAATGCACCTCCTTAAGGCGATCGAACTCCATCTGGAGATCAGATCCCTTCCTGACCTCGTCCTCGATCTTCTTGTCCTTGGCCGTGATCGTGATCTTCTGCTCCTCGACCAAATCGTTCGACTCCTTGTACTTTCCCTTCCACATTTCGTTCCCCCTCTCCCCCTCTTGAACCAGTACCTCGGAGCTCCTGAGCTTGTCGTTGAGGATCCGACCCTCTTGCCTGCAGGATTTTAACTCTTCTTGAGAAGAGTTGAACTTGCTCAGAAGCTCCTGGTACTGGCTGCCCAAGAGACGGGTTTCCTCCTTGGCGGCGGCGGCGGCTTCTTTCAAAGCCCTTTCCTGGGCTGCAACCAAATCTTCGTAATCTGTACGCAGACAATCGTACAGACCGGTCGAAGTGGTCAGTCGCCCAACCAAGTTATCGACCGACTTGCCAAGGTCGGCGATCCTCTCGTCTCTCCCGAACTTGAGTGCATAGAGAACGTCGTTAACGCGCCACAAATTGACCAAGTCCTTCTTCTGCTCCTCCAACGATGTGAAGACTGCCAGCTCAGCCTTGGCCGCTTCGTTAGAGGAGTAGAGCTGCTCCAAGGACTCTTCGTGGCTATCCTCCAAGTCGGAAAGCCGCTTGTTGCAATCGTTGATGACGTAATCCTTGAAAATCAGCAACTCAGCCACGAGCCTGTTGGGAGTACTAGACTCCCCATCGTCTGCCTTGATTTTCAGAATACTGCGCATTCTCCGGTTGTAGACAGAAAGTCTATCAACTGTGAGATATCGCGGCAGATCTTCTTCCTTCACCAAGAAGAGGTACTTCGGCTCAACAGGCTCCGGTGCGGCGAGAGAGGAAGAGGTGGGGACAATCGAGGGAGAAGAGGAGACGTCCGAGGAAGACTCGTCAGTGGCCTCTCGAGCAACAGCGGCGGAAACCTCGGTGGTATCTGTCTGCTCAAGACCGACGAGCTCCTCGACTCGGCCGTCTTTCTTAGCAGCCAACCCGTTTCGTGAACTAGTCAAACCTATTCCCTTGTAACCAGTAGGCCCGCGAGGACTTACTGGGCGGGAACGGGAAGGAGAAGCTTTCAAGCCGAGCTCGACTTTTCTACGCTTTGAAGAACCAGAAGATTCGCTACCTGATTCTTCAGCGCCACTACTCTGGCTGGAGCTTGCCGCAATACTTCTCTTGCGGTGGGAGGTGGTGATAGGTTCCATGTTAACGACCATGGTATCGGTAGACTAAAAGATTTATGAGTCAGTGATGATATCAGGGAAAGCTTTCGGAGGAACATGGCGAGTTAAAGGTGCATGAAAGGAATGAAGAAATCGCACAAAGGTGAAACATGAAGGTGGGATTTGGGACAGACAACATATTCGCGTATCAAAAGGTATGAAAATTAAATGGAACAGATAAAACTTACGGAGGTGGGGTCAACGTTGGTAGCTTGGACATTGCCAACCGTTGTCTCCTGGCTAGAAAGATTCTTCTCGTCGACAGACGCGCTCTTGGAAGACGAGCCTTGGGTGTTCTGGACGGAAGACATCTTGAATAAGTAAATATTGATGAACGAGGAAACTCAAAATCAATGTAATAAGAGGTAGAATGGGTAATACTACAATTGTAGTATAAAATAAGATAAAGTGAGGGTTGAAAGATCAAGTAGTCCTCGATACTATGAAGTGTATGGTAAAGAGTACGTTGTTAAGTAACACGTTTGAAGATGGGTATTTCAAAGACAAGACTGTGTTGCAAAGATGCAGTGGGAAAAGTGTTCTGAAATCAGATAGAGTGCTTTTGTGAAGAAGAAGAAGAAGAAGTGCTCGTTTGAGTTTCAGATTGCTAGTGCGAGATGTATTGTTGGTCAAGGTTCAAGTTGTCTTGTGTTGTTTCTTTGATGTTGGGTACTTCTGAAAGTTGTGTCGTGGGAATGTAAGTGGGAAAGTGTTTTGAGAATGAAGAGGGATTTTTGAAGAGGTATTCGCGTATCAGAGTTGAAAATTCAAATCCGTTAGCGCGGTCGCCGAATTGAATTTTTGAGGCAGTGAGGCTATTGTTGTGTATATTCAATATAAAAATTTACTCGCTTAGCGAATCACAGCTCCTGTTCAACCAAATATTCAAGAATTGTGGTGGGCAAGTTGCTTCCGTACTATTCTATTGACCCGTGCTGCTATAATACTATACGAAAGTACAGCTAAGCAGCTACGGCTTTGCAATTTCTGATTGAAGGGGGAAATTACTTATTGCAGGGAGCTGGTGGAAAGTTGAGGTTGATTGGAAACCGCGCCATGATTTCCTTGAAAATGGCAGAGTATCCAAAGATGAATTAATTCACTTTAATGAGTCAAACTGTTTCTTGGTACGGGAGATTACGTGTATATATATGACGCCCATCATGTCACACGGTGCGTATTGGTAGAACTTAGAAGCACGTTTGGTAATGCCTTCATATCAATGGCCAGTTCTGGAATCAAAATGGCCATAATTACAAGTTCCTCGGTCTCAACACTTTCGGTGATAGAAAGTGAATAATTCCTGCAATTTCAAAAAATCAAGGCACTTGGTTTTAAAATTTGTAATGCAGGGAATAGCGGTTCCGATGAGGCTGGGGATAATTTTTGATGAAGAAGTTGGTTTCGCACGAATATCCTGAGGTCGAATGTAAGGCTGTCAATTCTTCAACTTTGGAGTCTGGAGTCTGGAGTCTGTATAGAATCATAGATCTGCACAAGTAGATGAAGGAAAATAAGTTGTCTAATGGTCACAAGTGTAGAAAAAAAGGATGATAGAGGGACGTTGTATAATGTAAGATCTTATCTTTACGGTAGAGTATCAATTTGTTGAGACAACGCAGCGTTTTGAAATTATGTAAATGACAGCAAGTATTCCTGTCTACATGTGATGCCGCCAGTCATAATTCCCCAGATTTCAACGCAGATTCCAAAACCTTTACGCAAACCACTAAACCATTCATGACCATAACTATCCAATTGAAGCCATCAGTCATAATTTTGTACGTAAACTTGCACATCCCGAATCTTGAAAATTACACAAAAGCGTTCAGACCATCTATCACCACATATAGCCAGAAAACAAACCACAAAAGTCCACCACCACTCCATACGGGTAGCACTATGCACTCGAGCATCCACACTCGAGAGCCGCGGCACATATGGGCGTAACAAGGAAAAAGACTGCAAAAGAAACAAAATCAGGCGCATTGAGGGGACGTCCCCAAAATGGAATACAAATTTTCCTTCTGTAATCCGACACCCTCCCCAATGATTTATGTTCAACACAAAATATCTTCTCGATAAAGGAATCTTCGTAGAAGGTCGACAGAAGAACGGGTATCGAGAGAAACGAAGTCCACAGAGTGTTCGAACTCTATAATATAGAGCATATGGGCAAGTCGTTTGATATGTCTAGGTGTGACCAAGTAGAAGCTACTGTAACTGCTTCAACACAAGATATCTCGACAAAAAACTGTTCGTAGAAGATCGACAGAGGAACGAGTATCGAGAGAAACAAAGTCCAGAGTGCCCAACTCTACAAGATAGAATCGGCCGTATCGATAAATTGTTTGATGTGTCTAGGAGTGACCGAGTAGAAGCTACTGTAGACTGCAAACGTTGTTATGAAAGGCATGAGAGTTGTATGGAAATCGTAACAGCAACCGAAATTGAAGTCACAAAGATGTGTAGAAATCGCATTGAGGAATTTGATCGGAACGAAACCAAATTATGATATGCCGCAGGAAATTGCGCAGAATCTTGAGAATTGACCGGAACGACGTCGAGTAAGAGATTGTCTCAAATGTGGGAGTCATTGTGAGAAATCTATGGGAATAAAATGGATTATGTGCCGCAGAAGAATGTGTAAAACCTTGGTAATCGACCGGAATCAAGTCGGGGAAGTAGGCACACTATGCGAAGGAGTGTAGTTGTGATAAGGAATGGCATTTCGATTGTCGCAGTGTCATTGAGCTTTGTTGGGACGTCTCCCTTCAAAGCCCAAGAGCACTTGGCAGTCTACTCGAGGTTGGAACGGTCAAGTTTGTGTATAGCTGGTCGAGATACAACAAAACGCTTCTTTGGTAGGGGTTGTTAGTGAGAAGTCCCTGAGGTCACCAAGATCAAAGATATGAATTTGTTACTATGACCCATTAGAGCTGAATCCACCTTAGTCTGGCCAGGACTAAGACTTCCTGGCTCTCTCCGGGCATGAGTGATGTTCGTCATCATCGTTGATCTCGCTATGCTGCTCTGCTGATTTCTGCCTTGTGAAAAATTCGGTGTTTGGCGGATGGTTCTCCTCGGCCTGTAAATATCACAAAGTTAGTCACTACCTTTTGAGGCGAGGAAGTGTAAACTGACAGGAAAAACTCACTATGAAACTTCCCTTCTCATGACCGTCTTGTATTGCGCTGAGATATAAGATCGGTCTTTTGCACAGGCTTTGCTTGATGGAGTACTTTGTAGGCAGATCAAATCGATGCACGATCTGGTCAGTAAAAGTTGTACTATGTCTGCCTCATGGCGACTGGTTGACTTCGTATGTCTTAGGTAGAACGGGTGATTTAGGGGTGACTGGTAGTGTAGCAAAAGGTAGACCCTCTTCTACAATCTGAAAACCGGAAAGGAACCATTTCTCTGTAAAGATCATAAAGTCAGAAAACTGTCAGAATATCTTGCGAGTCAGAGAACACTTACAACCTCGATTTAGATCACTAGTGGATGAATCAGAAGACAGACAACCTCAGATAGCTAGGAATATTTTCGATTGACTGCATCGGAACGTCACAGCCCCTGATGACATCGGCCAAATATTCTTCTATCTCGGCTATTTCTTCATCATCAGCTGCTTCCTGAATTGCAGCCACCTCTTCGGCGATGATACTAGGTCCGTCGTAATTGTGGGAGATGAAGTAGGGGCTCTATGAAGCATTAGTATGAAGCATCACGAATCTATGACGATAGGAAGCTTACCTTGCGGCCTTCAAACGGAACATATGAGGCTTGCTGGTGCTCTCTAACCTTGTAAGTCTCATACTCCTCTTCGAGGCTGTCGTACTTTGCTTGAAGGTCGTCTGCTCGCGTGCAAGCATTCCCAAATCTGTACTTCCAATAATTGGACTGTCTAGCTTCCGATTCGACTGTTTTTGTCACCAATGCAGCAAGCTCCTTGATCGCAAGCGAGCGGCTTTCGCATTCTCTTTCCCAGAGTTCGGCTTTTGCTTCAAGCTCTTTGATTTGATCAAGAGCTGGTTCTTCGGGGATGACTCGCAAGTCGATTTCGGCGCGACGAAGTTGCTCGTCTCTCACTCGTAATTGCTCGCGAAGTTCGTCTTCTCGAGCAACGCCCTCGAGGCGAAGTCTCTCGCTTTCTTCGAGCTTCATTCTCAACTCTGAAATCTCGTCGTTCTTCTGTTCCAGGAGGAAGTTGACGACGGGCTCTTCTCGTTGCTTCGAGACAGGAGGCTGCGAAGGGGCGGGTGATTGGATGTCCTGAGTCACAGGATCAACTATATGACCACCGTTGGCTAGACGGGGAAGCGGCGCGTAGGTGTGAAGATCGGTGGATGGTTGGTGAGTAGGGAGGGGGCTAGTGGAACCATTGACACGGGAGCTCGTGAACAACACTGGCTGTGACTTGGAAAGGACCTTTCGTCGAGAAATTGGTGGATTGACTGGTACAAATGGAGTCTGCTGGCGCTTGGTACGCTTTACTGGCTGTTGTTCTTCGCCGCTCGTAGACTCAGCACGATGCTTTAGTATATTGCCGGATGGCAAGGCGTTGGAGGTCATCTTGTCAGAAGAGCTCGCCGCTGAGGTATAATTCTCTGAAATATTCATTGTGAAGATGGATTGATTGATTTGGTAAATAAAGGTAGAAGGTATTGTTTCAAGTGTTTACTTGTAAAGGTAGTCAAAAGAATTTGTGAATGTTGGATGTTCTTGTAAATGTAAAATTTAATCGCTGAAAAATGGATCGGTGTTTACGTTGCAAGAATCTTGAGGATTGAAATTTGAAAAGAATTTGGAGAGATATTATACCTCAGATTTCATGCCTGCCAGCCACAATACAAAACGACGTTAAGAGCCTACGATTAATTTGAATTGACAATAGAGTAAAATTACTTTTTGAAAGTTGTATAAGTGAATTTAACGTCTAAGCGTTCATGCGTTCAAGCGAGGGGTTTCGATCCTATTTGTTGAGGCGACCGCCAAGAAATACGGCAAAAGAAGAGAGGAGATGATAGAAAGAGATATTACCTCTCGTAACCTTTATACAGATTAGATTGTGGTAATTTAGCCATTGATCAGGGTAGTCATCCAGAACTTTTGTTGCATTCTGGCGTACATATATCCATCTCATGATTTTGGCTGAGATCGAGGCAGCGTCAGCTCCGTCCCTAATTATTATTGGGCTTCTATTAATCACTATGACATAACTCGTTGGGCTGACTGTTTCCTATTTGCAGCAACTTGGCCAGCCTCCTTTCGAACAGTCCACTCCCAAAGTCCCGTATAAGACTTGCTTCTTACCCAATTTCTCCATTTCTCAAGCCTTCCGCGTCTCATCTTGAGTTCAAGGTATATATATGAGCGAGGTTGCCCATTTTCAAGGCCAATGCTATTGATTGTGAGTGCACCGTTTATAGCGTACTGCTGCATCTCTAGGCATAGAAGCGATGGTGTGTGATATATATACTCAAGCTGAACTCTAAACTATAAATCTGATTGTAAACCCGAAACAAGTGAGCAATTGCAAACACTGCACACAATCTTCAAGCTCAAACAAGGAAATACTTCATGCTCCAGCCCCAATAATCTAATTTAACTTCATTCTGTGGCCCAGACTAATGGTGTGGTTGGCCATGTATGTATCAAGCCTGATGCAGTTCGCTACTTCTGTATCATTGTATTCACAAAAAGTATTCTTCCAGTAGATTTGTTCAATTGCGTAAGATGTTTGATGAATTATTTCCAACAAGGACAAGAAAACAAAGACAAACAGCATGCGTATAAACAATACTATCTACAAAGGAGTCTGCGGGAAATTGAAACCACAGCAAACCGCTACGTACAATGTAGATGAATGTAAATAGAAAGTTGGAGGTTGAAATTGAATTCCTAGAGTCAATAGCGTGCGAATGAGAACTATAACTAATACAAGAAACTTAGATCGAATTCAAGGGGACAGACCACATTCCTTGAAGACTGCACCGTTCAGCATATGGAAGTGTCGAATGGGTACCAGGTTGTTAATGCCCAGGCCAACAAGCAGCTCTGTTTTACCAAAGTAAACATCCTGCAAACATGCGTGAATGATACACTTGATGGAATAAGCAAGCTCTGAGCCTTCTGCTAATTGTGTCACAGTGAGGTTCTTTCACCAACCCATTGAGAAGGAAAAAGCCGGATGTCGATTCAAGGGGATGTGTTAATGGTACTCCTGTCAGTATCGGCTAGACATTGAGACCCGCGCAAGCCAACAACTTTGAGTACATCTTGGGTACACCTCACTCGATCTTAGACGATGCTTCTTTCACGAATACTGATGTGCGAAATTGAGTGAAGTAATAACTTGTATTTCCGCGGTGAGTCTTCAGCTACAGTACCATACTCTCACAGAAAGGTATGGCCATCAATATTCCACTTTAATGACATTATGCGCATCTTCAGGAGGGGTGACCACTCCAACTAGTTGTACCAAAGAATGATGATCCTGATATGTGCATAAACCATTTCCATCCATTCCTCCAGAATACTAGCCTATCAACAGGTCAATTATATCCAAGCCATTGCCTCACATTGCACGAGACATCCAATTGGCAGTGAAAAACGACAAGCACAGCTTCCAAGAACAACACCCATGTTCTACACTACTACCGTCTATGTCCGCATCATCAAAGAAGTTACTTTCCAACTGTTGTTTCGAAGCATTGGTTTCCATCGATATCCCACTCTTACGCTTGCCACCCTGTTTCTTCGGAGTTGAAGTTGGAGTATCTTCCATATAGAGAGGCTCCCAAATAGGAATATGTGAGCGGGGTTCTTGACTGCTGGATGAATCTAAACGAGGCATGAACATGGTGTTGAAAGGTGTGGGGTTGGCTTCTCGCTCGGAACGATATGAGGTGAAGGGTGGTTCGCGGGCCCATGGCACAGTATTTCGTCGAGGGAATCGATTGGCTTGCTGGAACTTAAAGGTGTTGGATTTGTCGTCAGAGGATTCAGAATTAGAACGATGACCTTGAAGAATCATCATGGCTAACAGGTGATGCAGATGACTTGAAATTGCTGTTCAAACGGTGAAAACAGACTGAGAAGGCTGTGAGGAGCGAGTAATATATAACCAAAAGTCTTGGAGAGAATCTGAGAAGTTAGTCCTTGGACTCCAAATGAGAAGGTGTGGGAAAGGAAGTTACCTTATCAACAAATATTCATACCGTGTCAATAGGCGTATCGTGCAAACCTTTGAACAGATAAGTATACACAATTATGTTGCAAGATATGAAGAACCGCTATGGTACTTGTAACGAGAAACCATATCGAATATTAGCAGAAACTCCCAAGTTTTGGAAACTGCCAATGGGCCGTCCATGACCCAATTCTGGAAGGAGCTACGCAAAGAGCAGCCTCATGTATCAAACTCTCCTTACGCTCCTTGAAGTAAGGAACAGCCCTCCGAGTCAATCCGAGAAAAGGGTTTTACCACTTGCACTTTTAATTCTCGATTTTGGAGCACGGGTGAGAACAAATGTGGTATTCACTCATTTGACTCTACAAACACCTACTCCTTGACCACAAAGTATTGTGTTCTAGACATCACAATATCCGCTGCGATATGAAGCAGATATCCTGCTTCTCCAGCTTCTATAGTCCATGGTCAAGATTCCACCCTTCCATTCAACCGTTCAAAGGTCGAGGAAACTTGATTGCCGTTGAAAGGCTTTTCTATGATTTGATATGGCTGGCGATATAGTGGCATTGGGTAACCCTTAAGTATATCGAAAGTTATCTCTTCCGATCCAGTAGTAATAAGCAACCGCTAGAACAGGCCATCAAGGATTTTCCGTTCGTTTGATTCGCCGTCGTCGCATTTACCTTTTGCCCTTTTCCATTATGAAATTGCGATGTATTATCAATTGTCAACATTCGCGTTGATTTTCCGCTGGCTTTTGCATGTAAATGTTACATTTTGGTTGGTGTTTTGATAATTTCTATTCGAGATTGTTTTGTGGAAGTTTATATTCTCGGTTAGCTTTTGAGAGTGGGGTCATCATTAGGGGGGGATCAAAGTGGAAGTGGTTGCATATCTAGAGTGAATGCAACTGTAGAGCGAAGCAAAAAGATAGTACACACTCGTGAGATGAACAGGGGCTTAAATTAAAGCCTTAAGAGATAGCGTCCGCGCTTTTCGCTTTTGCCAATATTTCAGAGATAAGAACTAGCTCCTGTGCCTCCAAGGTATTGATGATGTCTCTGCGGTTGACAACAGATGTGATACAGGTGTCCTTTATATGGTTGCTAACTACAGTCCTACCGGTTGCATTTCAGGAGATTTTCGTTACACCATTCCATATAACAAGCGGGACGATATTCAGTCGAAGAGCTCGGTTGACATGAATTTTTTGTATGCTCTGGCTATATCTGTGTTTTTTGCTCAAATCCCCTAATACTCTACCGCTTTCATTTTCTTTCGTGGTTAAAACTCGTCACAAATCAGCAAAGATTCGATTTTTTGGGTTTGTTGGTAAGCGTAGTACATATAGAGCATCCCTTTCGTAAGATGAACCCGATATAATGGACAAAATCCTGCAGCGAGTAGCACTTAGCAGGATCTCGGGGGTAAAAAAATGAAATGAAACACCTGGCTCATAGTAAAGTTTTCGCTTAGTGCGTCTAGATAGCTTGGCATACATACCTGAAGAAATCATTTCGTACAAGTTCCGTAGATTTTGAGACTCGTGCTTGGTGGATGCTGTTAATTTCACAATTACCTATCTATGTGACTAGCCCAAATACCTATTGCGACTGCCAGGGTCTATCAATTTTACTACTCAATAGAGTTTCATGACCCCACGAGTCGGCCAACTTTAATACAAGCCTGATTAATTAGTGGGATGAGGGTGAAATGCGAGGTGGGTATGATTATAACAAGCTCCTCCATCAGGACATGTATATTGATTAAGTGCTATTCTCACATTACCAACTCGTCTTTGATGTTATACAAAGAAAATAGTGTAGAGTTTAGTGATGGCAGAATTAGGCTTATGGTAATGATATCTGTAAAATTTACCTTCGTATATTACAGAAGCTTGCATCTTATTTTGATACTTGGTAATACTCTTTGAACTTACGCCTGGGGATAATATCTTGTTCTTTTCCCCTGTTTCTCGTTTGTGCCTGAGTTGCCAAGTTGAAGAATCAGAGATTCGGAGAACACTCGATATTGCCATCTATTCAGCATTTCTGGAACAGACCTTATGAGTAGGGTCATGTGCTTTGATGTTCTACTTAATTTATTGAATGTCATATCGGGCGTGACTGATCTAAAGAAGTAGTTGTCGCTTGTTTGGAACATGAGAGTAACAGCAGTTTCAAGGAGAATATGAGGACCTTGATGGTGCTAAAAGATCAAGTGACTGGGAACGCAAATCGAGTTGGAGGATGAAGACCGGGCTGTCCTTATCTAGGTTGATTTGGGTCAATGTGAATAAAAAGTATGCCTTGAGAAATCTTGAATTCACTACGGCTCTGGTAAGAGACCACTCACGCGAATACTCCCATATTGGTACAGTGGTTTATGATTCACTCTACTGGAGTCAGAAATACTAGGAATATGTTCGGTTTTCTTTTTTAAAGGGCGCTCCTATGCTATCTTTCTCATCCACAACTCTGTCTTGTTTATTGCCACTCTTGCAAAGACCAGAAGTGCTACCAGAGTTAGATTTGTTTCTTTATAACACAGTTTGATTTTATCTACCACATTACCCATCTCCTTCTTAGTTTAAACTTAAGTTATGCAAGTGGCAAGAAAGTTTGTTTTGCTTCAAAGCTGTTCGATCTTCAAGACTGGTCTTAGATCGAGATCTCAAATGATGGAGTCTATACAAGCTACACCCATCAACCACCCTTTTCATACTCTTGGTCGATCGCATGAACTGTCTTCCTTTGTCACAGTTCTGGAGAAAATAGACCCTCGAAAATCACACACAACAACAAAGGTCGAGGGAACTATCCAACCTGCCCAAAGAGTTTTTACTGTGGCCATCTCGGGATGTACATCATCTGGCAAAACGACATTGGCATTGCTTCTCTCAGAAATCTTCTCTTCCTTTCCACCCAAAGAGAGTTCAGCAGATAATGACTCTCCACTTGGATCTGAAAAGGAAAATCTAGGCGATTCACAAGCTACCACCTCTTTCGCGACTCCCTTTACAACCACGATTCATCAGGATGCTTTCTTTATTCCAAAAGTACACTGCCCGTTTGTCGAATTCAGCAGCACTCATAAAGACAAGAGTTTCATGAAAGAAAGTGTTGCCCAAATATATGAAAATCCGATCTACTTTTACTCTTGGACTGGCAAAGAAGGAGAAGGAATTGCGCGAATTGCTGGACCAAATACAGATTGCATGGATGCAGTGGATTTTGGCAATCTTCTTCGCAAAGTGAAAGCAGCACAAAGAAACAAGATTGAGCCAGAAAAGGACGCTCGGTATAAAGATGATGCTGACAAGAAGCAACTGATTCAGAAATATTCTGGGGTGATCGCAAGCATGCGCAAGAGAGTGAAGGAGCACTTCGCATTACCAACAACCAACCATACCTCGGGCTATGGAGGGAGTATCACAGACTATATCAATGGATGGGTCTTTGTTGAAGGATTCTTACTATTCAGTAAAACCATGCCTTCCGATAATCAATGCTCGGGATTGGATGACTGCTCGAAGGATGATCTTCATGCAGAGGGTCTGAAGGATTTGCAACCAGAAGTCAATGAGGAGGTCATGGCGATGGACAAACAGTTAATCAGAATGAAGACAGAGAGAATTCCATCCAAGGATGCCTTGATGCAAGAGTTCGACGTCAAATTATTCCTGCCCACAACTAAGGAGGTCGCTAAGCATAGGAGAATGAGCAGATTTCCATATGTCGATTTTCCTGTGGGTGGAAGACATCTGGGCCAAATGTGGAAGTCAGAAGGATATTTTGAAGATGTTGTTTGGAAAGATTATCAGGATTCGTTTGGTTGGTTGTTGACAGAGACTGGGAAGGAGAATGTTGATGGGGTGTTTGTTAGAACCACTTTCGATGACACAGTTGAGAATACAGTTGAGTGGGCAGTTGGGATTATCCTTAGAGTTCTGAGTTCCAGAGGAAAGAATTAAGTGGCATCTAGCAACCGGGGTTTAGATAACTAAGTTTTAGATAATAAGTTCGTAGGTTTAGGTTACTTTGTTCTGAAAGGGAGTTTTTAAACGATTAGTCTGAGGTCTCTTGCGCAGTCCGACTCTCTTAGGTCTCAAGCCAATGGGGGCGATTGGTATATGATCTGAGAATGTGAATGTCTCCTAGCTTTTACCAATATTTCATGATAGCAAGAAGCAAAATTCAACAAGAACTTTACTAATGAGGCTATTGCCACATTTTAAAAGAGGCGCGAGAGCTTTGTGGCTGAAAGGTGGCTGAAAGGTGGCTGCCTTGCGCAAAAGGCTGCAACTTTGAAAACCCAAACCTCCAACCACCGGAATCTCCATCTTATCATTTGTTTACAACGAGCAACCATGTCACATCTTTACAATCCTCTGGCAACAGCCCAGCAATTATACCAACATACCTCAAACAATAGACTTCCGGCCGAACTTCAAGATAGCATTCGATTCTATACCGCACGGGTTACACAAGCTGCGGGCATTCTCCTTCGACTTCCCCAGGATATCACAGCTCAAGCAAATGTTCTTCTTTACAGATTTTGGCTTGTGGATGATTTGATGCAATATGAATACAGCGTACGTGATGAATTGGTATATGCCTTGAATTCCATGAAATAACTTATTCTCAGGACGTCTCGGCAGCTACTCTCTACCTAACCGCCAAAATTTCCGCTTCTCCTCGTTCCTTTCGCAGTATAACAAATGTATATGCTTACCTCCTCTCCCATTCCGCATCTCTCACGACTTCTCATACGCCCGAAAATAATCCCTCATCCTACTATTTATCCGAATCTGCCTACATTTCCTACCGCACACGACTTCTTAACATTGAAGGCCAAGTCCTAAATGCTCTTGGATTCAATACACATGTCGCTCTTCCACATCCTCTCGCGATTACATATCTTCAAACTCTCGACATATTTTCGCCAGTACATAAGAAGGGTAGTGGGAAAGAAATGGCGAAGAAAACGATACGATATTTGAATACAGCGTTGCTGAGTCCGCAAATGCTATATCTAACACATCAACCATGTGCATTAGCAGTAGCGGCAATATATCTAGCGGCGAAAGAGGAGGGTGTCAAAATGCCGGAAGAGGAATGGTGGGAGGTATTTGATGTTGAGAGAGAAGAATTGGGGTTTTTGGTTGTAGGAATGAGGAGTTTAGAGGGGGTGACACGGAAGGGGAAAGAAATATTTGGGGAGAAGGTGATGATTAGTAGAGATGATATCACGGAGGAATTCGGGAGAATGGGCTTGGGGGCAAATAACGAAAATAGTAATGGACATGGAAAAAGGATAGATGAAGAGGATGAAACGATGAGAATGATGGATGAGAGGATTGAGGATGCCTGAAGTTTGAGGAGTTAGAGAAGGATATTCCACATTACTCCGGATAGAAGCCGTCTCTATTTTGGACCGTCGGGCATGTTGTTTGCATCGTGCCGATTTTGCCAGGTGGAGCTATACCTGGTAGCATCTTACTTCTAAGAGGTACTGCAGCAGACAAGACGATTTGAAGCTTTGAGGTTGATGAATAAGCTCTGTCTTGCTCCTCCTTGAAGAAGTCCTTCACATTCGATATATGGTCACCTCGAACAAAACGCCTTCTTAGACTGGAGTAGAGAAATGAGAAGACACTAACATCATGTCCGGAGAACGGTGGATTTCGACACCAGCGGGCTTTCCGCAGAAGGGAAAATGTGGGAATTGGTATGCATATACGCTCAACATCATAATTTGATTGAAACAACAAATAAATCACATATAAAGCAGTCTATTTTGATTGAATCATTACAACATCCATATTTTCTTTACTCACAGTTCTAATGGCGTATGTTCCATATCAAAGTTGAAGGGGAATTATCGATTTGCCGAAAGTAACTTTTATATGCCAATTTTGGCCTGTGATTTTTCCTACAAAGGCACACGAGATTTTATGAATATTACATATCTTCACATTGTCATATAAAAATTGGGATTTTCCAGACGCGAACTTCCTCCCTTCACCATCTTCAAGCGTGCTTGGAATCCGCATTTTTCGGCCTTCATACTTTGTTATCCAGCGCGACATCGTGCAACCAATCTCTGACGTCCGAAGAGGATACTGGTGCCTAGTCTCAAGAGGGACGGTGTGGGGGAGGAGGTTAATGAAACTAGAGCGAAGACGGGGTACTAGGACATACCTTGTGTTGTCGAGGAGTGAGGATACAAAGGCACCACGAGTTACGTCGTAATGTCCATTGATACCAGAACCAATAAATAGAAGTACCGTACCGCAACTCCGCAACTTTTAGTGCCCAAATGTCGAAGGAACTCTTATCCCATAAAAATAGACAGTTTCTTTTGGAAAGATACCTAGATATGTGCGGGAAACGTAACTTGAATTTCGGGTAAGTGGCTGAATATTACAGTATTTACATCAAGCAAGGAAAGATCGAATAAACTTTGCCGGTGCATATCAGGTCGATCTCGGATCTAGCGGAAATATATACCTATCTAGTAAGGTCTTAAATCATCGACAATTTCCGGTTTCCAAGCAGTGATGGCTTGAGACAGATCTGAGATGTCAAAGGATAGTTTTCTTATGAGTCTTGATGATTTGGGATATATTGTATCGAAGACCGCGCCTGGGAAGAAAAGAAAGTACAGACTAGAGTTCAACAAGGTGGGACTGAAGATGAGGAAAGCGGTGCGCATTTCCATGAGACTTCGCACTGCAGAAGAAAGTCTTAGACTTTGTGGATTGAGGTGAATGTTGTTAGACGATTCCAATGAAGTCTTTCGGTTTATCTAGATTGGGGGGCGTGACGAGTTTTTATTGACATGTCTAGGCAATATTCTTTAATTATATGTACAGTAATTATTGTTGGTTCTGGTATTTCACGCGGATGAGATCATCGCTTGACATCTCACATGCATAGTGACCAGGAAATTAAGGTAGATCGATCGATTTTCTATGTACCGATAGAGATTTTCATACAAGCCTTCCAATATTATTTCCATCGACTCCAGTTTAATACGAAGTATCAATCCAAGAAGCCCAATTGCCCCCCCACAATGTGGTCTTGCTAACTGCCCCTGTAGCAACAGTTTCCTACATGCACGGTAAGTAATTATTCTCCAAACCGACAAAGGCTATTGCACTTACATAGATCCTCGCAGATGTACTTGCACCATCTCCCGTATTCGCATATTCCTCAAAGATGCTATATCCCGTCAACCCTATCCACAGAAAACAAGAGGGAGAAACGTACGGTGTAGCATCAGCAGCAAGAGTAGTCCATCCAGCTGCATTAACCACTGCTGTCAATGCAGAATTTTGGAATATCACACGAGCCAGACCTCGCCATGGTCGGCCGAGATATACTTTGCCTGTCAGGCTAAACCCAGATGCTTGGGTGATCTGGAGTATATTAGATATATGTTGTGTTGTTCTGAGAAGTAGTGGGGGTTTTCTTACAGTGCCGCTGTCGATAACATACCAGCTGGTATCAGTGGCAAGTGTTCTGGAGCTCGCTGTGATTGCACCACCTCCATTCGAGGCGATTGTACCTAAAGGCCTGAGGTATGTTGTATTCAATAACTAAATTATCCTCGACAACAACATACATTCGCCAAACCAAGCAGCAGCGTCACCAAATATATAATCCACGGCCCCTATCTGAATTAGCACGGTCGACTAGTATTCACCAAGTGTTTCGGAAATTTACCTTCAATATAACAATTCGAATAATATTGCTTGCCAGTTTTGGCATACAGAGTATCTTGGTAGCCGGTGAAAGAACATCCATAATAGCCTTGCTGATCTCCACTAGCGGTTACGGCCACAGCCTAGAAAGAGTACTATCAGTCAACCATCCTTACGATATAAGGCGGTTTAATGGGAGAACCAACCTGTACACCAGCTCCATAAGTATTCGCGAAGTTGACATTATATGCCTTGAAATTGGCGCTTGAGATTTTGGCAGTAGAGCTCGCATCTAAGCCTATGGTAGTGGAATTGATACCATGTGTGATTGTTACTGTGTTACTCTTATAAGTTCCAGTGCTAGTACGTATTAGTTGCATATCTTGAGAGTTTCGAAGGGCGCATCAACTTAGTAGTGTATCCATAAACAGTAAGATTTCCGGCATAGCTGATGGAAATCTGTTCGTTATATGTCCCGCTGTATACAAAAATACATGCGACGGCATTTGAAGATCCCAGGGCAGTCAACGCAGCTCCAACTGTGCTATATTCGCCGGAAAGAGTACCACTTTCTCTGACGGCCAAGCACCCATTTGGTGGGCTAGTTCGACCAGTTCTCTTTTGTAGTAAAGGGGATGCATCAATAGAAAGAATAGAGAAGGAAGTAGTAAGAATAAAATTTCGAAGATAGTGGAAGGTTGCCATCGTTTTGATATCAGACCTCGAAAGGATATGGTGAGCTGAGTTGACGTGGGAGGAGAGCCTCTTAAATGCAATGAGAATAGTATTTGATCTTATTGCTACTTAGCTGAAGCCAAGACGTCCACCCTCGGTCAAGAGTTCCCTGCTCAAATGGAAATTTTACGCCCATTTCGAAGTTGGGCAAACTTTTTAGGATCTCGGTCTTTACGGATGATATTAAAACTCCTGATCTAACGTGCGATTTGCAGGGAGTCGAGATCTATTTCTCCGTTCTTTGATAAACGGAACATTGTGGGGTTCTACTTAGCTTAGTACACCTCGGGTCTAAACTTTGATGACGTTAAACGACCGTCAAATTGACGGTCGTCTCTATCTTAGGCTGAATAAAAACTAATTGTTTTCGGTATATTAAGGGGGGTGAGGGCACATGCCGCGGTACGGTATGTGCATTCAGGCTTATTATCAATGATCTACAACCAAAACATAGCCCTGCAAATGAAGGAACATTCCTATTACGGATCGTATTTGGAAATGGACGTAATGGAGGTTTATGAACCAAATTAAAAACTTGCGAAAGGGGTTAATAGATTTCATCCGATCCCGTCATCTCGGGGGAAAAGTTATCTATCTATACGTGGAAATATTTGACATCCAATTAATACTTTATGTCCCTTCTTATTTCGTGTCGGCAATGGTCTTGTGGTATCAATATCGTTGAAGAATTGTTCTACAAATAGAAATATAGCACACATACTTGACCAGAACAGCCAGCTGCGAAGAGTGTGTGTTTTGTGCTTTCTCTTTGGACTTTCATCTCCAAATTACACTACTACGACAGCAACTATGCTCCACGAATTTTGGATGTTGGCGCTAGCCATATCGCTTTGCTCATCTGTACATGCATCGCCAACTGCTTTGAGAAAGGAAGCGAATAGCGTCAGTCTTGCCAAACGTGCTACTTGCACTCCTGCGTCCGCAGTAAATTCCGGTACCGACGACGTTCCAGCCATCACTGCAGCCATCAAATCATGTGGAAGTGGTGGTGTTATTCAAATTCCTGCTCGTGTACAGTATGCAATCAATAGTGTCCTCGACTTCACTGGATGTGCTGGATGTACCTTCAATATCGAAGGTACACTGAAGGTCTCGGACGACTTGGATTTCTGGGAGGGAAAACGAGCTATCTTTTATGTGAATGGTATCAACACAGCAACCATTCAATCCATTACTGGAACGGGTGTCATAGATGGAAATAGGCAAGCGGCATACGATTATTTCGCCTTGAACTCTTCATATGCTCGCCCAACATTGCATTATATAACCGGCGCATCTTCCAACATCACCATCAAGAGCCTTCGAGTCAAGAATCCACCAAACGTTTTCTTCAGTGTCACTAGAGCATCAACGAATGTTGCATACTCCGACTTAACCATGACTGCAGCTTCAAAATCGACAACTCTCCCAAAGAATACGGACGGCTTCGACATCGGCGACTGCACATACGTTACACTGAATGACATCAAGATCACCAACCGAGACGACTGCGTAGCCTTCAAACCCGGCGCAAACTACGTCACCGTCGACACAATCTCCTGCACTGGCTCCCACGGAATCTCCGTAGGATCCCTCGGACACAAGCCGGCACGACCGATTCCGTAACCAACGTATACGTCACGGGAGCCACCATGGTAAACTCGAACAAAGCCGTCGGGATCAAACTCTACCCGGGAGGAAGTTCATACGGGGCGTCGATCGTGCGCAACATAACATTCGACAGCGTGACCGTCAAGAACAGCGACTGGGCAGCTCAGATTCAAGGCTGTTACAATGAAGACGCCACGTACTGCGCCAGTAACCCCAGCAATGCCTCCGTGACCGACGTATATTTCACAAATTTCAAGGGAACCACGAGCTTGAAGAATGCTCCCAGTGTGGCAATTTGGATTGTCCCGCGGGTGGAACTTGTGATGTGCACTTCTCGTCTTGGTCTGTGGCTCCGACTTCTGGCTCGGCTACTTTCCTGTGCGCCAATGTGGATGCTTCGGCGGCGGGGCTGACGTGTACTTCCGGTGCGTCGGGATGAGTGAGTGGTAGATTGTGGTATTGGAAAGCTGGGGAATTTGTTGTACATACATCTTTTGATGGGGAGTTTTCGTGTCCAGGATAGAATGATTGTGAAATTTAGTTTTGTAATTAGCTAAGTCATCTTCTGACAACTTTGCCAGAAAGTTCTCTCCGGGGTCTTCCGGGGTTAACGTATATATATATATATATATATTGTCTTCATCTAAGTCGAAGAATAGGCCTCAGAATTCCTTGTCGCTAGTTTCCTTCGTGAGGAGTATACTAAATGAAAACTCAACGATCATTTGCTAGAAGAAAGATGAAACTATCGAAACAATAGTAACCTTTCGTGGATATCTGATATTCACATACACACTCGCTCAAATACTATTTGGAAACCCTGCGATAATAGCCATGGAAACTCATCCTTCCCAGCTCTAGCTAGCTCATAAATCTAACAGTCAGTCCAGTGCAAATACCAAACCCCCGTCACGAACACCCAATAATAGTATTACCCCTATATCAGGAAAGACACCACAGAACTGCCATCATTCAACCTCATGCATTGATACGACATACCACTTCAAACTCTTGACACCGAAGTATCCCTCCGACAGCTCCAAATGTTTTGGCATATTTGCAATGTTTTCCCATCCTCCGAGCAATACGAGTAATCTGACCCCTTGTCCAGAATTATCTGATAATTGCATCAATACTTCCGCCCAATACCTCGGCTTATAGATTGGGACTAGAGGAAGAGTCTCTGGATCGCCCTTCAACTCGAATCCCAACATCCCCTCCTTCAATCCAGGAAATAGTCTGACATCGCGGGACTTGATGGAATCTAGATCAAAATCCGCGGCATAGTAAAAATACACCATTTCGGCGGGAATTAATTGGCTATGAAGCTGTGCCTCGTTAAAGGGATCATTTGATCTTGGTGATGGTAAGGATGGGTTTTCAAAGGAGATGCCTGACTCAAATGTGCTGAAAAGAGACTTAAAATTGTTGGCAGCTTGTATAAACTCCCTGTTTCGATGTTGCATTAGGCAAATGACCTGTAAGCTGGGATGGCATACCTCGTCTGTAATAACCTACTCATCCCTTGGTCCTAAATCTTCCGCACTAGTCCTGTGAGGCCAACTCAGCTTTTCAAACCACCCACCAACGTCCTCTTCCAACATGTCGAACTGCAAAAGAATCACCAATGTAGAGGGCTCTTCGCGGGCGTATCCCCAGTATCCAACCATAAAGCCAGGTGCTGTCTTTACAAAACTAAGGAATTGGAGAATGACTTGAATCTGTGGCTCGTTCTGAATGGAAATGTCGATTGGGGTACACAGGTGACAGACAAGTACCTTTGAGACCACTCCAGCCATGATTCCGGAATTAGACCCAGCTGTTTCTGGTAATTCAAGCTCTTTAGGTTGTGCTTTAGTTCCAGGCAGAGAAGAGGTCATGGGGTAGTGATGAGACGAGATAGTAGATGAGTAAAAATACCAAGATATCTGAAGTAATATAGCTAATCACGGGTAGGTAATTCGTTCTTTCCCATACTATCTTTGCTATCAGTCCAGGAATTTGAAGTAGCCAGCTCATACCAGGACTCTGCCCAACTTAGTGTACCAATATACACCATCTAGAGTAATATTCCTTTGCTGTGTCTAGTTGAATAAAATTATCTGCAAACATCTTGTACCGCCGCCCATGTCTCTTTCCTCACTTCGATCACGATGTCTTGTTTTCATGCCCTGCGTTCTGAAAATGATTTTGATATTCTTCGCAAGGTAAACGGAAAGAGTTTTCGCTCTAGGGAGAGTGCATCTGGCAACAGAAACGAGAGAATGACCCACTTGGCCTCTTATGATGAAACAGTTCAGCAAGATCAAGTGTCATTATTTTGCATTTGGAAGTGAGGACTTGGTATTAGTTCACAATAATTTCACAAGCTTCTATTAGTAGCAGGTTTCTTTTCTTGCGCAATGAATTATGAATTGCGAATGGCTTCGGTTTGAATCAGGCTTCAATTTAACTTAGTCGGCCTATGCAATGATGATATACCTAAATTCTATATCTACTATTAAATTAATATAAGTTGAGGACTACTAAAATAACCATAATCAACTCACAATTCGGTCTTTCTATCAGAAGTGATGTCTCTCTTTTCCCTTTGTCCTTCTACCCGTGGCTGCGATGGGAAATAGCCCTCCAAATCCATCCATTCTCCGACAAACGCGGTTACCATTTTAGCCCAATCTTCTACTGTTGGCATATCTAAATGCTCACCATCATCTTCAATACGATGCCAGACATCCATCGGAAATGGGGTCGGTATCATATGTAAAATTTCCACACCCCGGGCCATGAAAGGTATATGATCATCTTGTACACCCCCACCACCAGAAAAGGATGTCCGGTCGGAATCGGAAAGGAAATGGTGCTGAGCTTCTGATTGAGCTATTCCAAGCCATCGTAAACGATTTTCAATGGTCGCAAGACTTTTGTAGGCCCAATGTGTAGTTTCGAAGTATGAAGGGATATTTGGATTCTCGTGCCCGAGAAGATCAAGAAGAAGGAATAAAGTAATCGAATCTAATGGATTTTTGTAATTCGACAAAGCTGCGTGAGGTGTCGTTTCCCATGTTTCTGCCAATGCCCTAAATGAGTTGGATTAACGAATGTAGTAAACTGAGAGTAACCTCTCACCTTGCACCGTAAAGAGAGTCATCATCAGTCCAGCTTAAGAATGCCTCTTCACCATCAAGAAACAATATTTGGACACCCTTTTCTTCCTCCAAACCAATATCACCAGCCGTTTTCATCGCAGCCCATTTATTCGTCAATGCTTCATCCACACTTCTGGCTGCATGCATAATCATCGCACATGGAGCTGCGCTGTCAATTGCGCCAATGAATCCAGTAGGTGTAAGTTTACTATCGTAATGGGCCACCAGAGCTAATCTTCCAACATTTCCCGACTTTGCCCAAGGAGGATCGCGCGTTATAATGATATTAACAAAGGGTACTTGTTTTTCGCCAGTGACAGGAGTCTTCGAGGTCGAGTTCTGAAACTCAATTGTCCATTCCGGAAGACGCGTTGTAAAGAAATCAACAAAATGCCTTTGAACGGCTTGGATTCCTGGAGTACCTGGAACACGCGGTATCAAAATTGGTGAAAGAATGGCTCCATTTTTTATATCAAAATCTGCTTCTCCAGATGGAAGACCGTGAAGTGTCTCATCGGACAAAGGAGTATATGCCGTGACGTTGATACTCAAGATGATGCAAATCAAAAGAACCAGTGTTGTAGAGTATTGCGAAACCATTATGCTGAGTCGGAAGGCGAGCGCCTTGTTTATTATCTGCCAAATCTCCGCAATATCATAGTTCCTCCAAGTGTATTGAACAGACTCAATTCAATCCGATCGTGAAGTCGTAATCTGTTACATACCTGGGTAGGTATCGGCTGATGACAAGATATGTAACAGCGGCTAATTATCACGGCCCGTGGCGGCTAACGCGCTTGATCACTGTATCAAATTTATATTTGTACTAGAACCAGCTCTGATAATTACCATAAATATTGCAAAACTGCCAAACCTTTGAGATTTGATGTTTTGTTAGATCAGCCGTTTGGCTACACAAGGAGTAATGATTGATTGATTTGTTGAGTCCCAATACATTCTTTAACGCCATCTTTCTCTCCAAATACCCGTGATCAGGAGCATCGATGATATCACTCGCACGATTATCCACGCCCAGGACGCTTGCTACTCACAAGCTCTCTGCATATATTAGGACTGGTACTTTTAGATACGTCAGTCAAGCCGTCAAAAGCAAAAAACCAAGAGCGGCAACTCCACGCCCTGTGGTAACTCCACAGTATGCAAGCAAAAAGCTAGGTTAGTACATTTGTATCCTTGGAAGCGTTTCAAACTGACTAAAACTAGCATATCCTGAGCTTCTGCTCGTCTATCATTCTGGAACTGGGAAAACTGTGTTTCTTGGCTGTTTGAAGATTACTACTATCTTCATATTTGTATTTTTCACCCTGGTAGTAGCACCGGCACATTACTATGCGGAAGATGAGCCACGATGGGTGGCACCTGCCGGTAAGTTGAAGCTAGCGAGCTTAACTCTTATATATCTTATGAGCTTGAATTGCATCAGAAAGCACTGATGTTTTTTTTGCTCCCAATTACTAATGTAATTACAAGTTCTACTATCTGGAGCTGTACCTATGATATTCGTAGCATACATCACATCTCCATTCGTCAACTATATACACCTTAAACTGCCCACTTTTGCTCGACAATCACGGGATATATTGATGAGGTATACAACGAACCCACCAAGGGATGCACAAGTCGATATCACGACGATGAATTTTATAGGAAAACCAAGAGTGTCTAGGCTCGATATCTGCAAATTGCAGGCTGCCAAGCAAAGGTTTGGAGTGGGGAATTTTTCTCGAGATACGAAGACCATAGACGCCACAAGAAAGTGGTGGATGCCAAAGGCTGTACGATTGTTTGGAGTCCATGGTGGAACAGGAAGAGGAAGAGAGGGGGAAGCCTGGGAGAATATCGCGAAGAAAATACGCAATGCCTAGGGTAGTAAATAGCCAAAAATATGAATGCAATTGCGCAGGTGGAATTGGGGTGGTAAAATTCAACGCTATTCTCTCTAGTCGAATTCACTAAGCAACGTACCCCTGGGTATCAGTTGTGTGTCCTGTTCTCCCAAATGAGGGAGTGCAAGGAGCGTAACAGATTGTCTTCAGCCAATATACTTTACCGTCTGGTCCAGGGGGCAATAACAGCTTTCAGGATCTTGACTCCTGAAGGTTTGATTCCAGTAAAGATTTGAAATCGCCGAAAAACCCCACCATAGCTTCTTTGCTTTTGTTTTCATCTCCTTTGCTCCATTCCATGCCTATAGTTTGTAGGAGTAAGAGTCTGAGCTGCAATCTCTTCTAATGGATGGGGGAAATTCAGAGAAAGGATCGATAGTGTTTATACCATCATTTCATGTTCTGGTGACGACGCCATTTCTACTGACAACCCAACAAATTGGTCACAACCGAGTGGATATTGGCCCAGAGTTTTGAGGGGGTGACCTTAATTTATGGTTGAGCTAGGGAGCTATTGAAATTTGGGTAAGCTTTGTAGTCGAAGGAGGGGAATGGAGGGGTCCGTAGTCGTTCACGATCATCATTCCTTTCCGACCATCTATTTACCAACTATTTACTTGTATCCACTTTTTGGAATGTGCTCACCTCGAGCTAGTCTTACGTTTGTTAAATTCAACTCTTGGTGAGGAGTACAGGCTAGACTGCTACGTATCAATGCGATGTAGTTAGTATAGTCAAATGATGCAGATAAGTCAGTAATTCGAAGACGAAGGTCGGGTAGAACTGAACTCGCCATCTCCATATAGGAGATACCTACCATACCAAAATAGATCTTCATGAAGGTAGAGCCATAATAGAGGTGGCAATTCTATTCTGTATGTTAGTTCCAGCTTTCCGTATAGTACAAACCTTCTATCTCTTCCAAGTCAAGTTCATAATCTCCTTTCTTGGGATATTCGATGAACCAATCTGCGCATCCAGCGCCTCTCCATGCAATAAAGATTCTTGTTCGATTCGTATCCAAAGGTTGGGCCTCAAACCGGCAATAACCTCCGAAAATGGACTAGCAAACCAAATAACCTCCTTTTCTTTGATCTGTCCCGTGTAAGTAGCGGTTGACGTGTGTCTCCAACGTGAAAGAAGCAATTATTCCCGGTCAAAATGGTGGCGTCTTGAGTTTGTACTCCGTTCTTCAGAGCAACAATCCTTCTGGTCATCCCGTTATTCAAACTCCTCTCAGATATAATAACAAAACTCTTCTATGTTGGCAATGTGGCGGATCGTTGTGGGTCGAAGCCTTTCATTTTTCGTGGTTGAGTATTCCAAGAGACCTTCACCTCTGTTAAATTATATCATGCGGCTTTTGTTGAATATTACGCCCTATCCTTTGACCCAATCAGCAGATGTCGTCCAAGACTTACCTACTCCTTTTTCAATATGTTCTTCCACCACAGATGTCTCTGTTTACTACATGTCATCTGTTCAGATTCTGGAAGAGTTTTGGTTGTTGCAGTCCGCCCAAGAAGAAACCCATGCTTCCTCTTGACAACGCCATCTTGCTATATAGAAAAGAGGAGATTGTCAATCTAAAGCGAAGGGTGGATATATCGGTCGCATTCGAATATTCGAAACGTTTGGGGGCTTTTATCAAGTCGGTCTTGGCATCTATCTCATCCTTCCTAGCGAACCTTTTATTATCTACAAGCAGACCTAGCCTCCCATTCCCCTCCTTTATCTCCACTCCTCCAACTCCTTCTTCTTTCTTCTTTCCCTCCTCCCCTAACATCGTTCCTCCAAAATTGATTCCACACAATTCCACTCCAACTCGTATCGTGGATCCACCCAAGGCTAAGCGACGAGTAGTGTACAGTCCAGGTTCAGGCCAGTGACAGCGTTCGAAATTAACCGGTGGCCCCATTTCAGTTCAAATTATAATCATAAAACTCGTGTACTGTAGTCGTGTTCATCATCGTCAATTCCATCACAGTCGTAGCTATCGTAGTCGGGTTCACAATCCCTCTTCCACAGCTTTGCCTTGTCCATCCTTATTTATCCGTTTGCCAACCCCGCTTCAAAAGAAAGAAAGCCTATTCGTACTTCCAAGCCCACGCCATTTGGATCATTATCATATTTCCAAAACAACTGTAGTCGGAACAGATCCGAATTTATCGAGCTAGCCCTTGATTAAAATTCGGTAGCCTTCTCCGAACTCAGTCCACACTTGCTCTACCAAGTTTTCTTCGTCGTATACTGGAGATCCTCAATACAGTAAGCGAGTAGTCGGTCCAGGTCCAGGTTCTCCATTCACAAAGTGTGCGGTCAAAGTTGTAACCGCAAGTGTTCATCTTAGTCATGCCTATCACTTCCTTCCATCAATCTTGCCTTCGCCACAAAGTTGGCAGTTCTCCGCGAATAAATAAGAAGTCATCAGTGGGTGTCCGTCGGTCGCTCCCAGGGCCATCAGTCCTGATCCAGTGCTTCAATCGTTACTATCTTCCTCTTCTAGGTGCTATCCAGCATGAAAGGTTGGAAAAGATCACTGCGATTTTTCTAGTTTGTCAAGTGGTTGTTGGACTTACCTATTCCCAAATTTGAATTGGGCAGAAAAGACAGGTTCGTTCCCATCGATAATAGGTGTGCCGACTTCCGAGACGATCCAACAGTATTCAAATTCTCCTTTTCCAAGGGAGGTCCAGAAGCAAAAGGCGGATCATATGCCTGGGGTATATAATTGGAGGAAAGAAATTGTTTGTTCACTCTCTTCATGTCGTGGTTACCCTTTCCCTCAATCCTCAATACCATCAAAGTCGAGTGTCCGTCGCATTACAAGACATATTGCGTTATTACATCGCAGTATCCAGGTCCCAATATCCCTAGGAGTACAATCTGTAAAGTCATAGTTGTGCTCATCTTTATCTCTTCTCCAGTAAGATTACTGATGTGCAATATCTAGTCCAACTGGTCGAACCCAAGCTCCTATCAATTTCGTCAAAACCCTCTTCGCCCTTTGTCGAGAAAATCGCATTCGAATCTGTCCAAATCCATCAAGTCTATTCTCCACCTCGGCCACAATATGTTAAAAGAGTCGTGAAAAGGCCCATCCAATTTATGTGGTCCTTTGTCGAGAAATTCGTATCGAAACCCATCCAGAAACCCATTTAGTCCATCTTCACTTCTATTGCTGAAGTCGAGTCAAATCCTTTCAGTCCATCATATCCTTTATAGGCAAAGTCGCATGGAATCCATATACTCCATCCACCTTATAATCTGTCGGAAAAGCCGACATGCATCAAGTACATTTCCATCTTTATCACCGAAGTCGCATAAAACTATAAATTCCTCTGCCGCCAAAGTCGAAACCCACCAAGCCGATCTCCTCGTCGATCGCGAAAAGTCGCATTTTAATTCCAAGTCGTGTTAATCCCATCAACTTCTCCATTCCCAACCATAAAAATACCACGCAGCGTATGGATCCAGATCATTGTCGCGTTCGTGTTAAAGAGAAGAAAATTCTCAAGCTGAATCTAGAGTTGGATAGTGAATTGGGGAAGTCGCGGTATAAACAGTTCTTGGGTCACGTGGGCGTGACTAAATGACCTCTCCTCGTCTGCCACCCCGACCAATGAAACGTCATTTGTCCAGCTTTTGTGATTTTGCTACCAACGAGACTTCCAAGAGATGCGCCTTCTCATACTCATACTGATGATGTCTCTAGGTCCCGAATGCTTGACAGTAATTACCATAAATGAAGATTGTACCATGAGATGTAAACGTGACCCCCTTACGCTTCGTCAAGCGGAGACGATTAGCTATACCCAATCTACTTCTCTGACATCCCAAAAGTATCTAAGATATCTAAGACTCTAGCGCTATCGATCTCTCACCTCTAGAAAGAAACCCGACAAGAATTTGATGTGTGGACTTTCGAAAAGTGCTAAAGCGCAAGTGTAACAAGAGTCATCGTCATTTTGAAGGGTCTCATCAAGTGAATTTCAAGGACGGAAGTGGCCCGGCTTGATACCTGATAAGATCTCAGAGATATGAAAGGATGTATATTGACCAATCTATTGACCAATAATTTGACGATCGCAAAGCTTGGGTCCCTTTGCGCTCGTTCAATCATTGGTGCCTTTCTCAATTCTGGATTTTGAACAAGGGTCCGTTGTTGAGACTTGCAACCAGACGAATATAAGAGTTCTATCATTCACTTTTGATGTCGCCACACTGCCTTCGAGAAGAACTGTTGCACGTCTGATAATTTGAATAGGATTCCCTAGAAGAGTATGGGGAAGGCAGAAACGCGGCAGATACGAGACGTGGGACGGTGGGAGCTACCGGAATGGCAACTAGCTTGAGATCTAAAAGATCTCAAATGTAGTTTTCAAGAAGCCAATGAACGAATGAGCGCAAAGCTTGGGCCCGTTTGCGCTCGCAAAGCTATTGGTTCCCTAGAATTGCTGACGTCAATTTCAACATCCCTCAGATATGCAACAGTTCTATATTTCACACTACCCAGATTCACACTAGATCTACATGGATAGAGGGCAGACTATACTAATTTGCGATCGAAGGTCTATTGGCTCCTCAAGATTGATTACGTCAACTTCAATGCTTTTCAGATATGCAACAATCTAAGATGGGCACAATTTAATTCACTTTAAGCTTTAACGCCATGTGAAGAAACTTCAGACCAGACTAGTCTGCGCTTGATATTCATTGGTTCTTTGAATTATCGATCTTTGCGCTCGCAAGGCTATTGGCTTCCGAGAACTGATTACGTCAATTTCAATGCTCTTCAGACATGCAACAATCCAAGATGAGCACGACGTCATTCACTTCTAAATTCTAAGGCCTTGTGGAGACACTTCAGACTATACTAATCTGCGCTCAACATTCCATTGGTCCTTTCCATCTTCAATCTTTGCGCTCGAAAGTCTATTGGCTCCTAGAGACTGATTACGTCAATTTCAATTTTCTTCAGATATGCAACAGTTCAAGTTGAGCTCAAGGCAATTCACTTAAAATTTCACGTGGTGATAACCTTCCGCTCTCGATAAGTCTATCTATTGGTCCTTGCCAATTAATAAGCTCTTACACCGCCTGATCACATTGATACTTGTTGATGAGTAGGCAGTTCACGCTAACTTCTTGTCGGAATTCAAGCAATATCCATCTACCATCTTCGACTTCACACATATTCCACAAAACACTGGCGAATTACTTCACATGCGACGCACTTGGCACTTGAAGTCGCAACAAGCTAGGAGTTAGGAGCTATCCTCGAACGTTATGCGCTCGTACATTGAATGGCCCTCAAACTTCAATGATGGACTAGCCCTTGTCGGGTTAACTCATGTTGCAGAACAAGTCCAATATTCTACCATCAATGGTCTTATTGGGTTGACAGAGCTTGATGCTTGGATACATTAGTGGCAAAATATTGAGCAAGTACAGTTTACACTAACACGACAAACGACAACACAACGAAACGAAACGACGAAACGAAAGAACAACCATCACAGCTGCATAGCCAGTATTAGAGACTTGGGGTATACACAAGAGTATACACAAGAGTAGGGACTTTTCAAAATAAGCCCAATCACAGGATTTGGTGTCGGGAAAATTGTATCTGAAGGAAATAACCAAAGCTATAACAATGCAATATGGACTTACCGATGGTCAGTCTGTACTGAGAGAATCAACGAAATACGCCTCGACTTACTGAGATTCTTCGTATCTCAAGTTTCACATCGCGGACTTTACTCTCGACCAAATTCCAATGTTCTTGATATTCCTGGGCAGTCTTGCGAACGCATGCGAACATCTGCCACAATCCTACCTTGATCTAAATTCAACATATAGCTCAAGAGCCTACAGAGAAACTTTTCGTTTTGCAATTGCTGATCGTGAAGCAGGTTCATCAATGTATCACATTCATGCGTCGTATCGCCCAGGGAGGATAATGTCGACGTAGAGGAGTCGTTGGAAAGACAATCCGCTGGTCCACAACTACTGCCTTACATTCATCAAATTACTTCCGCCTTGCTGAGGAGCCAAACTATCTGCGGACTTTCCCGCACACCGTGAACTCAATTGTGGGGGCGGCTCTGAAGGCATCGTGCTAATTCGCAATTCGGGTTCAATGCTAGACAATCGCTCGCTAGCACTACGGCACTTATAGTCACAATGCCCATCGCTCTTAATCCTCGTTCAAGTATCGTTCGCCCTGCAGCAGCTTTCTATTGTTGATTTTGGTGGAACTTCCACCGATGTTGGTGATTATTTCAACGTTGTTTATAGTAGGGATGGTCGTCACGGTAAGTGCTTACTCAGCCGTACCCCTGGTATTACTATTGGATGAATATTAACCTCAGACGCTACTGTTCACACTAGGTATGACTAAACTATTAGTCACTCGAAAACTCGAAAACAATTTCAGATTGCCTATTAGACGACTAGTAAAAGCAATCCGGCTCACAGATTGCCCATCCCCAATGAATTCTGGAACGATCAGGACACAATCACTCCTGCTGGTAGTGATATCAGAGGTTCGCTATTATTTCAAAGCAGTACAGCCATACCAGTACCATGATCCCATGGACATCATATATAACCGAATCTCTAACCATCCCAATGGCAAAATTGGTGTCAACTTTGTCAATACGAGGTTGTATTTAAATGATGTTGCGTATTCCTCGCCATCTCACAATCTTCAAACTACACATACAGCATTATCCATAACGGGGATTCGTTTCACACTGGATCTAGTGGCTTCCATTTAAAGTGCCCGGAATGTGCTGTAGTATCGAAACATGGTACCCAGAAACAAGTCGACGAAGTTTATGCATGAGATTAATCATCTAGTCATCAAGCTTGGCTTCCACTTCAGCTGAGACATGGGTTCTTGGACACAGAATACGCCTCTAGTTAAGGCAACATTCGTCCCTTTTCTGTAAGTTTGTTTGCTAGCTACTTTTCTCTTGAACTATAATATGCCGGCCCTTCATCCATATAAGTTGGCGAGTGTTCATCATGGCTTGGCACGTATACTGGATCTCCTCTACATTTCCCATTTCGATACTCCTTCAACCGATGAAATGGGTGCAGTTAGCTCAATATTATCATGTAAGTTGAACTTCATCATTTATGCTTATAACCAATCCAAGCTGTCTTGAACTTCCCACTCTCTTAAATTCTTTGTTTGTGAGAGACTCAATATGACTTGTGTTGTATTGGATGATTACACTGTGACTAAGATTCTGGGAATTACTTTATTGAATAGAAAAAACGTTGGGACACAAAAGTTCCGCCTTAATCATTCTCATCCCACAACCAAGTGATAGTGTAATTAATCCTTTGTACTGATATGAAATGGGACATAGTGCAATATGATGATTGACCAGATGTCACCGTATAGAAAGGCACCAATTCAACCTTTGATGGGCTTAGATGCGTAACGCAGTCACTGGAACATCAGATGCCGCCCGCTCATATGCTGGTACCAACACCTTATCGTTCATTGTCAAGCATCGAATCATCATCGACTAAGTATCTCATGTGGGATGTGGCGGCGTACTGCCAGATATTAGTAGTGAGTAGTGAGTAGTCAGTAGTCAGTAGTCAGTGAACTGGTGACCAGCAGCCAGAGGCAGTTCAGCCTCTCCTGCAGAGTCAGAACATATTACTGATTCGCCCACTCGACCATTCGAAGATACCGGTAAATCGAGTTTCTACTCCATCGTTTGTAGCTTCCCCCGTCGGATCAGCACAGAGCAGAGTTTCCCTCAAGAATGAGCCGGAATGGTCCGGATTGATTTTTACAGTGCTCACTCATCCTGCAAACTCTTCGATCGCTGCAAGAGGTCAACATACCGCAGTTCACCTAAACCCATCTGCATGGCTGTACGGAATGCCATTCGTCGGTAGTGATAGCATAAATTCCATATAGCAAGCCCTATTGTTAGTCCACCAGAACTCTAAATTACTTATTCCATCAGCAGCTCCACTTTCAGTTAGTTTTAGTTTTAGTGTAAGTGCAGGTGCAGGTGCACCATCCATTATAGCGATGCCCACCTACCCCTGCACCAATATCTCCCGGATAGTATGGTTAAACCATTATGTAGTGCGTGCATACGCAGGAATTGCAATTGAAAGAATTATCACCCATCGCGGTGTTTATGCATGATTGGAATGGGGAGAATATGCGTATCGCCATCGTGGTGTAAATATCATACTATACGTAGGAAGTGATATGCATGAAGAGGCTGTGAGGGGTTTGGACAAGATGCTTCAGAAGTGGTGTTGAGGAGGCTTGTCTACTCGAAAAATGAATGACGGGGTTTTGATGGGCTCAAAGAGCTACTGCAACAGATTAAGCAAAATGAACGCTATCGTCATGGATTGTATGCCCTTTCCTAGTGATATGTAATCGTAAACTCTACCACTGCGCACTAGAGACCTTACATGTCGTTCCAACCCCCTAATCCTTCCTATCAGTAATTCACTGCTATCATTACTTCCCCAACTCTTTTCTGACAGGACTGTTTATTGTTGACCCCTTCACTTTGGCCTTTTGAATGCTTCCTCCCCAACTCTCTGAGACAGCACGATATCAGGAGTAGCATCTCTCGAACCAATAGAGCTTAATTGGCTATCAGCCTCTTCCAAGGATAAAGCATTGTAACTGGCTTCTTCAAAAAGATTGTGACTTTCCGA
The DNA here is from genome assembly GCA_000503235.1 of Sclerotinia borealis F-4128. Classification (NCBI taxonomy): domain Eukaryota; kingdom Fungi; phylum Ascomycota; class Leotiomycetes; order Helotiales; family Sclerotiniaceae; genus Sclerotinia; species Sclerotinia borealis. The sequence continues at coordinate 48,685 of KI628562.1, forward strand.
CCCTTGCGAAACATCAAAATTTATATCAGATGGCAGATCATCGATAATTGAACAAATTCTTTCTAGATGGGTCGGCATCCAGAGATCGTAGATGTTCTTGGTGAATTTGTATGCTGTCCACTTTTCCTTGCCATCCAAGTCGGAAAAGCCGAAATCACGGATCATATGGCGACAAAAAGTAGTGTTTCCGGATTTTTCATCGATGATAGGATAATGGCCATAGATCCTGACACTTTTATCATCGTGAGATATTGAAAATGCGAGTATTTCCCGATGAAGCTCTTTTTCACGCTTCACAAGTTTAAAGAGTTCAACTATCCCTCTTACTGCAAGTGTCATACTGTGGGCGTTTTGTCGATCGGCAACTTCGAGAGCTCCAATACCACACTTCACTTCCGATGTCAAAAACGGAAAGCATATCTGCCAAGTAGCCATTAAACATGAAGTATAAACATCCGTAAGTTCCCCAACGAAAGGTTTGAGCTTTTCCCTTTGAATGTCTGTAAATGCAAATAGATTAAAGCCTACAGAATAATCAGGCTGTGGACGAGGACCATAAAAAGGTATAGCACTATTCCAACCTTCATTGGCACTTTCATATAAAGGTTTGAGATGTTTCGCACCATAGATTCTTAGAAATTGAGCAGACGGACATATTAGAGGGGAAATGTCTCGAACAATCATAGCTTCATTTCTTTCATTTATACTCTCACAAGCTGCCAGGAATCGGTCATCACGAAACAATGTGTCTTGAGGGATTGATTGTTCTGCTTCAAGCAAAGTTCGACAAAGTATTTTGCTTGTATCTGTAATACCCAAATCGGATTCCTTCAGGAAACTACCCTTGATAGCAAGAATCTTGGTATAAATTGGATGAAGATAAGCGGCGCTCTTTAATTCTCTCGGTCTTTGATCGCTAGGTGTAACAATAGAGCTAGATGTCGGAGAGGCTGTTTCGAATTGTTTGTCACGAAGAGTTGATGATTCATATTATCCTCTGGTTCAAAGTACTTCTTCGGCCAACGAAATTCCCTCGTCCAATATTCAAGTGGATGATTTATCTCCTTCTCGTCTGTATTATCATGGATTGTATCCTTTTGAAGCTTTAGAGTGGATAACCGGAGCCGCATTTCCAAAGGAATAGTACTAGTAGTGGGAAAGGAGGTGGCTTCGCTTTGTGATCGCTTTCGTTTTCCTTTTCGATTCTCGACCTGCGAATGCGAAACCTTGATAAGAGTTAGCTTTTGAAGTATATCATGATGATTATAACATACCTCTATGCCAGGGGCGACCTTTTCATTTTCGAATACAGCTTACGGCTGAGGGTGTGGCATCTCCTCCAAACCCACAGTTGAAGCGCGCTTCCCTATTGATAACTTAGTCAAAGCACGTCGTAGTGAGGACGTGACATACCTTGATCTTGTAATATTGAGACTTGACGCGAAGTCATATCGTTTTATTGCCAGTAGGGAAGGGGTTCTTGGATGGGATGGATACGATGGATACGTGTCAAGAGGTGCATTGAAAGGCAGCTTGTCTTCTCCTTGCTTGTTCTTCCCATATCAGCTGACGGTTGAATGATGATATAGTAAAGCCCCATTGATGATGACTAAGCGAACCCTTGAACTACTAAGCTCCAACCTAGCTCTGGAAATTTTGTTCCCCCGCGTTTTACGAAGATTCCCCAAGATTTCAAGATGGGTTGGTTCTGGGGTGACTCAAATGATGGCGACAAGGATAATAAATCCCAAGATCCTTTGAAGAACCTTGATCCAAGTTTACGAGAATTTCTCAAGAAGGAATCGCCAGTAAAATACGGTTCTACGGAGCCCACAGATACTACAACGGCCTCGTCGCAACCAAAATTGACCGAGTCCAAACCGACGAATACGGCTACTGAGGATCCTACAAAACCCATCGTACCTTCACAGAGTTTATACCCAGATGGCCGATACGCACATTTATGGAAATCATATCAGCCACAAACAGAAGTCGAGCAAGAAGCCAAATCAGATGCCGAAAAGATTCAAGATGTCATCGATGGATACAAATATAGAAAAGCAGAGATTGGGAGGGCAGCTTTGGAGAATTGCGCCTTGGAGCAATGGGATGTCAATGAGTGTTTTCGTTCAGGAGGATGGCAAGCTCGATTGACTATGTGCAGAACTGAGAATAGGAAACTTGAGAGATGTTACACGATGCAAGGTGTAAGTCCTTGTATCCTTGAAAATGGGATGTTCACTTGCTAATTGGTTTAGAAATTTCTGAAAGCTCTAGGTTACCTCTCAACCTATGATCGTCTACCCGAAGTCGATGAACAAATCCAGATGCATGCCGATACCTTGTATCATCGAATGATCGATCAAGAAAAACAGATTGAAGAAGCGAAAGCAGAAGGAAGACCTGTGCCTATATTCTCTCCACTCATATCTAAATCAAAGGTTGAACGGACCCAGGGGGATTCTACACAAGAAAATAATACGCTGAAGGCGTCTGATCTTTCACCGAAGGTACAAGCTTCATTCAGGAAGCGACTTGAAGGGCTGAACGATGACGAGAGACAAGTTGAGGAACGAGCAATCCAGGCCGAAATAGAAGCTGGTACACAAATCGCAAAACAATTGGGAAATATCTATCAGAAACAGGACGAAGAGCGTAAGCAAAGGAAAGACCAGGGCAAGGAAACTGCCAGCGATAAATTTTTCTCAATATTCCGAGGACGATGATGAGAAACATGGTATGGCTGCGTGAGATCCGCATTTTGCCTTCCTCCGACCACGCTCGCGCGCCAGGTGCTTGGTCTCGGAAACATCATGATCACGACAGGGAGAAACGGTGATGAGGATAGCACAGCTATGTAATATCCATGCATCCCTCGAAAGCTCACGGCTCTGTTTTTCTACGGTCTACATATACTTGAAGCTTCTAGTCTTCTAATCTCGGAATCTGGGCACGAAAGGTTGTTTTTAAGGTGCAGGAGCAGCTGCGGAATGGGTTTATTACATTGAGGAACTGCAGGAACCCCACTCTGTCCGGTTTGGAATCAATTTTTATAAGTAGCCTTGATTCGTATAGTAGTTGACATCAGATTGATGACTTGACGGCGGGATATGGGACTAGCACCGTCATTGCACGAGGGAGGATTTCGAATAGGTAGGGAAAAATGTTCAATTTGAGATAAGCTGCTCGGAATATATGTGACAATTTATATTCCCCATATCGTAATCCAGGCTATTCCTTGCCATAATTCTAGCCATCACCTTGTTAGAAACACTGCTGGATTGAATACTGGTTGTTATTCCTGATGATTCCTTACAATCCAATTCTTGATTCATTCGATTCGGGATAGGTAAGCTCTCTCCCTCTAACCGACGGGTAACTATGTACAGTATTTCCGGGTAAGAATATCCGAGTTGGGGTCCGCGCATCACGAATCCGGTAAAGCTCAGTCGGTGTTCGGATTACTACTCCCATAATATCTTCGTTGCCCAAAAATAAATAAAAAGAATCCCCCATCATTTACTTACTGTATTTATGCTCAAATTTTCCATGGATTCTTTCTTTCTTTTCAGATGAAGAGATTTTCTGATAGAATTGCGAAATCTCAATGTTTTGGGGGAAAATGCCATATCGGTATATATTATGTTGAGTTATTCAGGATTCTATTCTACAGTACTTATATGAGTAATAGTAGTAATAGTAGTAATAGTAGTAGCAGTAGTAGCTTGATCCGATAACGCCAATAAATCAAATAATTTAGAATATCATATATACACAATTAAAATCTCTGGAGTCTTTGTTTCTATTGTCAACATTCATTTTCTAGGTATATCAAAATCCATCCGTCACCAATGGATATTCCAATTGCCGCCAATGTTCTGGGGACCATGGGTGCTATTTGCTGGTCTATACAAGTTCGTTTGTTCGTTTGTTATATTATCATATCATCTCTCGTTCTTTTCCCCCTTCCCATTCTTTTCACTCTTCCCATCTCCCTCCCTTTCACTAACCACCCCCCTCCCCCACAGCTCATCCCCCAAATCCACCTAAACCACACCCGCCATCACACACTCGGTCTGCAACCCTCCATGATGCTCCTCTGGGCCTGTGCTGGTGTCCCTTTAGGCGCCTATAACATTGTTTCTAGCTTTAACATTGCGCTATTGGTGCAGCCGCAAATATTGAGTGTGTTGAGTTTGGTTACTTGGGGGCAGTGTTGGTATTATGGTGGGGTATGTGTTCTTTTTTGTTTTCAATTTTTGTTTTGGAGGGGAGAGGGAGGGGAGAGGAGAGGAGAGGAGAGGAGAGGAGGAGAGGAGGAAGAGGAGGAGAGGCTTATGGGAGGTGTTATGGTGGGGAAAGGAGGGTTATGAGAGGTGTTATATGAGAGGGAGAAGTTACTGATTGATTGTGTGATGATGGTCAGGGATGGAGTCTAAGGAAATGTGTTCTAGTGACCGGGAGTATGGGGGTGATGTTTGCAGGAGTAGAGGTGGCGTTGGTGGCAGGGTTGAAGGTATGTATTGATCAGTTTCATCGAGTCATATACCGGTGCTCGAATACATAGTGAAGAGAAAAGTTACTAACATTTACAACCACCCACCCAGGCCGGTCAACGTCAGAATCTCCAATGGCCCATCACATCCATGGGCGTATTATCCACTATTCTCCTATCAGCGGGTGTACTGAGACATTACTACGATATCTATATGCATCGTACTGTTCGGGGGATCTCGTTTATTTTTGTGGGCATTGATGCTGCTGGAGATGTCTTCTCTCTTGTTTCTATTTGTAAGTCTTTCTTTTTCATCTGTCATGTTCGTAATGGTATTGACTAGGATACCGGTAGTCTTTCAATCACATCTCGATATACTTGGAATCGTAATTTATGCATCAGAGTTTATTCTTTGGTGTGGAGTATTTGCTTGCGGTGCATACTTTAATCTTCTACCTTGGATCCGAAGAAAAATGCAAAAGAGACAGGATGATGGAGAGGCGGCTGGAAATGGAACGGTTGATGATGTGGTTAGAGTTGAGGAAGGTATTTCACATGATATTGAATTGGAAAGAATGCATTCCGCGGGTTCGAGGTCAGTTTTCAGAACACCTGGCTCGACAAACAGCGTAGATCGACTAGGTCAGTAAAGAAGTTATTGCTGTGTGGTCCATCATATCCTTTGCAACCCATACTTATCCAAGCATCTCCCATCCTTCTTCAATCCGTGCATTTACTATATCAAAGGAAGACACCTCCATTTTCAGACTCGGGCATTCCAATATACCAACCGGTTTCACATTGTATTCATCTGTCCACCAATCCCCAGCGGCTGATTCAGTTAGTGGATGGTCGCAGGGTAGAAAATGAAAGAGGGCAACCTACTTCTCCAAATATCCGGGGAGCAACCATTCGTAAGTCCATCAGGTAAATGTATATGCCCAAAAGAATTATACCTATTCCCGAAAGCTGTAATTGCAATCTTATGAATTCCAGGTCCAAGCGATGTGATATCCAACATTCGAGGCTGAAAAGCTATACGCCCAAGCTTTTGCTTCGTGTCAGTTAAAGCCACAGCGAGTACTGGCGAAGAAAATTCGGGGATTGAAAGATGAACAGTTTTATCAAGACTCATTGGTGGTAGCGATATAATGCAGATGTAGGTCAAGTTTCCAGCATAGAATGGGAGACCTTGCTTTGTGATGTCTCCCCAGAATATGGTCTTTGGCCGCTCGAGTTGATATCTGAGGTGCTTGGTGCCAACAGAAAATTCTCCGAGCAAGTACAAACGTTCAATGTTTGTCAGAATTCCAAATGGAAAAGAAACGGTGAGAATATTCGTTCCCTTCTTGATTATATTGGCGGGTATTTTCAAAGTTTGGATAGCTTCGTCAACCCACCAGCCATCAGCTTTTTGTGAGTTCAGCTTGGTATCGTTTATGCTTATTTCCATCGCTTTAGCATCTTCGAGAGCGAGTTTGAACGGCGTATCGACATCAAACTCGGATTGAATAAGAAAACGCATTGTGACATGGGTTTTGGGAGCTCTCTCTGAAGCCGGAATCGACCAAGGTTGTCTAAATGCTGCTCCTTTATGGGGTAATCTAAGTCGATCCCGAATGATATTATCGATTCTCAGAACTTCAGTGGCATCTGACCAATTTTCGTCAGAACCCAGTTTTTAGGATGCATAGTCAAGCATGAGAACATTTAGCTCAGATAGTTCTACTCCTGCAAGAACAACTTTTGACTCCGGTAGAGGCATTTTCTTTGAAAATCCGATCAAAGGTAGAATCTCTGTTGGAGACTGTCTTGTTCTTGGTTTCAATCGTATCAGAAGACTTGCGCATCCCTCGAACTTATATTGCAGTTGTGTCCAGCCATTCTCAGCCTGGTTAGGTAGTAAACTTTCTTCTCTAGTGAAAGTATCCATCTTCAAAATATCCCAATGACCTTTCAGTCCAATCTTTGTTGTGATTGGGGAAGTATGGTCTGTGTTACAGATGAAAACAAATCTTTCCTCTCCATCTTCCCTCATCTGATACAACAGATTTTCGGCTAATGAACCAGTCTCTCCTGTTATCAAAAGATCACGATATCCATTTAGAGCACACAAAATGTTTTGCTGACTCCAGAATAGATTGGTGCTATGTTCAATTCTAGGTTTCTGTGACGGAACTGTGGCATCAATCAATCTGGAGGTTCGAATTAGTACTTCTCAACCATAAAATGTATACAATGCAGGAATGTCGGTTTCCGATTGAAGTCAATAAGAGGTGAGAGAGATTTCCACTTACTCAGGTGAACTCCCAGCAATAATGACATGACCCCCAGCTTTCGAAAATGCCTGCAAAACTTTAAGAGTTGATGACCTCATGGTGCGCAAGTTTGGAACAATGATCACTTCGTATTCACAAAGTCCTACCGTCAGCTTGTCACCCTTTTGATTCTGACTCACTTGAGTTGGCAATAAGCTTTCGGATATAAAGTCAAAGTCAATCAAGCCGTGCAGTAACCAGTTCGTAAGGTCAGAAAACGCGCGATCACAAGACCCTGCTTCATCACCACTTTGATCAGGACCAAAGCATAACCAATAACTCTCAATAGGATGAATGACTCCAACTCGAGTAATTGCTCTTCCTCGTGTCATTGCAACGCCAACTCTTGCAAAATGATCTTCGACGTAACCATACTCTTTGTACCAGGGACTTTGATAATTGATAGATGCTGGATAGTCTCTTTTCCCTTCTCCAGCCATACTTACCCACGCAAGGTGATGAACACGGAAGGTAATGCCTAGCGCTGCTTGCCAATCACCACAGCCTTTGTGACCTTCGAATGTGAAATACCAATGAGTGACTCCATATATCTCACACATTGTACCTCGACGACCCATTTGTCTAGAAACGCTAGAAGCTTGCTTTGCAGTATTGAATTCGATACCATCAACAAGTAAGTCTATTCCTGGCATGTCCATGTTCTGGTAACAACGCATGGCTTCACCTAGAGCGGTAGTTTGCGAATAAAGCGTTGGCTCTTCCATCATATGGCCATCTAGGAACAACCCATTTTTTCGGCACCAACGACAAATCTGATCTATAAATACCGAGACAAATCTTTCGCAGACATGATCGTGATATCGATATCTTGTTAAACTTGGTTGATCATCTGGAAGATTCCATATAATCTGAGGTAAAGTTTCCATGATATCGGCATGATACTCCTTCTTGAAGCTGTCTGGTAAGTCATTCGTCCATGGAATAAATATATCTTCGATGGCTTGGGGATGAGGAAGACGTGTTTTAGTAGCAAATTGAGGCTCATCGGTGAAGATACAGGGTATGACGGTTCCAAACTTGTCACCACATTTCTCTTTATAAACTTCATGCGTAATCTCAATAAATCGAGCCATCGCATCTTCGCTGAGGGTATCGATATATGTTTGATCATTGAACCAGGATGAAATAGGATTCGTCTCAACATAGGCGTACCAGACGTTCTCCCCATGTTCGTCTTTATTTAGGATCCGACTTGATTTGAGTGTCCCATGGCTATTCAATTCAATTTCATACCTTGCTACAAGATGTCCATTTTCGCTTCTTGTAGCTCTGGCTGACGCAGGAGCACCTCTGCATTGATGAAATGTATCAGAACATGATGGGAATTTAATCGGTGCATAGCTTACCCACCAAGTGGTACTGTTCCGTAAGCATGAGGTGTAAAGAGAAGATGTTTTCCTTTATGCTCAGGATACTTCTCAATAACCTTACCACCAGCAGCTCCAGAAGGCCATCTATCATCATCATATAAACATGCCAACATTTGTTTGGTTTCGGCATAATCAACACAGGCACGAATCATATCCATGAACTCTGTTCCCATATACTCGGTATCAAGACCGGTACGAACATGCATGTGAAATCCTCCCATTCCCATCTCAGCAAAATAATCAATTTGACGAAGGAGTTGATCCTTGTCGAGTTTTGTGTTCCATGCCCAGAAAGGACATCCTCGATACTCCGATGATGGATTCTTGAACAGTCGCGGATCAAAAGGTTCAGAACTTTTAGGATAAGTCAAGGGATTGAGAGCTTTGGGTGATGTATTTTCTCCCTGAGGTTGACTTCTTCCTTGAAGAGCCTTACTGATGAAGGAGGGAATCGATATAGAATCCATCATTTGCACCTTCAAACAAACGAAAGAGTGAAAAGCAAATCAAAATATCATGGAAAGGTACTAACCTCAACCTAATAATACTGATTTACATCAATGAACGTGTTTCATTACGCCACTACAAAGGATTGGATGAACAATGTATGATTGGAGGAAGTGGTCGTGTACATAGTAATATCTTGAGCAATATTAACAAATTGCTGTGGCAACAGAGCGCGACAGATGTGGGGTAAGCGGAAAATGGGGTGAACATATGGTAATATAACCTCAATCTTTCACAACACTTTCGAGATATCTTCCTTTCCCAATTAAAGTGAAAATGGAATTATGTATGTTAGAACTTTGATTCTTGTAATTGATTTATACTAATTACTTTATAGCTAGGGAGGAGCGTATGCAACAACGGCTGCGAGGTGCCCAGTAAGTTTCAAGAAATAAACCCTCTTTGTTATGCAGAATTGACAATTGGCTGTGTACCTAGGCGTCAAGTCAAAGATGTTGACTTTGGCTTTATGTTACCGGCTTTCGCTGCACCGCTTGCACCGCCTGCAGTAGCATCATCCTTAGCAATTCCGAATTTACTTTCAGAAACTCCCGTAAACCTGGAAAGTCCTCAACCAGATTTACCTTCACAACCTATAAGTCAAACGCCGGCTACTGCGAGCAGGAATCGTGATATAACTTCGGCTGTACTTGGTTTACAATCAAACAATATTACCAGATCCAATACTGGGAACGATGCAAATACGTCTGCGAAGAGGAGGAAGTTGAACAATGATGAGGCACCATCATCCTCCACCAGAAGTATCCGGTCTTCTCGAGGTTCTGCCAGGAAAGATATATATGATATGCCAGAAGATGATGAGCCAGAGCAAACTCCGACGGAGAACTCACACCTTCCCGGTGCCGGATCATTGGAAGACAGCGCCAACGAACCAGAAATCATCGAGACTGCTCCATCAACTACCGAGTTACCGTCCGAGCCAATTGAGTCCATTGAAAGAGATTCTTTAAAAGCAATTGTGATAGGAGACGACGATGAGCAATTACCTGACCCTGTGGATAAATCGCTACAAGAGGAAGTCGACTTTTCTGCTGTAAAAGAAACGGAATCCCCCGAGGTACTATCACGCCCCTCACGGAATAAAAGAAAGAGAAATGCGCCACCTTCCGAACCTTCAGGGTTAGACAGATCCGCCATTAATGAAGCCGACCCCCAAGATACTACAAGTAACACTGTTGATGAAGTTCCGTCCATACAACCAAGACGATCCCGTAGAAAATCAACTTTACAGGTGGAGGTTCCAATCAACGAAGAAGTAAACCTCGAGGATTCCACAGAACAATATGAAGCGATTGATGACTACGAAGCCGCAGTCACGTTGAAGAAAAGTCGAGGATCAAGAGTATCCAGAAATGTCGTTGCTTCCGAAGAATCCATACCAGAGGATCCTGCACCTCCTAGATCTCCTATTGCCAAGGAAAAGCGAGGTCGGGTTCGACAAATTGCCAGTCCAGTACAGCAACGCCAGCCAGCTCCTCCAAAGGCTAAACTGCAGAAGTCAGAGAAGAAGAACAAAAGACAGAAGGATCGCGAAGGAAGCCCGATACCTGTGACTGTGCATCGATTAACAAAAGGTCCTGTCTACGATGACGATGATTCCGATGCTGATATCCTCAATTCTGAGATACCATGTGCGGCACGAGCAGGTGTGAATGCCGTGGATGTTCTTAGTCAAATATGTCAAGAGTTGGTCACTGCCGGTCTAGAAACCCTAGGAGATAATGCAGTGAGAACCCAGGAGGCCACCCAAAGACTCGAGTACAAGACAAAGATCCGAGCTGTAGAAAGTTTCAGTAAAGAATTGCAAGTCCGCCTCCTAGAACATGTAAGTACCCAATTTCTGTAAATTTCCACCTCTGCTAATTCGCCCGAAGACGATCAATCTTGACAATTCATATTCTCTCGAAAAACGCTTGCGTGAAGGTCAAAGAAAGAAGCTATCTCTACGAGAAGAAATCCTTCGCGTAAGAGCAGCACGAGAGAAGGTTGCCTTAAGGATGGACGAGATACGAATTACTCATGAGAAGGACTCTCACGATGCCCAGGTAATTCTTATCCTTTCTTTACCCTGCTTCAATCGAACTAACACCCGTCACAGCAACGTGAAGTACTCAACTCCACGGTACACGACATTGAACTTGCAATTGAGCGAGGAAAATCCTCTTCCGGCCATACAGATGCAGATGATGGAAAAGCAAACATAGAACTCTCGTTAAAACATGTCGCATCTGAAGCAAGTAGTGCAAGTGATGATGGAGGTATCCTGAAGCAGATCAAGGCTTTCAATGCATTCATGGAACGAGCTGCATTGGCGTTAGAGGGAAGGAAAGCTGTTTGATTACTATAATATGATATGATGTGATACCCTGGTTATGAATTGTATATTTGGCTTGTTGCTTCTTACTTATTGCTTATTACGTGTATGCTCAAAGTCATAATTAACCGTGGTGTATCGATACTTGATATATAAATTTGAATATCCAGTCCAAGATCAAAAGTAATAGGTATTTCTCATTATTGATTCTTCATATACAATACAAATATATATTCCAACCCGTTATTATCTTCTATACATACATACATATATATATATCTATCTGTCTACGAGTTGTCTATGTGTGAGTATATCATTTCAATTTTCACAACTACTCAACAAAGACTGATTGAATTTCACACACAAAGTAAGATGTACATATATATTAATATACCATCCCATTCCAATCCATCCCATTCCATCTCCTCTCCTCTCACCTCACCTCACCTCACCTCACCTCCTCTCACCTCATCAACTCAGTACTCACTCGTACGTATCTATCCATCTTTCGCCTTTCCCTTGTTTGTCTTTCCCCTTGCTTTTTCCCTTCTTGCCTTACCTTTTCCCTCATCTTCGCCAATCCTTTGTTTTTTTAACCCCCCCTCCTCCCCTTCCTCCGCCCCCCCAATATACTAGGTAAGTAAGTAATAAGTCTTACCAATCTTACTCGTAATTTATTAACCTCACTCACTCTCACTCTCACTCTCACAATCGAACTTAGCTGCCAGTATACTTATAGATAGGTTAATAGGTTAATAGATTAATAGGTTACTTGAGAATATTTATGATTCCATACCCATACATGCCCATACATACCCACCAAATTCCATACCCATATATCCAAACCCATCCCCAACAAAAACCTTCAGAAAAAAAAAAAAATTCATGGAGGAATAATTATTAAATTATTATTAAAGTACTCCAGAGTTGAGAGTTGAGAGTCGAGTATGTATTGTGTTGTGGTATTGTTGTAGTATGGTATTGTGGCGACAACACTTATGACTAGATACCTCACATTAGAAAGAGTGATTTAAATTGTATAGATCATCAATACCTCACAAGAAACAAGTCAAGAGATAATCACAAAATTGGCAAGATTTTTCATTTAATGAGTGTTTGTCATTGATCCTATACTAACAATACCAATTGTAACCCGTTGTTGTCCCATTTTAACCCAAGTCCCTCATGATGTGGTATCGATACAGAATTTCCTAAAGTAACACCTTTGATACAAAAAACCGGAAGTAAAGAACCAAGTCCATTGCCCAGTTTTCATCTGATAACCTCAAACTCCGTAAAAACCAAAAGTCAAGAACCAGAAAGAAGTAAAAGCCCAAGTCCAATCCTCCAACTCCATTAAAGTAAAAGCAAAAACAAAACAAAAACAGAAGAGAAAAAAACGCCCAAATTCAATGCCCAGTTGCATCTGATATCCTCCAACTCTCTCATAATACAATCTCCAATCCAACTTCCTTCTTCATCTTACTTAGAATGCATAAGAAACATCCTTCAAACGATATAGAAAATCGCTATGTGAAGAAATCTGATCGACAAGTATCTTCAAAGATTCCGCGATTGATCTTCTTAATCGAAGATTTTTGCTCTTATCCAGAGCACGTAATTCAGCCGCTTTGGCCGAATGTTGAGCACTCAATTGTTCAATTTGATTATGAACGTTTGACATGATTTGCTTTAAAGCAAGCTGCGGCTCCATAGTTGGTCGCATAGTGATATCTGCGGTGTCATCGATATCATCCTCATCCTCATCCTCATCCTCAACCTCATCCTGTAATCCACCAACCTGACCATTCAATGTCTCATTGTTTTTCTGACATTGGTTTGGTGATGTCTTCATGCTGGGATGTTCTTTCGGTGGTAAGGTCTCAGCATCTGCTGGACGTTGTTGTTCTATAGTGTCGAATCGCTCGACAAGGCTTTTGTAACGGCTAAGAACCAAATCCCGCTGGCTTGCCATGTTTTCATTGTTGGCTTTAAGGTCTTCGTTTGCGGACGAAAGTTCAGCAAATGTCTTTTCCATTTGTTGCTTCTCTGCTTCGTGTGATGTTGCAGAGCTTTCTAAAGTCGAGATGGATTTAACCATTCTTTCGTTTTCGACACGCTGTGTATGAACTTGTATATCGAGTTGATGTATGGTTGCCGCCATACGCTGATTTTCGGTTCTTAAAGTAGACATAATGGCATCTTGCTCCTTTCGTTCGTGTTTGAGGGAAGAGATAACGGTGTCTTGTGCTTGGCGCTCATTTAACTGGTTTCGAAGTGAAGATATGACAGAGTCCCTCTCCTTTCGTTCGTTCAACAACACAGCCACTTGTTGTTGAAGTTCGTCAATGGCTCGATAGATGTCGACCTCTTCTTTTCCCATAGGTTCGGCGCGTTGCTCAAAAATCTCGGATTTCTTGGGCAATGAGGTTGATGTGTTGTCAACCAACTTGGTAATATTGTGGACTTCTGGAATGGCGAATGATCCGTTGGCAGTTGTGGACATTGTAAAAGTTGGGCTTGCTGCTTTAGCTTTAGCAACTTTGCCAGAACGGATCGATGCGTTAGCTGGATGGTCCTTGATGAGAGTTTCTAGCTCTGCTAGTACTTGTCTTTCATTGTACTCGGCTTGATCCATCTTCTCATGCTTGGAGCTTCCTGGAATATGGGAGGGTCGTTGTCTAGGTAGCATGTTCTCCTTGTTATGGACTGAATGTGAAAGGTCCAAGGAAAACTCGTGGTCGTCAAGTATATCTTTGACAACTCTCTTTGGTGTATTTGCAGATTGAGCTTTCTCAGTTGCTGATGTGGTGTTGAATCTGGACTTGTTCTTGGAGCCTGAAGTCAATCGTTCAGACAATTTCGATTTTGGAGCTCGGCAGGGTGTATTATCTTGGCCCAGTCTTGTGATTTTCGAGGCCAATTTAGAACTATCATTCGTTCCATTAATTTGAGAAGATCCTCCGGTGAAGTCTTCAAAAACTTTCTCCATGTCCTGCATGCTGACAGAAATCTCCGGCTCTTTTCTTGGGCTCCATCGATTGTATTTCTTAGCAGTATCGCGAATTTCGATATCAGTTCGTTGTGCTTGCCTGCGCAACTGTCTATCAATGTCCAATTCGGTTGACATAAAGCATTGCTCAGCGGAATTGTCCGGATCAAAGTAGTTGAAGGAGTTGTGAGAATCGCTGCTTATGGTGTGGTGTTGGGTGTTGGTTGAGTTTAAACCAAACTCAAATTCTCGAGAAGATGAGGATGAGGCATTTGATCTAAAACGACTCTTTGGTCGTTGAGGAAGATTTTGGGAAGTGGAGATAGATGACAATGTATCTTCCAAATCATTGCGATTTCTCGCTGAATACGCAGCCATTTTGAATATAGTAGCTGAAAGATGGAAAAATTGAAGAAAGTACAATTAACAGTAGTGTACTAGTGAATTAATTGAGAAAGTGCGAATTGATTGGAAGGTGGGTGGTGGTTGGTTATTTGCAAGCTTTGAAGATTTGTTGTTGTTGTTGTTACGAAAAAGTTGTACTTGTAGTGTAAACAAAGAAGTTGTTTGTGAACGCGACGAGATAAGAGAGAGAGACCGAGAGATGGGAGACGAGATATAAATCCTTGTAATATTTAGTTCCAAGCTAATTGGCTTAGCTTAGTGATGGATTATGAACCTCAATATTTATTATAACTTCTACATTTGAAATAATTAGATAGTCCGTACTAATCACGATATTGACATCATTAAGAATTAAGGACCAATAATCAAGAATCTCTTACTATTCTATAGCAATTCAAAATCTACATTTGGGATAATTAGATACCGGTAGTCTATATCAATCATATTATCAAGAATTAAGAGCCAATAATCAGGAATCTCTTTAGCAATTCAAAATCTACATTTGGACTAATTAGGTAGTCCGTACTAATGGATGGATATAGATAGTTAGTACCTTGATTGGTGTTCGTATTATCGAACTAATAATCAAGAATCTCTTACTATCGTACTCCGGGTTAATCACCTCAAAGTATATTATATTCATAGAGAAGGAATAATAGGTAGCTTTATTCGCTGTCAATTCTTCCTTCTGTTACATCTAGCATCTAGCTAGCAAAGCCAAAGTCGGCTAGCGGCCGCCTGAGAACATAGAGAAGACTGTGTTTTTACTGTAAGTGGCCAATCAAACCCTGAATAGAAACCATTACTGTGACAACCGGAAGAAAAGTTCTTGAGCTAGAAGCCATATTAAGCGATACGATATGTAGAAGAGCGCCCACCTAAATCATTTCCGCAGCCTTATCTTGTCTCACATTGTCATCACTCCAAAGAATTTTTACAGATATGGCGCAAGCAACGAAAGATAGTTTTCTCGACTTGGAAAAGTATCGTCAACAACTCGAGGATAATATCGCAAAACTACGAAAATCGTTGCAGCACTGGCAGACTTGGGATGCTGAATATGATGGTTTGAAGGAAGAAATCCTCTTGGCAGATTCTACTCCAAATCGTGATGAACTCATTTCGATCGCACGAAATTATGAAGCCGATTTGGTTAAAGGGAAAGAGATTGAAGAAATATTAGGTACCGGAGCCCAAAGAACCGCTGAACAGGTTGTGAATTTGCTGGATCGCCGATTAGACTATGTCCAGCAAAATATCAAAACAATCGAGAAGCAGATTGAAACCGCAGAGGAGAAATTGGTCAAAGCAACTATCATTAGTACGCCAGACGTAAGAAATGAAGAGGGACTTCCTGTAACGGAAATCACTGAAGAGTTGGACGATGAGGGCAATGTCATTTCTTCGAGATTATCAACACCTGGAAGTGTTAAACCGCAATTGTTGGAGGTGTTGAAAAAGGCTGGGATAATAGAACCGATGTCAAAGGATGAATCATCTATTGCAGAGGAAGTTGAAGATGGAGCAACACCTAGCAAAGCTTCAAGCCAGACCGAAACTATACCACTACCAACGAAACAGAAGACCGTCGATACGAAACCCAAATCATCCGCCACATCTCAAAAGACTGCTCAGAAGAGCGTGACGTTCACAAACGACTCAAAAACAGAGTCGGCCGAATCGAAACCAATAATATCGTCGGCAGCAAAGCGCCTTCAAGAGCTTATGCAATTTGCGAAAGATTCGGAGAAGCTATCATCTGAACCCGCCGTTATACCTACCGATGAGTCTCCCGAAGATGCCGCTTTACGGCGAGATATGTTACAGTATGGTATGTCGGAAGTTGGATCTTTGGTGGCAGAGATAAACTTGGAAGATGGGAGTGACTGGGAATCTGAAGATTACGCGGACGATTCTGATAGCGATGACGACGAGGATCAATTTGGCAAATCAACACATCAAGTTGTGGACGACGAACTCCGCCAACGTATGATTGAACTCGAAGAAAAACTTGGTGTCAGGATGTTGGAGAATGTTGGAAAGAGTGCAGATGATTATGGTATGGTCCAAGAAGGAATTGGCCGCATATCTGTCAGTGGTGAAGATATCAAGGATGCTGGCAAGGGAATTCTCACAACATCTGGTCAAGAGAAATTGACGAACTCGAAGTCTGACAAATTAATTCCCTCTGATGACTCTTCAAAGAAAAGTGTCAGATTTTCGGAGGAACTAGATATATCACCAGCTCCAGAGCAACCTATCGCCTCCTCAAAGACGAAGGTTAAGACTGCTCCAGTCGGAGATATAGTAGAGAGAAAAGCCCCAGGGCAATTGCACTCCGGTCCTCCAGTACAAAAGAAGGCTTCCCGCTTCAAGACGTCTCGAGCTCCGCTGAGTAATAGCACTAATGGTGTTTCGGCTGCCACCTCGACTGCCGCAAATCCTTCCTCTTTGAAATTATTCCCTGCCACTCCAGCTACTCCCAAACCATTTTCTCAACCGATCCCCTTTGCACCAGCGATCGAAAACCCTCGCACAGTTCCCACAGGACCTGCAAATCGTACACTTGCCCCTGAAATCATTGAACGAGATGTTCTACTTAACACCGATGCAGCCGCACCTGATGAATTTGATTCACAATTATTACATCAAGAAGTTGCGACCGAATATCATCGAATGAGGAACAGGATGATAGGCAAACAAGGTGGCTTCGCTCAGGAGGAAGAGAGTGAGATTGTACCATTTACGGAAGAAGAGGGAGGTCCCAAAAAAGTTAGTAGGTTCAAAGCAGCGAGGTTGGCGAAATCTTGATGTTTAGTAGGTGTATTATAGACTCAATAATTCAATCTACGTCAAACTCTTGATGGCTCCTCAACATTTATTCCTGTACTCGAGTACTCTTGTTGCATCTTTTTCATTTCCTCTCTTTTATTTGTCGCCGTCTTAATATCTATCATTGAAAATCCAATCAGCTGGATCAAGATCTTATACTCTCTATGAAGGCCGAATGGAAGAATTTGAGGTCTGTAGGTCCCTCAAACTCATAACAGTAAGCGAGTAAGCGATTTTGGTGTTGTCAATCACTGATATACCAGTATACCATCTCTTTTTCTTCTTCTTCATCTTCATCTTCATCTTCAGACGTCGTTTCCCTATAGCCAGTGTATACATACATAACCAACCCTTCTCTCTCTCTCTCTCTCTCTCTCTCCCCACAAACAATCTTCCCCTCCCCACCACCCTTAAACCAAACCGGAACAAACAAAATAAAATAAAAAATGTACTATGCAGCTTCAATCTCTCAGTACATTACATAACTCAATGTTCCCAAATCAACATTTTTTTTCACTGCGTGAGCATATAAGACAGGGCTCTCTGGCGTCGCAACTTTTGATTCGTGGTTGTGGGGTCTCGTTTCGCTCTTGACAGATATATGTAGAGAGATATATATCTTTTTGGTGTTGTGTTTTTTTAGGGGGGAAAGGGGGAGTGGTGTGTGTCTGGTTGGTTGGTTCCCTCAATTATTTGTTTTGGTTGTTGGGAGTGGGAGTGGGATTGGGATTGGGAATTGGGGTAGTTTTCGATATTGCTGGGGGTTTCTTTGGATTATTGATATTGGTGAGTTCATCTCATGTTATTATGTGACTTGAAACCCCTCCTGAAAATTCGGTTCATTTCTCATAACGAGGTCATATGATATTTTTGTCCCATGAATGGAAGTCTATATACTATATGCAACCAAAAGTCGCAGCACATTTATGATGATGTGCAAGGAGATGCTAATTTGGAGGTTGGATGTTGTGATGTGTATATATTTTCTATGGTTCTGCAATTTTATTGTTCGGCTAGACTCAAGTTTTAGTACTGTAAGTAGTTACAGCGATGATGCTACGAGGTTTATTTTCATATGTTATCAATTTTTAATAAGGAGAGAATATTTCAAGGTCTCGAATAAACCAAAAGAATAACTGAGTTCCTCATAGTCAGGACTGCTATTCAGGGTCCAAAATTCCTCATTTGCATCGTCAGACCTTACAAAAATTCATACACATCCTCCTCCCCCTCTCTAACCAAATCCCCAATTTCCTCCTTCACACCCCCCCATTCATCCCCCAGCATCCCAAATATCCCTCGTACCTCTTTATCCCCACAATTCCCAATCCACCAAATCTTCCTAATCCTCACAAATAGCGCAAAAACGACGGCCAACAAAACCATCGCTCTAGGTTGTTCTTCAGCTACTAGCTCCACGAACCGTTGCTCGATAAAATATGGAAAGCCGATCAGCAACCGAGTAATCGTCGCCGGATCATCCTTTGCTTCAATATGTTTGTATACATACCCCAAATAACACACAGTCGATCTATATGCGCCTTCAATTTCCCCATCCCACTCCTCACTCGCCAAATCCCCTTCCGTCCTCCTCAACAAATGCGCGAATTTCCCTGCATTCGCCTCGACGAAAATCTCCGAATGATCAGCTAAAACCGGCATTCTTCTCACAAACATCCATGCGACGCTTTTCTTCAGCGCTTCTTCGCTGGGATTAATATTGTGGAAATCTACATCCACATCTCGGGATAAAACAATGCATAGACACGCGGCTTTAAAAGCCATGGATGCACCGCGGTTGATTCGGAGCCAGTCTATGGGTGCGGTGTAGGGGATTCGAGAACGCTGTTGCAGCATGGCGAAGGCGCAGATGCGTAGGTTGCTGGAGGTGAGGCAGATGGCGTCGGCGGTGAGGGGGGTAAGGTGCTGGATTTCTTGGCGGTGGAGACGCAGGGTTTGGTCGAGGTAGGTGTAGGCGGTTAGGAATGAGGGGTTGGAGGTACCGGTGCTGGTGCTGGTGCTGGGTGCGATGGTTGAGTGGTTGAGGTGGAAGGATGATATGCTGTAGATGGAATATAAAAGTGCGACGTTTGTGAGAGCGATTGAAGGAACGGTTTGCGTAAACATATCGATGGTGGCTTGGTCGTAGTTGGTGGAGGTGGTAAATGATATTGTTCGACTGGTGTTGGTTGTGTAGTGATGAAGAAGAGTGAGCTCTTGAAGACGTCTTTCAGCAGTCTCGGGAAAATCAGGAATCTTATCAGTCCCTGGTTCTTCGGCAGTTGAGCTTCCCATGTCGGATCTATCTGAGATCTTCTTGATTATAGATGGTCCGTAGTTGCATACCACATCATGACGTTTGCACTTGAGGCATGCTGGCTGGTTTTCATCGCACTGAATCCATGGTTAAAACCGTGGTGGGCACATCTAGAAAAAAATATGCAAAGATCAAGAACACCCGCTGCTTGAACATTCCCCCTTCAATAAAGTCAAATTATACACATCAAATTATGTGATGTCTAAACCCCCTTCATTGACCGGAAACATCTCGAACTATCGAATATCGTCCCAGCCAAGACATGCACAAAATAACATCCCATCTCCACTCCAAATAAAATAAAGCCACCAACCTTCACTCTCCGTGTCCTACATCTCATGCATCCCGTCCTAGTCTTTCTATGATAACTCTTCGAAGAAGCTCCTTTCACGCTCTCGCTGCTAGGGTTCCATGATACCCAGACATGACCTGGCTCATCAATTTTCGTCGCATTGGCCTTGAGTATTGCAACATCCTTGGCTTTTGGCTTAACGCCAGTAGTATCCAGGTCAGGATTAATAGTCGATGATATGTTCATTCTGATGGATAAAGCACTTTCTCGAGTGAGCTTTATATTGGAGAAGTGATGAGGATGTGTAGATGGCATTATTGAATACCTATTCAATGCATACGCGGCTAGGTAACTCGGCTCACCGAGCTAGCTAATCACGCTTTATTATGAATAATGTGTTCTGGCTGTGAGTTTCTATGCCGTATTATATAAATTTATATCAATCTAAACCAAACTAACCGTGAAATTGTGTACCGGTATATATTGGATATTCAGACTTATATCTACTTGGTGCAGGTGAGCATCCACGATGGTCCGTGCGCCATGCTATAAATAGCGTACATCAACGTTCGACCCTTCCTTGACGTTCATCGAATTTCGAAATGTGTTGCCCAAATCATTCCATGCTATTGTTGACTTCCAATATTACAGTATGATTTGCTCATCTCCATTTGTTCCAATGCGCGCCATTGTTCGCTGCTCCACGCGTTCTATTCGCACTACCACCTGTGTACACCTCACCCGACCTCCTATTTTTCATGTACCGCTGTTACCAGGCTTCCCGTCCATCGACGTGAACTTTTTTCAGACTCGCCGGATGAGCATTTGGTTCACCATTTCAAAAAAATGATCGCCTGGCCTGAAGAGATTGAGCTGCACACTTGAAGCGTGAGGCCAAATCCATATTCGAATTTTGACTGGTAGTGGCTATAGAGTTATTCCAGAGAGGTACTTTGTAGCACAATGTATGGTAATGGACTAAGATCTCCAGAAGCAGAAATTCCTCCCTTTATCGTTTTCTTTTCTATTAAAATCTTATTGATTTTATCAAATTCAATTTTTCTTTTTCAATGAAACTTCAAAATATCTTCTAAAATGCCTCAAATCCATTTCAAAATCACTGAATTTCACTTTTTTAAGCTGATAAATTAGCTGGCCCGCTGATGATATTTCGAACCTCTAGCCTTTTTGTTTACGTTGATAGCTGACTGGTTGGCCACTCTGACTGGGCGTCACCTCTGCACACTATTTGACAAATTGTTTCCAAAGAATGTTCAAGGGCAGACGAGAGGGCAATTCACAGATATCGAGGGCAGTGAAACTCTGTAGCTTTCATATCGATATCAATATGTTGCTTTGTAATGAAATTGCCATATAATACGATAAGAGGAGAAAGGGTAAATTCTGCAGTTCTCAAGACACATGTTTTCATTGGAACTGGGTATCATTCACTTCGATTTCCTGCCGCGTTGTCTCTTTCATCTATTTGTTCATGGTTCGGTTCTATCGTACGATTAGAGAGAAGTCGATGAGGTTGAAACTCTTGGTGTGGATTCTATGACTTACGCACCGATTCTGATTATTAGATTTGTAGTTCTCTACTCTTTATTGGCTTTTGTTTGCACTAGCTTGCACTGGTTTATATTTCTTGGGGTTTGCAAAAGCATCGATTCAAATCTAACATCTAAGATACATGTCCTGTATAAAGTTCCTGATTTCCCACCACCATCTTCTTTCGCACTACATGATTCCCGAATGCCAAACAATACTGCAATTTGTGCAGCGTGCCTTGGCAGCCTCATGAACGTCATGAATCATAGGGATGATAATTACTTCTTATGAATGACTCCAACAATGCGAACATCGCCGTCGTCGTCTATAATAGGATGTTGAATGTCTCCCCGTACCGTCTCATCGGAGGATACGCTAGTGCGGCTTTCTTCATCAGGCTCAAGTTCAAAGAAAGAGGCTTCCAAACGACGCTGTCTATCGGGATCTTGTTGCGACTTCGGCAATTTCTTGTGGTAGGCAATCCAATATCTCCTCCCATCCAGATTTGCCCATGCAAGCTGGTCACTATTCAAGTTCCTGACTTCTGGAATTGACTTTTTCGCCTTTCTCAACAACTCCGGATCTTTGAGTTCTCGTGAATTAAGCATTCTCTCTGACTGGAAATATTCTGTACAAAGCTCGAACCACAGGAACTCCCATTGATTTGGCTTGGGTATTTCGGAAGTCGAACTGCTGCTACGAGTAGCCATGCTGAGACCGTTATGGATGTATAATTATGGGTGAGAAGTATCGGCGTTAAAGGCTATGTAATGTGTGATGGAAGTTCTTGTCTTGTGAGCAGTCGAAGCGTTCGAAATTTGGGACAGAGAGATTGTGGAGAGATGATTTTGGTTCTTTCGACAATGCGATAGTGGCCTCCAGTGTCAAATTTGGACAAGGAGGTTGCCTATAGACTGCTGATAACGTTTGTTCCGTTTCTTAAATGAGGAAGAGACGGCGTGCTATTGAAGCCGGTGATAAGAGTTTATGAGTGTTGATCAGTGGGCTTTTGCGGATGAGGACTGGGTGCTAAGGGTGATCAAATGAAGATAAATATGGCAGGATATCGAAGTCGGTCAATAATTATGGAGTGCTTTCGAAGGTTTGGTCAAGTGATCAGAGTCTTCGGCGTGAATGATCTGTTCTACTACGTCGAAATTCTTGAACTCGAGGATGCTTTTGTGTGAAGATTTTCGAAGAAGTAAAGGGGAATATCGCCTTCTATTTATGCACTTTCCACACCCAGTGTGTAACCCATTTCGAGGGTATTATGACACCTACTTTTGCACCATAAATCATATTCCGGGGCGATGAGTCTTCGGAATTCCACGAGCTGGAACTCAATCAATGCTTTCGGAGTCATTGCAACGTGATTTCATGAAGTTGAGATGGGAACTAGATTTTGGTGTCATCAACAAGCGAGTACCCCTTCATTTCATCCGAAGGTGGAAAAATAGGCCACGTGTACTGGATGAAATGAATGGATGGGAGCTTTGGATGGATTAAATTAGGGAGTCTGAGTCTCAGACAACAGTGTTGTACAAGTTGGGTTTGTGTTTCCGATATTGTATCACGGGATCGCGACCAGGATACACGTCGCAAGGAAGAACCAATTCTAAGATAAAGATGATATTGAGCGTTGGAGAAGAGCAGATTAGTAATCTCGCATCTATCGCAGGGTATCAAATAGTCCAGACTGTAATCCAACAATAAGAGAATCATAATTCCTGAATATATCTCAAAAATTTACTCTGATTTAGAATATTAAATATAATAAAAATATTCAAATTATTTTAAACATCGATACTAATCCGACTACGGTCCGGACTATTGGATACACTGGCCTATCAGTTATGGCTCAGGAGCTTTCAAAGTTGCGGATACTTCTAAGTTAGGAATGAACCATACTTAAGCAATAATGGGAAGTAACGATGTATAAGAAGAAGTACTAAGTTGAAGATCTCTCAATACTCCATCCACCAGGAAGCTGTTCCAAAGCAGATACCAGAATATGGTAGTGAAGATATTCGTGTATCAAAGGCAATAAATTGTTCCTGGTGAGTGTATTTCCCCATAAGATAACACGAAGTCAATATCACTCAATCATGATACATTTAACAGAAAATAAGCAAATTGATTAAGCTGGGCCGAAAACGTGCTTTTCCCTCACTACTAACCAGACTGTTGCCATTCCGCCCTAGTTAACAGCAATCTTTCCCTTCAAATGAAACGGAACAGCGTCTCTATAATGAGACTTGCACAGTTTCTCGCCGTAATAGAAATGTTCGTTAGCCTCCGTATCCGGGAAATTGGATACTCTCGCCTTTTCCTCAAACATCATCACACAATCAGATCCTCCAAAAGCAAAGTGGGAAATTTCATCGCCTTTCTTGATGGTCTTGCCACGTAATTCCTTGTTCACGATGACAGAGGAAACTATGGCCATACCAATAGGCAAGATCGCAACCCGACCCAACTTCTCGTTGTTGATGATGACAATCCCGCGGGTCTGTAAGAACTGATAGCCTGGAGAGTCAGGAGCATCAAGTGTGATGACTCCTGCAGGGTCTCTATTCTTGATGTTCGGTGAGATGCGACGGCGAGGTGATAGGTAGTTGTGGCCTCCGGCCTTCTCGTCTGTCTTGACCAGTACCTCTAAGTAAGCAGCACCCGGGATCACATCGATGACTTCGACTTTGCCCGAGACGGCGGAGTGCTGTCGATGATAGTCAAAGGTGTTGAGGAAGGAGTGTGTCCAAACCCCATCCTTGAATAGTTCGCCATATGTGGTCTTGCCATCGGATTCTGGCACTTTTGCCTTGCCGTATTCACCGAGCAAATCCGTTATCTTCCAGGGGAGATTCTTAAGTATCACCTCAGATTCATCGGTAATCGAAAAGGCACCGGCAAAGGTGGAATCCGCGGGGAAGGTCACAATGCGATCATCATCTGGTGAATCGATCTCACGAGGTTCCTTGAGCTTTCGGTGAAAGAAATCGTTGAAAGTCTTCCAATTACTGGGATCTTCCGCCTCAAAGACACGGAACTGGGGAGAGTTTCGGTAGCTGGTCAAAGAAGTCTCATTCCATGAACCTGGTTGGCTCATAAACTCCCCAACCTTCCTGGCGTAACGTACGAGCCAGTCAGACAGAGGGGTGAGCGGCTTGTTAATGTTCTTTGGGAGAATTGAGGTTTGGCGAACACCCAGAGGTTCTTGAGCGAGGACAAAGTAGAAGATGCAAAGGATATAGTAGATATCGCGGCCATTGGTGCTCTCGGTTGGAATCCAACCTCGAACTAACCAGTCCGCAAAGTCGAGAAATCCTTTTCCGGACTTGACACCATACTTGGCCATGTCGGGAATATCGAATTTCAAGGCATTCCTGACAGCAGTGTCAAGATCATCGACTTCTCTGAGGAGCTCATCACGAAGCTCAGCAACGATGGGATCTAAAAAAATAGTAATGTTAACAAATATATTTAAGACAGAATAATATTCTTACGGTATGTAGGCATGTTGAAGATTTGGATAGGTAAGTGTTCAAGAAAGATACTTGGTGAGTCTTCTCTTTGTAGATTGTCTGGAATTGAAAAGGTTTATTGATTGAGGATGGTTTTAGACCTGAGCAATTATATTCATCTGGCTCTGAGCAGCTCTTTAAATAACTTTCATTGTGTCAGTAGTAGCTCGCCAAGTCGATCGCGTCACCCCCAGATCTTTGACTAATGCCGTCATAGTAATGCGAATAAGTGCTAGCACTTGGGTGATTGAGATTTCAAAGAGGGGTTAGAAATTGGTGGAACGACGAGTTTCTGTTGTACGAGTATGTCGAAATTACATATACGCAGTGATTGTGACATTGTCAGTGCTTACAATACGAATGATAGGCTCAACCAAGACATCAACGAGTTCATTTCCATCATTGCCTATGAAGCATAGGTTGTAATGAAACCACGGGGGTTCTGAAGGTCGTGCAACATGTTCTGTTGGCTGCCGAGTCAGATAAGATCGTTATGTAGCTCGCCATTACCAGCGAGAGGGGTAGCGGATATCTTTGCCGATTCAGGGAAATGAAGCTCAACTCTCACAATTGTCGATGTCGAACAGACAAATCAATGAGTATAGTGGCTAGCTGAGCTCCTCCCTCGCTCCAATCATTGTACAAATACTCAATAAGCTTCACACCAATCCTGCTCGCACCTCCAATAATCTCCGGATCATCTAGACAAATATCGCTGGTTGATATTCAGGACGCAACTTAACAATATCGAAGACGGTACAGTAGTACCCGTGGACACAAACCGGTGGTGTAACCTTGAGAAACGAAAGTGGCTTGCGGGGAACATTCCCGATTGAGTCGCTTGCCTTAGTCTCACGACGTTCATCAAGCCATATCAATATCAATGCAAGCCAGCTTAGATATCGCAAGCCATTGATGAAAATTACTTTCTGAATTCCCAACAAAACACAAGCTTGCGGGGTAAGGTATGCTCTTTCCAAGATCTAATACGAAATGGCGTATCATATTTTTTCCTGGAATGTCGGAAGTATGGTGACATATGTGTACCTCCATCGCTTCTTCTTGCACATCGCTTCTCAGCAAGTAAATTCAGAACAATGACCAAATCTTCATGCGGTGCTGGTGCTGGTGCCGCTAAACAAGATATGTATGGATGCAGATAGTCTGCCCCACTGGTTCGTAGTCAGTGTTGCATATCCTTACATCGAAAACGAAAAGCTTCAGAGTTCCGAGTATCTCAGCTGTCCAAAGTGCTTGATAAATGAAACGCAGACCAAGATTGGGCATCAAGGCTGTGAAGATCACGCCATCATTTTCTTTCTCATTCTTCCTCCATATTTTGCCTTACGCCTGTTGACCAACCAGGAAATAATAGAGTTTCTCTTGATATTATCTGTGTCGTACGTATGGCGGAAGAAATCAACATATCTGAATCATCGTTGGCCGAAGTTGAAAATTGTCAAGTGGATATCATACTCCCACAGAGGAGGAACGAAGGAAATGAGGGGTCTTGCAAAAGAGGGGTCTTTAACTTATGTATGACAGTGCATCACAATCCACAAAGTGTGCAAGATATGTGTTGTATACTACGACATTCTTCTCCACTTCCGACTTCGGATCGGTAACCGAACCCCTGAAGTTTGTCTCTCGCTTCTGTTCGTCCCGAGAAGAGATCAACAAACTATGACAATAAATCACTTGTATATCATGTTGTATTAAGTTGTTGAATCTTCCAATTCGGTTTCTATATCCTCTTCCAGTTCGAAGTACATCCTGTCTTTTCTTCTGATCCTATTATCCTGCTTTTTGTTAAATTTTTAACGAAGATTCGATAGTAATGGCAGGGGTATCGTCTAATCCAGCGCCCGCATGGAGCAGTAAGCTCACAGTCTTTACCTTGCTATATTTTATGTATTGCTAATCACATCTTGTTTTTCCTCAGATAAATACGATGCTGCTCTCACCAAGGAGATCATCAACGGTCAACACATTTTGCACGTATCCTTCCTCACGCAGGACGCCGAGTATCCAACAGTGTGTTATCTTGTTGGCAAGATTCTCAAATACAGGGACGATCCCGAAGCCTTGTACGTGCATGGCCATGTCCAAGAACCCGTCATGGGACGTTTCGTAGGACGAGAAGAAAGCGACCCTGATCTCCACGTCAGCGTTGTAGCAAGCACAATCAATAGCCTCTACTTCGGTTTCTCTGGTTTTGCCACCGGATACGCGTGTGAGTATGATCGGTTCCCTGACTTCAAATTCCCCGAATTCAGACTCTTGTTATTCGCTTCTTCGTCGCGCTTTGGTTTCTCACTTCACACATAAGAACGTTTCTGATAAGCAATTACTGACTTTCCAATGTTACAGTCGCCAGTACCGTGCTCAACGGAACCGCCAGTCTGATGGACGTGTCTCCCGGAAACCATGATGAGAGAGAGTGGGTAATGACGCAACTTATCAATTCGCAGATCCCAGATCATTGGAGACATCTTCGTCCCATCGGGACAGACGTAGACTACGTCTCTATCATCAAGATCACGCCGAATGCCCTACAGTCTCACACTCATTCAGTCCTAAAGGTTCTGGGCTTAGAAGTTCTAGAGGACGTCAAGGATAAAAAGCTTTGCGAGGAGCATTGGGAGGTATGTGATAATCCAACAATTCACGCGAGCATTTCAAATAAATACCAACTAAACTAATTCTAGGGCGCGATTCCAGTGTGGGAGAAACTCGGTCAGCCAATTTCTGGGAAGAACAATCTCCCCGAGGGGAAGGAAAGAGTTGCGCCTGATTATGTTCATAAATTCATCGCGGAGGAAAATACGAGGAGAAAAAAGCTTGCAAAGGAGATTGCGAGCGCGGATTATCCTTATGACAACCCCGGTCATCATTATGGTCCCTGAGGGAGGAAGAGTGTATTTTATGTTTTTCTATACTACTATTTAACACAGCTACCGTACTTGGAATAAATACGAGTAATCTTCATGACTAGTCTCTCGCATTCCGGTGTCGGTTAATCTAATGGGATGATATGCGGTCCTTTGAGCGCGAATTTAAACTGTGATTGAACCGGTGTTAAATCTATATGGTCTAAAGGCTCAGTCTGCCTTCAGGTAATCTGAGATGATGATCTCTACAATTCGTTTGAAGGATACACGTAAGTGCTTAAGGTGTACTTTTCTTCTTCCAAAGCCCGTATACACAGAACTACATCTCTACAGACTATGCGTTCTCTGCAATAGCGGGGCTTGCTTCTCCATCTAGTATATATGATGGCTACGAGCATATTAGAATACATTTTCCTTGCATGTAAAGTTACATTACTTACACAGTATGCGCTCGGGTAGGATTTCTATTGCAGTACCAGTATCACAGCCAGCCCGTGTACACGTGGTTGTCCAAATTCATAGAAATCATCTCGGAAGTGAAGGATATATCTTAACTATCAGAGTAACAGATAGTGGTATCACAATTGAGCAACTTGATAACGGTTCATTCCATCCCGAGTCTACTCTCCAACCACATTAACGTTACACAGCCACAGCCCCCGCGGTCTAACCCAATAACTCAGATCACCTACTGTATAGTCTACCACAACATACCCGCCTATCATCGCTTGTATGACACTGTCTGTCCTACTGAGTAATCGGAAAGCATCTGCATAAGGAAAAGGTTTATGGGTTCCCCGCATTATCTAAAATTCGAATGATACATGTAAGTATACTATCAAATACAGTATACAACGTTCCTCTCCCAGTGTATTGATAGTAGCTAGTCAGTAAGGTTTATTGTCTGAATTGTATGGAAACATTGAAAACAGATTGGCCGAACGATTATATTGATTGTTCGAACCAGCTTCGGAATATTGAAATACCTAATAGGCCCACGGGTGAATCAATTATCATTTGATTCTTCAAATCTAAATCAAACAATGAAATGGAAAGAGTGAAGCTATTCAGGGATGGCGACAGCCATCGGACCCAGCGGCCGCCAGCATCCGCATACCACGTGACTACATGCTAGACCATCCTTTCATGACAACCACAAAGTTTACAGTTGACCTTACCATTCACATCCTATAACTATCTCAATAAATACAAGTCAAATCATGGCAGCCAAAGTGGGTGTCTCCCCTCCCCCCTTCCCCTTTTTTTGTCCTCATCGTTATATTCCCTTGCTTTCCCTCACCCCCCACCCCCACCCCAACTTCAACTTCAACTTCAACCCCAATCCAAAACTAATACCCTATCCATCTACAGTACCTTTCCGCCGCCAACGCAGCAGCCTTGGATAAAGAACTCATGTCCCTTGGCGCATTTTCCCTTGATCAATTAATGGAACTTGCTGGATTGAGTGTTTCGCAAGTCGGTATGATTCTTTCTTCACTACTCTATAGACTTCTCTTTTTTGAGTGTTGTTTTTTGCTATTTCATTGTACTATTCGTATCTTTCGTAACGAGGAGAGTTTCGGCTATCGTATGTGGGAGTTTTAGATGAGAAGTGTTCATATAAGTATATGAAATAAATTATCCCCGTTGGACCAATCTTCTGAAGTAGCATCAAATATATCCTTGTTTTCCAACCCAGATATCTATTTTATTCCGTGTATTTCACGGCCCCTCTTAAATCTCCCATTACCATATATCATATCAAAACATAAAAAACAAAGCACAACTGACTCTTAATCCAATAAGTATACAAAGTCCATCCACCCTCCAAAGGGCGTCGAATTCTAGTAGCATGTGGACCTGGAAATAACGGTATGTCCATTTCACTTTATTCCTTCTTCTCCCATCCCCCTTTTTCGATTCTTCGTTTCGAAGGGGAATACCAGTATTAATGAAAAGAAATCAGGAGGAGATGGTCTCGTAGCAGCCCGTCACCTCTGGCACTATGGCTATAAACCCACAATCTACTATCCCAAACAGGGAAAAAATGAACTTTATCAAGTACGTTGCTTCATTTTCATTTTCATTTTCATTTTCAATTTTCTCGTCTCCTCTCATATCAACCATTCCACATGTCGTATAAAGATGAGAGAGAATCGGACGGAAGTTTTTATATTTTGCAATGTCAAAAAGTGCTGCTGGAATTTCGCTAACAAACACCAACAGCGTCTCTCTACACAACTCCGCAATCTCTCCATCCCATTCACCGATGATTTTACCAGTGCTTTGAAAGAATCTGACCACATCATCGATGCTATATTCGGTATTTCCCATCTCCTTTTCTTCTCCATCTCCCCATCTCCTCTCTTCCTACACCTCTATACCATACCACACCCATCCCAGCCCCCAATTCCCCTCCTCCCACTAACCCCACCCTCTCAGGATTTTCCTTCTCCAGTCCCCTCCGCTCCCCCTTCCCCTCCATAATCACCCTCCTCGAAGAAACTTCTCTCCCTATAACATCCATCGACGCACCCTCATCATGGGACATCGCAAACGGACCACCTTCTTCAGGTCCAGGCGCAAACTTCATGCCTCAATATCTAATTAGTTTAACGGCCCCAAAACCTCTTGTTCGCTATTTCAAGGGACGACACTTTTTGGGCGGGAGGTATGGTTTTTGTCTTCTCTTTCCTTCTTAGTCTACCTATCTGTCTTTCTCCACTCTCCTTTACCTCAATTCTCACCATCATCTAGATTCGTGACCCCAGAAATTTCGCAGAAATATAATCTCCAACTCCCCGAATATGAAGGAGTAGATCAAATCGTTGAAATGCTTATTGAAGAGTCCGAAGAGAAATTGTAAAGGAATATCAGGACTTCAACTGCAAAAAGGACAATTTTCATGGAAAATTGAATGCATTTCTATTTTTTCCTTTGATGCAAGGCAAAACAATCGTTAAAAATTATCTGGTAATCATAATACATATAAATCAACTCATGAAGCTCATTCTTGTGCGCTCGCAATTTGGTAATATTTTATCGTGTTAAATCATTATTCATGCTAAACAATAGAGGCGATTAGTGTTTATGATACAAGAAAGAGGAGAACAAGGGATTCTAACAAATCTCTTCGAAAAGCACAAGCACGGTCCCTGCTTTACAGATGTCCTATTCATACCCACCCATTAGCACATATACCCTCGAGCATCCAGTTAATGAGGCAAGATCCAAGAAGAGACAGCAGAAAAACAACATCTACTTACCCCTTCCTTATGCACCAACTTAGCGACCACCCCCTTCTGCGGGCTCCGAATAACCGTCTCCATCTTCATACTCTCAATCCTGTCATGAAAATCATATCAGCTTCACATTATCTCATAGATCCACACCACAAGAATATATACTCACACCACCAACGCTTGTCCCTCCTCCACCCCCTCTCCCTCCTTGACCTCATTCCTCAAAACCTTACACGGCATCGGGGCTACCACACTATTCTTTACATCCTTCAACCCCAATGCCTTTTCATACCATCCAGGCGTCGCTAGTTGTAACTGGATCTGTTTACCTTGCTGAAATAGTGTTATTTTATCATCTTGCCGGATTAATGTACTTTCAATTCGGGTATGAGGGAAGAATGTTGAAATTGTGGGGAAGTTTGGTTCGCTGATCACGTTTTGGTATGATTTTTCCATATTGGGACCTTTGACTAATATGTTGTATAGATTCCGATCAGATTGGTCGATGGTTACGTGGTATACATCTGGCTTATCGCTGGATGATAGTATAATAGGTTTCGTGAAGCTAAATTCGCGTTGAATGTGAGAATTGAAGCCGATTGCTTGACCATGAGGCCCTTGAGTTGATTTTGAGCTCGTTGCCGAAAGTTCCTGGGATAGCATACTAAGAGCAGCTTGTGCGAATGCTTCAGGCTCAATGATCTCGGTTGGAAAAAGCTCATCGTGGTATTTTTGTATGTATCCCGTTTCTACATCACCTCGAATGAATGCGGGGCTCTTGCAAATTCTCTTTAGAAACTCGATATTGGTACTTAGACCAACAACCTCGTAATCTTGCAATGCTGCATGAAGTTTTCGTATCGCTACTTCTCGTGTAGGACCGCTCACGATGAGTTTCGCAATCATGCCATCATAATTAGATGAGACTGTATCGCCTTGCACGAAGCCCGCATCGATTCGAACACTGTCTGATATTTGAGGTGTTCGTAAATGAATAATCTTGCCAGAATCGGGCATAAAATTCTGATTAGGATTTTCGGCATATATTCGAGCTTCAAGAGCCCATCCACGTTCGGCTATTCTTCGAGCTATCGTATCTTGATCGAGTGGTAATGGTTCGCCAGCCGCAACTTTGAATTGCCATGATACGAGATCTTCACCCGTGATCTCTTCAGTCACGGGGTGTTCGACCTGTAGTCTAGTATTCATTTCCATGAAGAAGAACTCATTGGTATCGTTGTCGAATATGACTGTAACTTTGGTTAGCATTGAAACAGAAGTCAGTGAAATGATCCTCACATTCAACTGTACCAGCCCCCTCATACCCCACAGCAAGAGCTGCAGCACGAGCTTTCTCCCAAAGATCTTGCCTAATATCCTCCGCTAGATTTGGTGCTGGCGCCTCCTCCAAGATTTTTTGATGTCGTCTCTGTAAACTACAATCTCTCTCACCTAAAGCAACTGCTTGACCGTGCTTATCGGCAAAAACTTGTACCTCGATATGTCTTGGCGTAGCAATGTACTTCTCAACCAACATAACATCGTCTCCAAAAGAATTTCTTCCTTCACTTTTCGCGCTCTCCAATTTCTCAAGAAACTCCCCTTCCGTTTGAGCAATACGCATGCCCTTTCCACCACCACCCTTAACAGCCTTCACCATAACCGGAAAGCCAATCTTCCTTGCCTCGTTGAGCAGATATTCAGGTTCTTGATTTTCCCCATGATATCCTGGTATACAAGGTACTCCCGCCTTGATCATAATATCTTTACTCCTAGATTTATTTCCCATTGCCTCGATAGCCTTCCAAGGTGGACCAATAAACACCAACCCCTCCTCTACACATCTTTTCGCAAATGCCGAATTCTCACTCAAAAATCCATATCCTGGATGTAACGCCTCACAATCCTGTTCCTTCGCCACAGATATAATTCTTTCGCCATCAAGATAAGCATTTGCAGCACCAAGATTTACCGCGAAAGGGCTGGAAAGTGCGTGTTGTGAATTGGCATCAGGATCCGTATAGATTGTTGTACATCGTACGCCGAGATCTGAAGCTGTACGTCCGACTCGCAGAGCTATTTCTCCACGATTGGCTATGAGAACAGAGGTAATGGGAGTAATTGTGGGAGCTGATGAATATCGACGGGAATAGGAAGGAAGAAGAGCTCGGGCTAGAGCCCGAGATCTGGAAGCTGAATGCATTTGCTATCGCATCAATCCAGGAGAACAATTCTCTAAACTTTGTAGATTGTAATACGGGCTTGCAGATTGTGAGATTTGGGATTAATACGATGGCTGATTGTGAGAAAGTTGTTTGACTCTTTAACTTTATTTGCGAATGTATTTGGGGGACGGAGGATATCGAAGTTAATCTGATTGAAACATGGGGCCGTTCGTAGCCGATAGTAGCCGCGTCAAATCAATGCGGGGAAAGCCTTAATAAGCGTCTATTTTCTAACCTCACTCCGCAATGATGACCCATCGACTGACTGACTGAGAGGGTACAACGGATGTAGACAACAATGACTAGTACAATTTGACCGCATATGGGTTGAAGATCCAAACATAGCTAAGGAGGCCTTTCTCCAAGTGCAAAGCCACCTTGCTACTTGCTAGTCATTTCGTTCAAAAGAGCCTTCTGAAGTAGAGTTATGCCGGTTCCTGGAGCTTCAACACTCGTTAGATTGATACTGGTAGCAGAAACAAAAATTAGGGTCGTCTAGGAAATATGCAGTTCTTTCGATGTGATATATCTCATGCGTATACCGAATCTTGGGATAAAGTAATCTCCATTGATGAGGTTAGATTGAGAGTGGTTGAGGAGACGACGCGGTCTGAAGTGATCACGAGCGTAATTTCTTTTGCCTACTTCGTTATCCCATATCCGTCTTTCGTTATCAATCCTAAAATCTCGGTTGCTAAACTAAACAGGGTTCATAATCAGCAATGATCGGACTTTCGCTGAAGCATATTTTGCTTCAAAACACTATCGGCAAGCCATCGCCCAGTTTGATTCACCCATAGGTTTTATTTCTACTTTTGACGAGAAGAGGATGGCTTGAAATGCATGATCCATCAGCAACGCCTCGACCATCTTTACATCGAAAGCAGCCTCTAACTTTGAAGATAGTGTTGCTAGATGAGGATGCCCGCAAGCTCTCACATCGCTGGAGTTATCTCGATGCTATCAAACATTTCAATACTGTATTTATAGAACCCTGATGGTACCTCTAGTGTTACTTGAATTGTTA
Source organism: Sclerotinia borealis F-4128 (assembly GCA_000503235.1). Taxonomy (NCBI): domain Eukaryota; kingdom Fungi; phylum Ascomycota; class Leotiomycetes; order Helotiales; family Sclerotiniaceae; genus Sclerotinia; species Sclerotinia borealis. The sequence continues at coordinate 83,026 of KI628562.1, forward strand.
TTGGTAGTATACTAACTACAAAACTCAAAGACTTATGAGCAGGTGCCGCCAGATTGTACTCGCTTATTCAAGTTTAACCTCATATGCTCTTGCGAGAATCGAAAAAGAAACTTATGTCCTCAAATCGCTCCACTTTACAATTCTCCGTCCACTTATGAGTACAAAAACAATACCGGCGTCGCTTAAACCGCGGCTACTATTATGGCGTTTAACCAATATAACCTCACCAAACACCTCGCCAACGACATCCAGCCCCACCCACTACAGTGGCTACACACTCCCTGCCTTCTTCCCACCTCCAAAAATAAAATTAAAATAAAGGCAGTCAACATGGCAAAAACCATAGCGGAGCGCGTCTAGGCGCCTGGAAAACCCCTTTTTCAGGGATTTTTTTGTGAGCTGAACTCTTCGATATGGGGTCACGACTCTCAGACCAAACACCCCACCCATCCGAAGACGGTTACAGCGCAGCGGTCGACCAACTACGCCAAAGCGACGTATGGGATGTTTGATTGATGGAGGTCTTGAGTTTGTTTTGGTATATATGTGGATAGATGTTGCTTATTTTGTTTTCTGCCCCCTCCTCTCGAGATGGGCGGTGGGATGAATAAATATGTACAGACATCGACCGTTCAACTTTCCTGTTTACGAAGATAGGATTGCCTACAAAGATGGATCTAAAACTTGGTGCTACCGTTGAGAAAAGTGCTGCTCCAGTGTTACTTTCGAAGTTTTGATATCGATATTGTTGCTGAAAAGACAAGCTGGCGCGTGAAATGAAGATAATGAATTGAAATGTCTCTTTTTGCTGGAGTTCCTGGTCAAATCGCATGTATCTTATCCTTATACATGTTTCTTCAAGCAATCGATGGGCATTCTCGATTTTCTGCTAGGAAAATCATATCATTTCTACCAATCAATATCAAAGAACATTAACCTGTATGAAAATGATCATACCAAAACAACTTGAAGCACAGTATCATTACATCTTATCCCGCAATCCTTCCAACATATTCAGCACCATCATACATATATAACAAACATCCTCAGAGTCATATTATAATCATGGATTTGGATTTATGGATTTATTTCTGTGATTTACTCGTATAGGGTTTCAATATATACTTTGTATGTACGAGTAGATTGAGATATATAGGGAGATTATTGGGATATAGTTGTGATGGGGTTAGTATAGAGGGTATGGTATGAAGGTTTCTTTTCTTTTGTGTTATTGTTATTATTGGAAGATAGATGTAATCTTACAAGCTTCATTTTGGGGAATATAGTACCCGAGTAGATTCTAGTTCCACATTTGCATTATGCCCAAAAGAAGTATATTACGAGTAGTACACTGAATTTATGAACTTACCTAGGTATGATCAGAACCATACGCATACATACCTTTAGTATATTTTCTCACAAATAATGAACTATTGATTACCATTTCTACTCCAGACCAGGATATATTCCCCTATAGATCTACTCGAGTACTACATAAAATCTCCATCCCATCTTCACACCCCCAAATTTCCACCCCTACCCAAAGATAACGTCATCCTCTCCCTCCAAGCCATCCTCAAACCTAAACATCAAATCACTCCTCATCGTATACTTGATCCCCCTTACCACATCATCCCCACTATGCAACAACCTCTTATGCTGAAAAATAAGTACCCTCCCCGCCTTCGGATCAACATCCAATCTCTCCTTCATATCCCTTGAATGAAATGTCGTTGCGCCTCCTCTCAGCATATCCGAATCTTCCGGAAACCTTGGGGTGTCGGGATTTTTCTCGAGTTCTTGCGCCGAATCATTGAGATAGAGATGAATGGTAAAGAAAGACCGTTCGCTACCGTCGGGACTTTCGTAGGTGCCGTCTGTATGTTCTGTGTTTCCAGATCAATGAACCATTTCTAAAAAGGGATGCACAAAGACATACCTCGAAAATATTGTCCAGCTCCATATCTCAAAAACCGCATACGCTCATTCATCCCCTGCTCAGTACCCACCCATCTCTCTCCACTTCTAATCCCCAAACTGGACAGTCCCTCCCATTTCTTTCCCTCGAGCACTCCAATATCCCCCTTAATACCCTTTCCCTGTAAAACTCTCTTCCAGATTCTCCCCACCACTTCCTTTTCATCCCAGATAATGCGATCCGAGTTCCTATATTCCGTCGCTAGGAATTCATGACCTACACCTGCATTTATCATTGCAGGAGTCCACCCATTATTTGCTGATTCTTTCGATTCTCCATCTTCATCTCCCTTGTCACCATTTCCTCGCTCTTTAACCCCCTCCACTTTAACCCCATTCTCAACCTCAGTCCCAACAACCATATTCCCCCGGCCCCCCTTACTCATCTCCGCCATCCCCACCAAGACCTCACACTCATCTTCACTCAACACCCCATCTAACACAACCGCATAAGCCCCCCTATACTCCTTCAGCACCGTCTTCTCAAAATCAATCTTCACCACTCTCATAACCTCATCCGGATTCTCCAACGGCTTCAAAAAATCATCGGGGATAAGAACGGGAAGAGACGTATAAGATGTTTTCACAACATCATAACCTGGACGACGGGTTTTTCGTTCATTTCTTGTTTGCTCACATGCTTTGGACTTAGCAGAGGAGGTTAGGCGCGAGGCTGTTGCTTTCAATTCGGAGAGGAAGGAAGACATTGCGAGCTGTAATGTATGTGTTGTCAATGGAGGTCAAAAAGGCATTAAAGTCCAAGAAGGGAAAGTCTGGGGATTGAAGAAGAATAGGAAATTTAGAAGCATTTATATTTTTCACAGGGCTTTTTTGATTTGATTTGTAGTTGACGACATTTGAGTCACAGATTAGGTACACAGCCACTATAAGCACAGGGCTTAGCGCGTAAGGCTGACTCCAACTTTGGAGCCCCAAGCAATCCCTGTTGAGCGGGGGTTTATTGACATCATGTTACGGCTGTTGGAGAGGACACATATGAAGTACCGGCCGGTATATTGGCAAGGTTATCATGTAAATTAATGTTGTATTGTTGGTATCAAGAAGAATCACTTATCTTTTATAGCACCAGTATCCGCTCTTTAAACAAAGCAGATGTCTCAGTGAGATAAAGAAGTGGGAGAAAGAGATGTATTGTCGATCCAGGTCTAGCTATACTGAGCATATAAAATACCGCAGTTTCTAGCATTGTGGCTTATTGATTAAGGGAATCTTGTCTGTCTCTTCCACCCGTCTGTGCAACCCATGGAGATCTTCTCTTGAGGGGAGTGATGCAATGAAGACAAAACACACGAAGGTATCTAATGCTTGATGCTAATTCGTAAGGTTCGCTGATGAAGCTTTTTGTTTAACACTGCGTGCTTGTGCTGATGTAAAAAAAAAGAGGAAAGAAATAGGATTTTCCGGCACAGCCTCGCACCAAACCGTGCAATGAAGGCTATGGGGGATATCGTGATGTAGAAGAGTGAGTAATTTTGTCTGGCGAATGGCAAAGTGACCATTGTGGAGATAAAGTCTCGGACAAATAGTGATCAGGTCACAGTTCGGCCATCGCTACTTCTTCCAGTATTTCCATTGAGACGCCTACCCCGATCAGTCTGCAAGACCTCACCTGGACGGAGAGAAGAATGAGTTCCAGTCGAGGTGGGATGATCTTGGGCATGCTCTTTATCGTACTCATCATCTGGATAGTCTTCACTTTGAGTTCCCCGACTATGGCTCTGATCGGCCGAGGTACCTTGCTGAGAGTTTTGATGCTGTGATTGGCGATGCTGTGGAGTTCCCTTTGCAGCAGCCTTACTATCCTTTTTTCCCTTACGCCCTTTTGTCTTTGCCTTCTCTAGTAGTCTTTTCCTCTCCGCTTCCTGCTTCCTGATACGCCTATCCTTTCTTTCATACTGCCTAATCAAGGCCTCGGGTGGACCGCCAAAGATACTTTCATATTCGCAAAATTCGCAAATCCAAATATCTTCAGGATTGGGAGGATGATTTATGTTCTGATATTCTTGTTGTTGACGACGCTGGCGAGCAGCAATTTGGTATTCTTTGCTTGCTCGACGCCGAGTTCTTTTTGGTGGTGCGGTTTGTGGCACATTTTGCTTCTGTGTATGCGCTGATTGTTGCGATGCAGCAAAGCCTTGCTTAGCTTGTGATCCATAATTCTGCATGTTTGGGTTTGTTTGAGTTCCAGGCGTCATCATCGACCTCGCAGCTGGACTTTGATGCATATTTAGAGTATTTGGCCCAGGCCATGGTACCGCTGCGGGTACTTGAGAATCGCAAGTAAAAGTGAATTGAGTAGAGGTGGGGGTCGGTTTCTTTGATGCCTGCTGTTGCAATAAACTGATATTCTCTTGCCCTCGAGATGGATTTATTGGACTTTCTTTCTCAGCATTCGCAATCGCAGTTGTGATGATACCTGCGCTTTCGTCTTTGTAAAATTCGTAAGTATTAAGCGCGGTTTGAAACTGATGTGAGTAAAACTTACTAGGTGTTGGCCACGGGGGTTGTCGTTGTTTGGAATTGCGACCATTACCCCAATTACCCGAAACATCAGATAAAGTTCTTAGTGGACTTCTGCCATTGCGATTTCGGCCATATCTGCCTCTTCCAGGACCTGACAATCCTTGAGATACCGAGCCACCAGCATGGTAGTATCCTGCACCATTGGCATCCTCCTCGTCTGGACCAGATATTCCCATGCCTGCTAAGTCATTTGAGAGGTGAACTCCATTCATATTGGAATCTCCAGGTGTGGGAATCTTGCGTTTCTTTTTGTTATTTGTATTTTCAAACGAGTCATAACCATCCGCAGATGAAGCAATTGAGCCAGGAGGGTGAGGATTTGGGTGTTTTGAATCGGGTATTTGAACAAAGCGGTAGGAACGACCAAAGTTGTCAGTCGATTGTCTTGGGTAGAGCCGTGTGGTACGGTAAGCCTCCTCGTCGTCACTTTCTGGATCTTCTCCATTCCGCCGCGGGATATAGTTTTGATCGACAATATCTACCTGGGGCTGCTCATTTGGGTGCGAAGACTCTACCAAGGTACTTGCCGCAACATCGTCTTGTACAGTATATGGGTAATAAAACAACGGAGTTTGAGTTTTGGGTGCGGGCGGGTATTTGATTGATTCGGCGACATTGGGAGAGAGGCGTTCACGAAGACTTCTCTTGGGTAGAGGTCTGATGGGACGATCTGGATGTGCCGGCGATACAACTTCTGGAGACATGGCTCGTGATGATTCGGAGGGAGAGTAGCCTAGCAAGCATTCAAATACAGAGATCAGCCAATGTAATATACATGAGACAAAGCCCACCATGATTCCAGTCGTCATAAGAGAAAGTGTTGTTGTTTGCTGCTGCCAGATTGGAAGTCAAAAGGTGGCGGAATCAATAATAAAAGGTGCCACGCTATGAGAATTTCATACTTGTGTTCATCACCGAGAAAGGGGACATGACATGCCAACTACCTCCAAGACTAAATTTGCGCTCTTCTGAGGGTTCGCGTACGGCAGATTTGTTTTCGAGATGAGGGGCAGAAATAATTTTTGGTTGATTCTCCTTGAACTTTCCTTTCCTACAATGAACAACAAACACATCAGCCAGAAACTCGCATATAGAATAGGGAAGTAATGACATGTAATTTGTCATCCCTATTCCCAAATCAAAAGCATGAAATCCTAACCATCTCAAGAAACCAAACATGATTTTCCTTTTTAACGTCTGAGGGAGATGTTCGTATGGAGGTGCATACTTATAATTTAATTGCAGATGCAGGTGCAGAGATGCTCAGCAATGATTTTGAGGGAGGGGAGGGGGAAAGAAGCCCTAGGAAGATTTATTGACGACTCTCAACCCCACGGACAAACAGAAGTAAGTCTGTGTTTATCTTCTTATCCAATGGTAAGGTTACCCTTCTTGAAAAATGGAGTGACTGTCGAACAATGAATATTCAAAATGCGTACGGGAAAGTAGAGAGTAATGTCGACGATCGGATTGACCACTGGGAATTGTGAAATTTGAGGATGTATTGAATTTATTTTGTCAACAATGACTTTAATAAGTAGTATGTTTTCCTTCCTAATACATTGGACCTTACTGAGTTGGAGGATGGATGTTGATGATGGGTTGTAACTTCTATTAGCTAGGATATCTAAGCTAAACTTAAATAGGGAAGGTGCACGTAAATTGAAATGGCAAGAGTTTACGTGATTGGTCGGTGATTAGATAGTTACTTTATAACAAAAACATATGAAATAGCTAATAATTGATACTGAGTATATACCTAATAGGTACTAGATAGCTCAATTGGTGAATTGTGAATATACCTATCTAGGTACCTTTTAGCTATATATGGTACTCATTCATTGGCTTAGTCATTTATTAGTGGATACTTTTCGCTCTCTCATTCCTCCGAACGGAATTTGGCCTATCCTATGCGGCTATTACCTAGGTACTAACACAATGCCAGGGAATTTGGAGTTTGGCGGGGATGAAAGAGCAGCCGAAAGAGCGCAGCTTGATTTTATTATTTCCTCTCGCTCCTCTCTATCCTCACTATCCACTACTCGCAGTCATGATTACACCAATAAACTATTTACCTTCTTATTTATCAGATCGCATGTCTTTGAGTTCCAATTTGGTTCTTTGAGCTCTACTCGATACTCAATCAACTTCAAACTTCTCGCTACCTTTCTTTTAATCTCATTTTACCCTTGGTTCAGGTCTGGGAGACTGGAGTTAAAAGCTTTAAATCGACGTAGGAGGAGGACTTCAATTACACACTCAATTCACAAACTCACACAATACATACGCGCTCGAGATTTACAAGATTATTAATCTAGTTCGCACACATCCGGCACCTCGAATTCGATATTTACTCTGTACTATTATAATAACTTGGGATGGATACTACTAGGCGTTCGTCAAGGGCCGCTCGAGGCAGCCAACCTTCTCAATCAACTTCACATCACTCCTCAGCTTCCTCGAACTCTTCAGGTCGCGCAGAAAGATCTACTCGTTCAAACAATAAAGTCGAACCGGCACGAAAGTCGACTCCTTCTGCTTCACTGTCCTCGGATTCTCCTGACGACGCAACTACGGCCGAAGATAGTTCCTCGACACGTCGAAAGCGAGGCCGAGCTGATGGAAGTGATAAGACATCAAAGGGACAATCGGTTGAAGAAGACACATTAATTGGGGTAGATGGGGCAGGCGATGACGATGAAGCTGTTCGATGCATCTGCGGTCATGATGAAAATCCTGGACCACCATCACTCGAGGGCGAAGATAACAAGAATAATACAAAAGATGGAATTGATGAGCCCGTCATAACAGCAGCGGAGTTCACAGAAGATTTGGCTGGGTTCTTCTTGCAATGCGACGTTTGCAAAGTCTGGCAGCACGGCGTATGCGTTGGAATCATAAATGACGATGCAAGCCCCGACGAATACTTTTGCGAACAATGTCGCAAAGAACTTCACAGAATCCGTACAGCTCCAAATGGGTGAGTCTTTTATTCGCAATATTTACATATATCCCCATCTCGAGAGATTCACTCGAGTTGTCAGCATCGACGCGAGACCGTGGCGCAGATCAAAGTCTCACAAGGCTGGTTGCTTCAATTGTGCAGAACCTTTGACAAATAATTCCTACCCAAGAAAAGATTGACCACAATTCTGACATCATGGATCGCAGACAACGCTACTCGCTATACCTTCCTCTTCATCCAAGTCTCTCCAGAACGACATCTCGAGCAGGTTCATTCTCAAAAGACGGCACGAGATCACCGAAAGACGGCAGGAGTCGCCCCACCTCCAGCTCTACAAGCGCAAAGAGACGCTCGACAATGAATAGCAGAGACGCTGCGTACGATGCAGCTGCAGAAGCAGAACAGATTCGACAAGCTATAGCGGCTAGTGTGGCAGAAAATAACACTGAAAGTGTTGACGGTCGGAGTCGCAAAGCAAAACGAGGCCGAAGTGGTAGCGAAAAGTAAGTAAACGACATTCCATACGTAAAAAAATGTTTCTAATTACTCTCAATAGCAAATCTGAAGGACCAAAGAGACAGCGAACAGACTCAGCTTCTTCTACACCTGAAGATGATGAAAAGCCACAACAAACCACTCAAAGATCTGTATCTCAAGCAGTATCTGAGGACAGCGCGACTTTAACAAATGGTCGAAACGGAGGCGTCAAGAAGATTAGGGGAGCGGCAGCTAAGAACCACAGAGAAAAAGAACTAAGGGAAGAACGAGAAAGGTCGAGGGTGGAAGCTGCAACTAAAAGAAAAGGTCGAGCTGAACGTCGAAGGATCGAAGGTCAGTACACCCCAATACATAATGATGTAGCAATAACTCACAGTCACCCAGATTCAGAACCTATTGAAGAAACCCCACCGGCAATCAAGCCTTCAAATAACAAGACCCCTGAGGTCGCTGCTCAACCCCCAGACCCGCCTCCAGTGCCACAAACGATAGCACCAGATACACCCCCTCCAGTTCTGCCACCGGTGTCGCACAAGAAGGGCGGCAGACCTCCTAATCCTCGGAAGGGCAAATCGGGCAAGAACCAATATACTAAGGACAAGGACGATAGCGGTGTCGGATCTCCCAATCGATCTCAATCTAGGGATATTCTACGTATAGACGATAATGTGCAGGCGACGATTAGTAAGGGGTCGAACAATGAGAGCAAATCTAGCAAAGCAAAGGCTAGCGTAGGAAGCAAAATTAGTATGGCCGAGATGAGGAAACGTGCCGCAAGTATTCTTGATTTCATATCCCGAACTCAAGTCGAACTCGCCAGCGATCCGTTCATGCTTCCAAGTGGGAGCGGGGCAGAGAAATTTATGCGGGAGCTTGTCGAAGAAACTCTCCCTTTAATACAAGTTAATGGCGCACATGGCGCAGAAAGAACAAAGGTGGCCGCAGGGGAAAGCGATTCGGCAAAGGAATTCAAAGATCTAACATGCCTGGAAATGATGGACATTTTAACTAGACAATTGGTCAAATGGCAAAAGGAGTATGATGTATGATATCTTGCGGGTCACTGAATATGGGGGTTTTGATTAATGGTTTGGGTTAGGAGTTTTTATGTATATCATGGGTTTCGAATGGCTACACGGCGCCCAGAGGCATATTGATTCTATACCCTCCTTCATGGCTACCTTAGTTAACGGTATCGACATACTCTCATCATAGAGTGTATAAGCTTACTTCCCAATTTCTAGTGACTTGTGAGCGATATTTGAGTGGTTCAGTTCTTCGAGTATCTACCCAAGACAGGGCGTACTGTACACCCCGCGGCTGATAATGTGATAAGCGTCGGCCAACTCAAAAGAGCAAAACTTTCCGATTGTGTATGGTAACACCGCAAATCTGCAGGCAGGCCGGATAGGATAGATACCGTATTGGCACATGCTGACTGGCAGACACAGATACCGCTGATGTGTATATCCATAACCTCTTCCATGCTTTCAACGTCTATATCTTGAAATACTTGAAGAATAGCTTTGCTTGTCTTTCTATCCTGCTCCAGATCGACTTACATTGCAATATCAATATCCGCTGATCTATATTCGCCAACTAACCTGATCGAGCTCATAATCGCCCACCCTCATGAATTCACGTTTTAAACTGAATGCTTCCATGGATCTAGAAGTCGTGGGAAAAGTAGCCATTATCACCGGTGCCGGCTCGGGTATTTCCCCTATCTTATCTCTCTCTACCTCCCCCTCCTATTCAAACCCTCATAATAAACCTACAGGTATAAGCCTCGCACTCGCTACGCTCCTCCTCGCCAGAGGTTGCAATGTTGTGATTGCCGACGTAGCCCTTCAACCAGCTGCGACCCAACTCCTGCATACCTACACGAAAGCCTCTCCTGGAGATCCTAGCACCTCTTCCAGTTCTTCGCACCCCTCTAGCCCCTCCATCTCTTCACATCCACAATGTCTCTACCACCCCACCGACGTGACCTCCTGGCCCGCCCTCACACAGCTTTTCGACTATACCCTTTCCCACTTCCCCTCTGGGATCGACATACTCGTCCCAGGCGCCGGTCTCTTCGACCCCCTCTCCTCCAATTTCTACCATCCACCTGGCTCCCCCCTCTCCCGCGATACCCATCATCTCCATTCCCCCTCTTCCGCCGAAACCGCCAACGAAACGTTAGACTCACACTTACACTCACCTTCTGAAATACATGCAACACCAGGCTCGTACCACACATTAAATGTCAACATTACGCATCCCATTCGATTAACACAGATGGGCATTGAATACTGGACGAGAGAGGGAAGAAGCGGAAGAGTTATTTGTCTCGGGAGTGTAGCGGGACAGATTGGCGTCATGGAAACGCCGCTGTATCATGCGAGTAAATTTGCCGTCTCGGGTTTCGTGAGGAGTTTGTGCGGGTTGGAGGATTTGGGGATTAGGGTTGTGGCGATAGCGCCGGCGGTGGTGCAGGTTTGTTTTTGTGTTTCTTGTTCCTTTGCCCTGCTTTGTTTTCTCGTGTTGTGCGCTTTTTTGTGGAGGAATGCGAAAGGAAAGGAGTGGTAATGATGTGCAGCGAGGTGAATAAACCAACTAATCGAGTAACTAGTCACCCCTCTGGTCCCATCAACCTGATAAAATGAGAATGTTAACCAGCGATCAAAAATGGATTGCACCGGAAACAGTCGCAGAAGCCATGGTAGAACTGCTTACTCAGGAAAAATATGTGGGAGGGACAATATTGGAGGTGAGTGGGAGTGGGACGAGGGTTGTTAAGATGGTTGGGGTTAGTATCGTTTCGTTTCGTTTCGTTTCGTTCTGTTTCTGTTTCTATTTGATTATTTTTAAAAGGGGTGGGCGGAAGTTTATATATGGATATGCAAAGAGAGATAGAAACTAATGCGTATGCATTTCATATAGGATGAAGGACCGACGTTCGAGTCGGGATATATGATTGGGAATCTGGATGGGTATAAGGAGGAGATTTATACAAAGTTGCGGGAGGGGAGGATGGGCTTGTGAAGGTATGTGATGTGAATGGGTTAGGGGAGGAGCAGGTGAGGGGACTCTGAAAGTTAAGATGAGGATAGGGAAAGGAAATCAGAATACTACGTTCATGAGTATTGGGATCAGCTTCAACAGCTGAGTCCTGTGAATGTACTAGAGGATATTTTGTTTTGAATAACTGTATGTGGAGTTTATGATATATAAAACTTTCTCAAAGCATTGCTATGGTATAATACATATGGTATTATGCCCATCTCTACTGTATGCTCAAATGCAACAAATTGATTCCACTCTTCAAGCACTGAAGCCACTATACTCTTTGTTGAAAGCTCTTCCTATAACCACTTTCCTGACTTCAGTGGTTCCAGCACCAATTTCGTAGAGCTTTGCATCCCGCAATAATCTCGAAGCTGGCATTTCTTCCACATAACCCATTCCCCCTAACAATTGTATACAATCTAGCGCGACTTCTGTGGCCCGCTCAGCCGCATACATAATTGCTCCAGCACAATCTTGTGTTCTGATATTGCCTGTTTCATCAACAGTCCGTGCTGTATCATATGTATAAGCTCTTGATGCTTGCAACTTTGTATACATATCTGCGAGCTTTCCTTGAACAAGCTGGTTATGTGCAATTGGTTGACCGAACTGCTTGCGCTGATGTGTGAATGGAAGTGCCACATCCAAGGCAGCTTGCATGATACCCAACGGTCCGGCACTCAACACTAATCTCTCAATGTCAAGTCCTTCCATAAGTACCTTGACCCCCTTATTCACCTCTCCCAAGATATTCTCTTCGGGCACAAAAACCCCCTCAAAAACCAATTCTCCAGTATTACTCCCTCTCATCCCCATCTTATCCAGTTTCCTCGCACAGCTGAATCCCTTAGATTCTTTATCGACTATAAACGCCGTAATCCCCTTCGAACCCTTTTCAGGCTCTGTCTTCGCATAAACCACGACAACATCTGCGTCCGGCCCGTTGGTGATCCACATCTTCGTTCCATTTAATACATATCCCCCATCAACCTTCTTCGCCGTAGTCCTCATACTAACCACATCACTCCCGGCGCCACTCTCACTCATAGCCAACGCCCCAACTTTACTCCCATCAATCAGCCCCGGCATATACTTCAATTTCTGTTGCTGATTCCCATTCAACTGGAATTGATTCACACACAATTGCGAATGTGCAGCATAACTCAAACCAATACTACCCGAGGCACGAGATATCTCCTCCATGACAATACAATGCGCTTGATATCCCATAGCAAGTCCACCCACATCTTCAGAAGCGGTTATACCGAGAAACCCTGCATCGCCGAACTTTTTCCACATGTCATTGGGGAATGCATTCGATTTGTCTGTTTCAGAAGCGAGTGTTTCGGGTATTTCTCGTCTTGTAAATTCTTGAACTCGTTCGCGGAGCTCGATCAGATCGGCGGAGTTTGGTGGCTCGAAACCAACGGGGTGTTTGGACGATGCATTGCGCCGGCGGATTGTAGATACAAAGATTGAGGGTTTAAGATGGAGATGAGATATGGGCCGAGTTGTGAAGGGCCGAAGACATCTTACTGAGAAAGACATGTTGATTGTAATATGTTGTAGGAACTACTCGTAAAATGAATGTTATACATTGATAAACTTTTGTAGAAGTATACAAGTGGGACCCCTCCTTAAGCTTGGGCCATTGCGGTTCCCCACGGGGTAAGAAGGTTTAATTAATTGTCATTTTCCGTTCTTTTTTGCTGAAATATTCTACTCTACTCGAGTATTTATCAATACATATTATATCAAGAGAATAGAATACGTTTTACTTTTAGATATATCAAATTCTATTGATTTCGAGTCTTTTTAACAAAATAAATAAAGTAGAATTAAACTTGAAATCCTTTAATAAAAGTTTTAAAAGTCAAAAAGTTTACAAAAAGTTTAAATTTAATAATATTAGTTATATAAAACTGTTTTCTTATATTCACAAGAAGTAGTATAGAATGTATAGATTATATAACTAAAAATTAAATAAATGAGCGTGGAAAATAATCAAAGTAGTCAGCCCTAGTAAGCCGCCTATAACCGCAATGTGCTGCTCCTCCCGCTTCATCCTCCACGAGCACTTGTGTCAAACAAACAATAGTTCAACCAAATATCAACCAAATATCTATGTAGATATTTTACTTCTTTGCTGCCACTGCAGCTAACCTTCATCACAATGACTTCTCTTAGAGCATCCAGAATTATTCCCAGTTTGACTAGGAATTCTCTTAGACCAGTATTTCGCAAATCAACCCCCATTCCTTTCCGAACGGTAGCTACTTACTGTCCTCCAACCCAAGCAAAAGCAATATCCGTCCTTCCCACGAATGTCGATCCCTCTTCTGAGGAATATACTCAAAATGAATCTCAAATGAAACCTCTCCTCGATCACCTCTCGTCTCTCACCGCTAAAATACACTTGGGTGGTCCTCCTAAAGCACGTGAAAAGCATATTGCACGTAGGAAGATGCTTCCCAGGAATCGCATTACTGCACTGATAGATCCGGGTACATCATTTCTGGAATTGAGTGCATTGGCGGGCCATGAACTTTATCCTGAGGCGGATGTACCTGCTGGTGGGATCATTACGGGGGTGGGTGTTATTGAGGGAGTGACTTGTATCGTGGTTGCAAATGATAGTACGGTGAAAGGGGGGTCTTATTATCCAATTACTGTGAAGAAACATTTGAGGGCACAGGAGATTGCTAAGGAGAATAATCTACCGTACGGTTTTCTTCAATTGATACAAACGTTCGTCACGTACTAATATTTTACAGATGTATCTATCTGGTAGATTCAGGAGGAGCGAATCTTCCACATCAAGCAGATGTCTTCCCAGATCGAGAGCATTTTGGTCGAATTTTCTTCAACCAAGCAAGAATGAGCTCAATGGGAATCCCACAGATAGCTGTGGTTATGGGTCCTTGTACAGCAGGTGGTGCTTATGTACCCGCCATGTCTGATGAAAGTATCATTGTCGGCGAACAAGGTCATATCTTCCTAGCCGGTCCTCCCCTGGTCAAAGCCGCAACTGGCGAAATTGTAACAGCTGAAGAACTCGGAGGAGGAAACATGCACAGCTCCGTATCTGGCGTAACAGACTATCTCGCCGTCGACGACGCTCACGCAATAGTTCTCGCTCGCCGCTCTGTTAGCAACCTCAATTGGCCTTCCAAACCCTTTCCACCCCCAACATCCTACACTGAGCCCCTCTACTCTCCCGAAGAACTAACCGGTATCGCCACCACTAACCTCCGCAAACCTTTCCCCATTCACGAAGTCATCGCTCGCATTGTAGACGGCAGCGTCTTCTCCGAATTCAAACGCGACTACGGCTCCACCCTCGTCACAGGCTTCGCCCATATCTACGGTCACAAAGTAGGCATCGTAGCCAACAACGGAATCCTCTTCTCTACCTCTTCCCTCAAAGGTGCCCATTTCATTGAACTCTGCACTCAGCGTCAGATCCCTCTCATTTTCCTGCAAAACATCAGTGGGTTCATGGTAGGCACCGATGCCGAGCGCGAAGGTATTGCAAAAAATGGCGCCAAACTCGTTACCGCAGTCGCATGCGCCAACGTACCTAAATTCACCGTAGTTGTCGGTGCCAGCAACGGTGCGGGTAATTATGGCATGTGTGGTCGAGCATATAGTCCTCGATTCTTGTGGATGTGGCCAAATGCACGGATTGGAGTGATGGGGAGTGAGCAATTGACGGCGGTTATGGAAACGGTTGGGAAGGCGGTGGATCCGGAGTTGAGGGATAGGATTGATAGGGAGAGCGAGGCCGTTTTCTCAAGTGCTAGATTATGGGTATGTTATCTTCCGTGGATGGAATGGAAGCGAAGTGACTAATCAAATGTATAGGACGATGGAGTTATCCCACCAAGTCATACAAGAAAGGTATTAGGACTGAGTTTGATGGCTGCGTTGGGTGGGAAGAATGAACCGGTAGAAACTAAATTCGGTGTTTTCAGGATGTAAAATTAGTAACCTGGGAGCATCTTCGCTATACCGTTGGTCAATTTACAAAATGTTCGCCTGTTTTGCTTCAATGAAGTGTACAATTGAATGAATTCGGATCGCCCCGTATTTCCAACATTTTACAACCCCAAATAGACCAAAAAGGATTATCAAAGTGAGTTCCCGATGGCCTCTATAAATACTTATAATATGAAGGGATTTTGTCGTACTGTATGTATGTATGTACATTCCTTCGAGTCATGGAATGTTGGTAATGGGAATTTCTCATGTCGTGTTAAGTTCTAGCCTTGTCTGTACAGCGTGTTGTATTCGGACACAGATTGAGCGGTCATACTATATATAGCTTGTCGATATATTCATTTTTCGGGAATATTTCTATACTATTTATACTATACGTACCTTTCGTATAATAGGTTGAATTGAATTGAATTGAAGATCAAACAGTTTGTGTTGAGCCATCTCACTGCGTTTCTTCCTTCTCCTTCTCATTTAAATCCACCAGTGTCTTGTCTCGCTACCATAGTAAAATGTTGTAGAACCGTTATGTTACAATAGTTAGCAAACTTCACTAACTGTGCCTCATAAGTGCAATAATACCCACGCCGTCTTGTAGCATTCTCAATAATTCCTATTTCCTCATCCTTATAACGGGACTCTGCAGCATCATTTCGCTAATGATAAGTTTAATGGGGATTCTATTTGGGGGGGTCGTAAACATTCAACTCTATTTTAGCATTGTATATATACCTAGATAGATATGTGATCATGATATCCTCCTGCCAGGCTCTTCGTAAACTATCCTCTATACTTCCTTCTCCGGTTTTCTCGTTGAACTTCTTTCATTGGTCTTTCCAGTCATTCATTTCTGGTACCAGTATCACATACAGTCTTTACCATGTCTCCCATCAATTTGGTCTTCAAGACCGCTTTCATTCTTTCATCTATCTCAACATCTTTGGCTGCAATTTGCAATGCCCAAACTAGGGCCTCGGGGTATTCCTTGGGGGAAGATTTGACAGCACTCCTCGCTTCTGGTGACAAGATCTCCAATTTTTGCTTGGAGAATATGACCGGAAAGACAACAGGGAGCATCAGCTTCTCAAGCTTGAAGGCGAGTATTCAAAGACATATCTAATCAATCATACTAATAAACATAGATATCCATCGAACGGAGCGATAGCTCTGCTTCCATCCTCGAGCATTGCACTGAAGCCATCGAGGACATCATCTCTCAATGCATTGAACCTTCCAAACCAGGAACTTATGGAGGAAGCCTCACATTCGATAACGGAGAAACATATACAATCATCAACCAATTGTATCCTCGAGCACCTACCATCTCCGGAATTCTGGAGAACCGAGCTGTGCAAAAGCCCCCCAAAGCCCCTAAAGCTACCCAAGCACCACCTGCAAAGACTACTCCCAAAACAACCCCAAAAACGACCAAGGAACCCGCAACTACAAGTCTGAAAACTACGCAGACTACACCAAAACCAATCGAGACTCCAAAAACCACGGGTCCAAAAACCACACAAACTACCCCCACTACATCGAAATCATCAACTGCCAAGACGAGTTCAGCTTCAGAGACCCCCAAAACAATCTTACCATCCACCAGTTCAAAAGCTAAGGATATTGAACCTACGACTTTGAAATTCTCAAGTTCCAGTAGTATTTTATCAAGAATAACTTCTCTATCTAGCTCTTCTAGCCTTTCTTCCACAACGAGTTCCACTAAAGAAAGTACTACGAGCACCAGCACGATCTCTAAATCATCAATCCCAACTTCATCTCCATCGAGCCTCTCTTCCACTACGAGTTCAACAGAAGAAAGTAGTACAAGTACTCACTCAGCCTCTACATCTTCGGTTTCAACGGAATCCTCATCGTCAATTTCCTCAACTAATGTTTCTTCCGTCAACAGTCCTTCAACTACCCCTATCGGCTCCACTCCGATGAAGTCAATTACAACCTCGAGCAATACTCAAGAGTCGACTTCAATTCTCCATTCGAGCCTCGCTATATTATCCCAATCCCCACCACCAAGCAGTATTGCACAATCCAGCCCATCGAGTAAACTCGTTACTCCGACATCAGAAGCATCCCTCCAAATTGTGGAGTTGTCCAGTGCTCACTCGGTGTCCAGTGTGATTGAACCTACCCCACTGAAAATTTCATCGCAAATAAGTACCTCAGCGACTAAAATCTCCATTTCTGACACTCGAACTGGTGCTATATCGAGTGGTTCCATCTCGGGTAAGACCGAATCGAGTTCTGTATTGAGTAAATCAAAATTAGAATCAACTAAAAGCTCCAGTTCAATGGCATCTGCTGCATCCAATTCGGATAGGTTTGAACTGATACCGACACCGGCACTAGAACCAGCTACCTCTCCAGGACAAAGTATTTCCAGCAGTGCCTCAACGAGTAGTCTCATCTCAAACCCTTCTCTTACCTCCACTTCTGTTCCCATTGCCACAGAATCCAGACTCACCGGGACACCCGCTACCAGCCCAATCTTGTCTGGATCATTGACTGGTTCTTCAACGTCAACTAGAAGTTCTAGTCCTATTCCCGAAGTCACACCTGGGCCATCTATCACCAGTTCTTCGACTATTGCTTCTCCAGTCTTCGCTAAATCATCAAGCCCCGCTGCTCTATCTAGCACCGCCGAAGAGAGCAATGTAATTCCTGCCTCATCAATAACGCCCGGGGTCTCGAGCGCATCTCTCATATCGTCAGCACAGCCCGAAATCACCCCTTCTCCCCACGAACCATCGAAATCTGGAATTTCTCCATCAACTTCAGATTCCGAGCCCACTTCCCAGGCAGTTTCTACCGGATCCCTTACATCTTCCATGGAACCCGAGATCACCCCCTCCCCTTCCGATTTGCCTGCTTCTGAAACCATCACTTCATCTCCTTCCTCCTCATCCTTCCCAACCGAACTTTCCCCAGCAGAAACCCCGGACAGCAGTCCAACGGACTCCACCCTCGTTTCTCCCACTTCATTAGATTATTCACCCGCCTGTTCAGCCACAACAGGGAGCAACTGCTCCACATGTTACCAATACACCGGCTCCGGCGATATCTCCTCCCCTACCTCCAACTATACCAATCTTCCATCCCGTGACTTGCCACCATCGATCGCCGGTCGAATATCTACCTCTCAATTAAACCCAAAGCTGTCCAAGCGAGGCACGGAATCATTTACCTCTTTCGACCCTACTAGTTCGTGTGTTTTTGGCCAGGTGGAAATTCCTTCTATCCCAGGTGCGTATACATTCCCACACTTACCATGTATATTTCCCAGAAGAAAGTGTTTTAGCTAACGACAAAATATACAGATCCATCTATTTTGGTCAGTAAAGCAGGTCCTCAAACACAATACTGGTATGTTTTGCAAGATGTCGCCGTGAATGGAACAACTTGTCCTGTGCTTGGTTTTACAAAGGTTTCGGATGGAGCACTTGCTTCTCATCTGATAAATCCAAATGCGGTTGGATATACGAAGGCCGGAGCGGGAATCGCCTGGAAAGCGGATGCTCCTAGTAAGTTCCCCTCGTGAAATAAGCTGTGCATTGACTAATAGGGCTTCTAGTTGTTAATGTAGATCGTGTTTGTAAGTACTTGTTTCTGTGATTGAAGCAGTGTGAGAGTATCAGGCTAATGATAACAGATGATTCATCAATTTTGCAAGGCTTTTTTGCAAGCACAGTTAATGGCAACAATTGTGCAGCTTTCAAGGCTATTTTCGATCAGCCGGATGCTGATAACGGAGGAAAATCAAGGTTGCAGAATATTTGGAAGTAAGTTCAAAGATGCCCATGGAAATCACATCCAACAATGTCCTGATCAAAATCCCAGCCAACTTCCTAGCGATACTAACCCCGACTATGCTGGAATGGATCAAAAGGTATGTTCCTCTTGAACCAAAAACAGGTCGAAAAGATATAACTAACAAGTCAAAAGATAAGCACCATCAAAGCAAACATCTTTAGAGGCGACTTGCAGCAGAGTTATACGAACAACGACGAAAAATTGGCATATATTTACGAATTGGCCGTCGCAATGGCCATAACCAACAATGATGATTTTGCCTCCCTTTTCCAATACACAAATCTTCGCATCTACCAAGCACTACTTGGTATTGATGCAGTGATTGGGGCTTCCAATTCTACTCTCATGCATCCAGATGTAAGTATTACCTTCTGTGCATGGTCACTTCTCCATATGAACCTCTTGATTCCCTTTGAAAAAATCAAAAATTAATCCTCCCTCTTTCTCCCCAGTGGGCACTCACCTACCGTGCCTACATCACCAACCTCCTAACAGCCCGTTCCTCCGCCATCCTCTCACAAGTCTCTGGTTATCTCGACAATGATCTTGGACCTAGCGCTAGAAGCGATAATGTCACGCTTCCGGATGGAAGTGCTTCGACAATTGAAAATTCCATTGGAAATGGTGTGGATACGTTTTTGAAGGCGTATTCTATGCCTGATGCTTTCACGTTCGATCAGGAGAAGCTGTTGGGGTTTGCTGGAATGTAGGGTTTTGGAGAGAGAAGGAGGTGGTTGTGAAGGGAGAAGCGACAGTGATAATGGAGGCTGTTGTTTTATTTGATTATTGGTCATACTAAAGGTATCATGGTCATTAGTAGTTGTATTAGCTGTTTCTTGGTTGTTCGTTAAGTATTATCACTTTCATATTTTGTGTTTTTATATTAATTTTCAGAAAAACAAGAAATGAGAGATGACTTCAATACTGTACCCATTGGAACGAGCCTGATAATGCACGGACCATAGAATACAAGGCTGACAATAAACCCCCCTTCACGATATCCCACCACTCAACCCCTCTTACGTCGTACCTCATCATACCACTACACCAAACCAGGTCCAAGAATGAGTACCTCCCAAATAAACCCCCAAACGCAAACCCCCGCCAAAACCTTCCACTTTCCTCGCGAACACTCTTTCCCCCCCTTCTTCACCCTCCAGCCTACCTCCTCGACCCTACACGCCCAACTCCGCAAATGGAGCGATTTGATCCTCTCCTATTTTGCGTATCAAAGACTTTTCCGTCTTGCAGTATCTACGTTCTTATCTTCTGAGTTATTCAGAAACGAGAGGATCAACAGGAGATTGGATGAGGAGGGATTGCGGGAGGTGTTGGAGTTTATGAGGAAGGAGGGAAGGGTGGAGTGGATTGGGAATGGGAATGGGAAGGGGGCAGATGTATGTTGGGTTTGGTGGAGGAAACCAGAGGATTGGGCGAGGGTTATTGAGGAATGGGTTGATGGGACAGGGCAGAGGGGGAGTGTGCTGACGCTTTATGAGTTGGTTGAGGGGGAGGGGGGAAGGGTGCTGGTATGTTGTTTGTTTATTTTTCTTTTGGTTGTTTGGGATCGAAGAAAAGAGGTATGCTAATGGATGGGTGATAACAGATTTCCATGGCTTGGATGCGGAAATATTACAAAAAGCATTGGCAATATTGGTGAAGAAGGGAAAGGCGCAGATCTTTGGACAGGAGGATCAACAGGGTGTGAAATTCTTCTGAAGTGCAGAATTTCTTCTAAATATCCATATGGGGCTGGCATCGAGTTTTCATATTATGGCATAGCGGGGAAATATGGACTTTAGATATGAAAGGGCATTTGTATGTGTGTAATAAGGAGGGACCACTTCGTAGAAGCTTCATTAGCCCTCCACGGAACTTCATCCGCGCTGGTACCATCCCTCGATATTTCAGCAATCTCTCTACCAAAGATTCTCCGTACATTAGGGCCCCTCCTAATAAAGAAACATACAGATTGAAAGCCGAAATCCCTATATTACAACTCCAATCATTGCACACATACTCAACAGTGCGCAGTCTCACAGGAGAGTATTAAGAGACAAATCGACTCTTTCGGGAGCAACTCTGAACCCAAGATCGGGATCTGAATCAAACTACACTATAGCCAGAAGCTAGAAAAGAAAATTGGAAGCAATCGCTTTGCATAGCTTCCAGGTCTAGACCCGATGGGAAAAGATACAGTACATGTAGTTCCACAACCAGGGGGTAATGGTTGTTTCTTTTCCCGCTGTCGCCCGGGGAACGTACCGAAATTAGTTATTAGTTCTCTAGATTAAAAGCAACTAGATCAATTGGAAGCTTAGCTTAGCATCATCGCATCGCATCTGATCGTGTATGTATCCTCCCCTTTCTTTAGCAATAGGTAGGCTATTTATTGATGTTTGATCTGCGAGATCTTCTGCTGTTGAAGCTTCCAATATGTTTCTAGGTAGAAATAAGAATACTCGAGTATTGAAATGGGTGAAACAACTCATCGATAGAGTGGAACATATATATATTTTATTGTTTGTTTGCTTTTTTTTTCAATGCTTATACTGGTATGTACTGTCAGTCATTGTACTGATGTATTTTGTGTATATGTTTATACTACAGTAGGTCTCTAAGAGAGACCTCAGCATAGAAATCTAAAATTGTCAATTAATTTATACTACTCTTATAGGAGAACAATTCATCATGGATGTACTTACTGTACAGTACTCAGTATAAATAAAGGCTTATACAAATGATAGTTATAGTTCTTTACCCAGCGCCCCTCCTTGTCAGATCAGCAAGTTATGTTATATCTTAGTGGTTGATATTAGACCAAAGCCCCCTGTACCTAAGCCAAAGGAAGAGGCTTATGAGAGGTAGCTATGAATATGAAAGCCACGATTTTTATGAATCCTCAAATATTTGTTGTTGATTCTCCAATTTAAAGAGGAGTTGAATACATCAATTAATTCTTTGGTTTGATGTATTATTTGTGTGCTTGAGAGAAAGATAGGAAGATAGATGGTTTTAGAGTCAATTTTATTAGACATTTTATTAGTTGTTTATCTACGAGTAGGTACTCACTCGCTTGGAACTTGGAACTAAGGTTACTAGTACTATAAGTATCGAAGAAGATCCTCTTGAGATGATCATAACAATAATAGAAAAGAAGAGGGGGAATTGTAATAAATCAAGGAAAAAGACCGATTAATAAAACGATAGAAATCAGGGAATTCTCCCTTTGTAATCGAATAGTTAATCGTCAGAATCAGAATCATCAACAACAACTAGAAGGGATGTGCCGGTATATTTTGAACCAACCTTTGAAGCTACCTAATAAGTATCTAAGGTACTCACTTACTCCATGGATTCAACGAATGATAAGTTTAGGGTACCTGCCTGGTACCTGATGTTATTTCCACTTTTTATATAACTCGAGTCGGTACAATACCCATAGGTAAGTGTACTCGGTAACGTGTATTGTTTGTTGATTCGATGGCTTTTATCCCTTTTTCCCCCTCCTTTTCCTATCGACTAATTTTAGTATCAATGAGTGGAAACTTTCGCTGGAAAAGCCTCTTCTGCTATAGGTTATTCAGTAGTACTAGATAGAGTAGCTAGATACGATACTGGATTGTAGATTTATCACAAACAGAACGTCATTATAAGATATTTCATTTCTTGATTCCTCGTAGAAATAGTACTCGAGTAAATCCAGAAAGAGAATCGAATTGAATTATACAGTTTTATAAGTAACTTTTATTTATACCTACGAGTACTGTACAGCATCCAAGCATTTCAAATATCAGAGTCAGGGGGAAGGAGAAAGGAAATCCCCCAGTTTGTTTACTCGTTGAGTCGTAATCTTCTTCTACGATCCACCGATTGTTAAATGAAGCATTCGAATTGATCCACTGAAACATTTGCAATACAACAACTCAAGAAGGGTCGCGACCACCTTCAGAACATTCTACCTTGTCAATTGCGAAAGTGGGAAATATCTTATCTACCCGTTGTAATCAATTGCAATTGCCATCCTCTCCTCTTCCTTTTCTGATTTACCTTTTTCCCCCTCTACAAACTTCCAACCGACCCATTCCATCCCATTCCATCCCATCCCATCCTATCTAAGTTGGCTTCATAGCATCTCATCTCATCAAACGAACACTTCCCACCAGTGCAGTCAATACCTTTGCTTAACTTTCTCTCTTTCTTTCCTTATCTGAACGAATTCATTACGACCAAGATCCATTCCAAAGAGCAAACAGAGATATCATCATCCATCATTCATCTGAGAAGACCTCGACAGCTTTTACAGCAGCAACACCATACAATACAATACGATAAGATACGATAGATCAACAATAATAACATTTAATTTTCACGAATCACACATTCTTTCCATTCATTCATTCATTCATTCATTCATCACCATCGTTAATCAATAATCAAATCAAATCAAAACTTCCTATTTTATCTTTTTTGGCCTCTTTCTCATTGATTCAATCAAGCTTCAAAAGGTCTTCTTCTATCAATTCACCTCAATTACAATTACAATTAAAATTCTAGTTCAATTCCACCTTTCATAGATTATTGGATTGGATTGGATTGAATTGAATTGGACTCTTTGCCTTCCTTCCTCAATTTCCTTCGAAACCAGTCTCAGACCTGATAGATAATCCTTCGGTATACATAACATAATCAGGGGGGGCAGGTATCATCTCATCTTTTTGAAACAGCAATCATCGAACTTCCACTTCATCCCAACTATCAATTCAATACCGCCAAAATAGCTACCTTACGAGAAAACCATTATCCTCAAATTCCATCTTTTGAAGATGATATGAACTATTCAAATGATGCGGATTATCCAACATCAATGCCTGGTTCACCTCCCGAGCTAACGGGGTCTAAGTCCTCTAAATCCTCATCATTCCATTCCTCATACCAATCCGACAATGATGAGATTCTTTCCGATGTTAATAACTTCGAAGAGATTGGACTCGATGATGAATCAAGAATTGACTCGGAGATTGGTGATTTCGCTGTCAAGATGTCGATAAATCCATTTTCTTCCACATTTACAACCGATCTGCGAAGTCATGCGAAGCAACAACGACAACAACGAGTTCCAATGTCCATCACACAAGGAAATACTAGGATTCCAAGAGATTTAACATCAACTACAAAGGGTCGTCCAGGTTATCCAACATTAAGGTCACAGATAAGGAACGCGGCATCAGATGGCTTGGCAATCGTCCCTGTGCCAAGTTCATCGGCAAGAATTAGAAGGGGATTGAGTAGTCCCAATGCACCTGCATTACCGACCACACTTACACGACAGCGAAGTCTGAGCCCAAATGTTTCAAGCACAAGCCCAAGGAGTAGTGTTTCCGGAGGATCCGCCAAAGGAAGAAGGGGCAGTTGGGTCTCAAATAGAGACAGAAAAACTATACAGGAGTTAGAAAAGGAATGCGATGAGGATGATGGAGATGATGTACCTGACGAATGTCTTTTGGAAAACGTGCCGATATCACCACGACCTCCCCAAGAACGAGCAAGTGCTGCACCATCAGCATCGACGAGCCCGGAAAGGCCTGTGAAGGAAAAATTGAAGCCACTTGGGAATGGTACTTCTGCGAAACCAGCAGAACAGGGAGAACTTAGATCACCAAGAGCTCTCATAACACGAGTCGCAACCACCGGACAATTTCCAACTAATATTTTTAATTCTAATAAACCACGCGCCAAGAGCTGGAACGAAGCTTTGTCGGATCTGAGCGAAGAAGCAAAGGCTTTGACGGAAGCCTTGGAGGCACATGCGGAGGATGAGCAAAGGAGGGATTCTGACCCTCGTAGCTTTTTGCGTTCAGCCAGCACAAAGCCAACGAGAGTGAAATCATCATTCGCCGAATTACCTCCCCTACGAAGAACCGAACTTATGATCGACCCGCTACCTATATCAAAGGAGAAAGAGGCAGTCCTTTCAAGGACGAGACCATCTTGGCTTCCTCCGAAGGATCCGGCTGAGGAAAGACGACATCTCAAGGAATATCAAAAGATGATGGCATCCGCAGAGAAAGTGGAACTCAAGAAAGAATCTGAAAAACGTAGCAAATCCACTTGTAGGGATGATACAGCAAGTTCACTGTTGAGGATCTGGGAAGAACATGTTTTGCCCAATTGGGATGATGTGATAAGACAACGAAGAACGAGAGAGCTGTGGTGGAGAGGCATAGCACCAAGAAGTCGTGGAGTCGTATGGACAAGGGCGATTGGGAATCCATTAGGATTATCAGATTCATCATATACTGCTGCTCTTCGAAGAGCTCAAGCTTTAGAAACGACAATCAAAAGTGGTTCTCAATTAAGTGTAGAGGAAGAAAGAAAGAAAGGTTGGCTTGAGCGAATTGAAAGGGATATCAAGGTGACATATCCTGAATTACGAATATTTCAACCCGAGGGACCTTTGCATGTGGCTTTGACGGATGTTCTCAAAGCTTATTCCATGTACAGGAGTGATGTGGGTTATGTGCATGGAACAAGTGTAAGCAAATTTCTTTTCTTATCATCTACTCTATATCATCAAGAACGGAAATGCTAATTCTTCCCTAGACAATTGCGGCTATTCTTCTTCTCAACCTTCCCGATCCTTCCGCATCCTTTCAAGCCCTTTCAAATATACTCAATCGGCCTCTATCCCTCTCCTTCCACACCAATGACTCCGGTGCCATCTCTCGCGTTTATGGTCTCTTCCTCACCACCCTCTCGCAGAAATCACCTCGCCTCCATGCTCATCTCACCTCGAAAGACCTAAATTTAAACCCAGACGTCTATCTCCGCGACACATTCGCTTCTCTGTTCACTAGTTCGGTATCCCTCGATAATGCCAGTAGATTGTGGGACATAGCGGTTTTTGAAGGTGATAGCGTGTTGGTTAGGGCCGCAGTGGCGCTTTTTGGTATGTTGGAAAGTAAACTCCATGCGGTTAGTAGTGATCGGGAGATTTTGGAGGTGCTGAAGGAGGGAATCGAGGCTGAGGGGTTAGAGTTGGGGGAGGAGGATTGGGTTGCGGCTGTTAGAGGAGCGGGGAAATCACGAGAGGGGATTTAAGTGTGGGTGGAGTGTGAGGTTTGGGGAGGAAAAGGTGGGTGGGATTTGATAAAGGAATTGTACGGATAGGGATATGGATGGGGATAGGCATAGGCACAGGGAAGGAAATGGAAGGAAATGGGACGGGATGATAGATTAGAGGGATTGTGTGCATAAGTGCCATCAATGAAAGTGTGGTCAGTCACATACCTGAGGTTTCCTTTCTTTACACACTTTATGTATGAGTTGAATGTCGGTTGCTCTTTTCTCGTTCAATATTGAAGAATCTTCAATAAATGTAGTTATAATGTACGAGTATTCGAGTACGGTATCACAATGTCTTAATATATCCGAATATTTACTCTAGTGATGTAATAATGTAATAATGTAATAATAATGTACTCGAGTATATCTATACACCTAATGTACTACTCGAGTATAAGTAAGACTACATTACATATATTTCTATAAGCTGCTGAGTATAGTAAGATGGATAGATAGATAGATAAGGTTATTTATTACTCAACGGCTATGATTATTGAAATGGATGGATGGATGAATGAATGATTTGGTGGATGTGCATGTATGCGGGATTTGGAATTTGGACTTGGACTTGGATGAGGGGGATTCGAAAATTTAGTTTAGGGAGGGAAGAGAAGGCGAAAAGGAGGGTTAGGACTCAGGAGAGGAGCGGGAGATTGGAGATTGGAGATTGGAGATCGGAGGGAAGGTTGGGGATGGGGGATGGGGAATGGGGAGGGAGAATGAGGAGATGGGGAGGGGGATGGGGAGGGGGATGGGGAGGGAAGGGAGAGATGAGGGAGGAGGAGATGAGGAGGAGATGAGGGGGTGGAATGGGGAGGTGGAATGGAGAGGGAATGGAGAGGGGGGGTGAGGGGGAGATGAGGAGGAGATGGGAGGTGAGGGGGTGGATTAGAGAGGTGGGAAGGAAAAAGGAGGAAGAGAAGAGAATAGAAGAGAAGTGCGAGAAAGGGGATAGATATGAATGGGATAGGATAGGGCAGGGTAGGGTAGGAAAAATAAAAAGAGGCGGGAGAGAGAAAAGGATCAGAAGGGAAAATGAGGGGAGGGAAAAATGAATTGGGAGAGGAAAGGAAAATACAGGAAGGAGAGGAAAAGAGTGGTTATTCATATCAAGTCTTGAATATTCTGCAACTATGATGTTTCTCGTGCCACATACGGCCGATCCGACTACCCTATGATCAAAATCGCCAACCCACTTCTATGCAAATCATCAAATCACCATACCAGAAATCTCCCAACAACCATCTGCACCCTCTCCTACACCCCCCCCCCCCCCCCCTCCTCTGCACCCTCCACCCTCATCCTCCGCATAATCCCTACAAGACATACCGGTAACCCGTACTCAAACACCCATTCCCCACCTCGGCGCATTCAAAACCAGACCCATTAGACACCCTGAAATGATGCCCGTAACCGGCAATGTAATAAACCAGCCTATATAAATCCAAGCCACCATTCTCCAATTAATACTCTTGACATCAGCATTTACCAAACCGACGCCCACCGTGGCCCCCACAATACACTGGGTAGTGGAAACCGGCAACGCGAGTCTCGTCGCCATCACCACCGTGATCGCCGAGCCTAGCTCCATGCAAAATCCTCGGGAGGGAGAATGCAGCGTTAGCCTGTTTCCTAGATTGCGCATGATGTTGTATCCGTAAGTCCAGAGACCGATGACGAGAGCGCCGGCTCCGTAGCAGAGGATCCATGGTGGTACTGGCGATTTGGATTCGATGGATCCGGTGTGCCATATGAAATAGATGGCGGCGAGGGGTCCAACGGCGTTGGAGACGTCATTAGCGCCGTGGGCAAAGGAGGCGGTGGCGGCGGTGAGTACTTGTAGGAAGGAATAGGTGTGTTCGGCTTTGTTGTCGTAGTGGGTTGCGCGGGCGTGCATGGCTTCGAGGTTGCCGGTTAAGATGGAGGATTTCTTTTGTTCGGCAATGACATCCACGTTGACGCCGTGGAAGAATATACTTTTGGCGCTGGTGAAGAGGCTAGGGGGGTCGTACCAGGGTTTGGTGGGGATTGATGCTTCGTTAACAATGATGGGGTCAGGTAAATCTCTTGTTGAAGAACCAATATCCGAAAAAGTAGGCGAGATAAATGATATTCCGTGTTTCTCATTCGCATCGTCATTTGATTTTGACTCAACATCATCACTTGTCACCGTCCTCATAGCATCCGATCCTTCAGCATCGAGCTGCGCCCTCGTCTTATGTCCTTTATAATAATTCTGAATGATTTCTTGTCCAGAAGTATTGGGGGGAACATCTCCGCGTTGAAGCAACAAGGGACCCTGAAGAATATGCCACCAACGAAATTGCCAATCATCTAGCACTAGTTTGCGGTGGAGAAAAGGGATAAGGAACATTGCGGATAGGAGAGCGCAGGCTATTGCGGTACCGAAAATTACTCCGATGTATTCGCCTGGACCCCATGTTTTGACATCTGCTGAGGCGGACGCGGCGCCTTTCCAGACGATGAGCACTATGTATGTAAGTTAGCTGAGGTGCCACAGGTCTTGGATTTGAAAGATATATGAATAGCAAGCCTACTGGTCAATAACCCGGTTGTGATTCCAAAGTAGAATGGAATACTGATAATAGCAGCTCGCACTGGATTTTTGCGTTTCATGACGCCGTATTTTGTGATCAGGAAAAGAATGGTAGAAAAGCAACCAGCGATTCCTGGTGCAATTATCCAAGCTGCAAATACTTGTGATACACCATCCCAACCCCAGACAACTCCATCCTTTCCGATCGCTGCAACTCCTACTCCTATCACTCCTCCAATTATGCTGTGGCTGTAGACTTTTTGAGCAAGATGAATGGTGAGTTTAGATTAGATAACACATACGTGGTGGAAACTGGAAGACCAAATCTTGTAGCTAGAGTAAGATACAGAGAAGAAGACATGAGAGCACAAGTCATTCCCAACATCAAGACAGATGGTTCTGCCTCGAAGGCCTTGGTTGAAAGTATTTTGCCCCGGATAGTATCTGCGACACGAGCACTGAGGACTCGTCAAAATCTGAAATGTTGATGCAGCTGCATGGTAGGAGAGACATACCCAACACCAACGGCACCACCAAATTCCATGACAGTAGCTATCATCATAGCTTGCTTCATAGTTAATGATCTGGAAGAGACCGAAGTGGCGAAGGAATTCGCAACATCGTTCGCCCCTGTTGCGGGTATCAGTAATGGGTGCTGATTGATTGGAAATAGAATTACTGTACCAATATTCCAAGCATCGAGGAAAGCAAAAATCATGCCAATGGCAAAGATATAATCAAATTGTTCTAGGACTGCCATATTGGTTTCGGCAGAGTAGACACTCAATTTCACAACATATATGATTTGGACTATATTGTATACCAGCCATATCTACGGGGAATCTACAACTATATGTTCACAAACGCAAAGATCTGGAGCTGCTACTTAATTTGCCGCGTCCTAAGATAACTTTCCATTGTCCAAGAACATCACACTTTGGGTCCTTGGAGATCTTGTATGCTTCTTGGTATTGAAAACTATTACCATTATGAACCTTCCGAGCTTCTAATATTCACTTTCGTCGACTCAACGTTGTGATACAGACAGCATGGATTTGACACCCAAGAAATCCCAAGACAGTCAAGATCTTGGCATGATAGTAGTGGAAGCTAAGCACTACACGTGGAGTCCCCGATAAATCTTATTGGAGAATAGACTTCAATTCAACATTGTAAGTTTGTGAGCCTGTGTTGGTAATGGTTTCCTCTAAGTTCTAACACTTGGGATTATAATCATAGCTTGAAAAGATGGGTGGAATGAACATGTGCGACCAAAGATTCTTAAGAGGCTATTGAGAAAATCGACAAATTGCAACTGTGGCAGCAGACAGACAGCCCAGTGGCTGAAAGCTGAAGATGCGAAGCACTTACTGCAATATCTAAAATTACCATTTCATAATGAGGTTATAACGGATGTGATAGCTCGAAGTGAACAAATGTTTCTTCGTGGATGCCATGAATATAATCGAGTACATGATACCTCCAGAAGTACTTCCACAAGAGGTCTGGTCATGTGATCGGGGAGTCAAATCAAGCTGTAGCTGATGCTCACGCAAATCGAGCGAAACGTTCCAGTAAGATTGTGAGCCAGATAAATCGGGTGGACGCCATATACATCAACCAGAAGAGCTTTTATGAAGAATACTGCACGTCCACTTGGGTCCGTAGGCTTTGTGATATATGAGATGAGAGCATGCTTCTCGGATCCTAGACAAGGAGACGAGACAAGATAACAGTACGGGTGGGTATGATAAGACTTTAAAGGGACGAATATTTGACATTGGTATACTCAGTACTAACTGTAGAATATCTCCCATCGATTCTTCGTAAATTACCTCGTCGATGATTTATAAGAATCTGCCCATGGCTGAAAGAATTATCATCTGGACACTTTTGTATGGTCAGATAGTATATCGGAAGGTAGTGCAAAGCCGCATCTCCCAGCTTTAGGATCGCCGCACTTCAAATGCTTTGCTTGTTCCATTTCATGAATTCATTTGCATGTGGGGGTTGTCTTGATGTATGTTTTTTTTTGGGGCGGGTTTGGTCATGAATCTAGGTGTTCTGAATCAATTATCAATTCTTAGGTTATTAGTCAGCTGTTTACCTACCCCACATTGAGGGCGAGTTGGCTTCCTGTGCAATACAAAACGAAACACACGGAGACTCGGTCCATTCGTGCAAACAAACATTCTTCAAACTCTTCCCAAGTCATTCATGCGGCTTTTCAAGCAATTGCTTCGATCCAGCTTTGTGCAATCCCTAATCCCGCAAGCTCTCCCAGAAACGAAGTCTGCGGGCTGATTCTGGCCGTTGGCAGAATACTTAGGTAATGTTAGTATATCAGATCTAAGAATACCAGTCAGTAACCTTACTAGAGGCAGAGCTGTTTAGAAATCGGGCATGCGTGGGAGGCTTGGTTTCCGCCCATTTCCTCAGAAGCATGGCTAATATGATGGATATGAGCTATGCTATTTCATATAATTCTACCATCCTTCATGAGGACTGTCATCAGCAGTACAAGGATTTACTGCACGCTTACTTTGTTTTGGTCAGCCTTGCAGTCATCATACCCGCAGATAAAGCCAAATGATCGTGTTGGTAGAGTATTCAATGTTCAAGATGAACAATTACATAACTGGAGATCCTCTTCTTGCTTGGGTTTCGTCAGTAAATTGCCGAGTGGCCTGAATTCACCCCTATCAATTTCAATGCCTGATAGCTGCGTATTCATTTGAGCATCTGATGATGAACTATACAGGTATAGTTACCTTGGTATTTGATCTCATCAACTGTACTCCTTGAACTGACCGAGTTTCTGAGATCCCTTGTAATGAGGCCCCAATTCCCCTTCCACCAGTTTTATTCCCGATATATCTTACGATCAATAGTGATCAACTACCAAGCACAATCATACACTGGGTAGTATACAAAATCAATTATATACGTTGCACCAGAGGGTTACGAAGTAAATACCGCTCAATGCAGTCTCACGGATGTTAGCCTGAAAGAAGAGTATATAAATGAGAAGTCACGGAAGGTACTACTGCAGTCAAAGTTCCGGAAACAATATTCCGATGGCTTTTTGATGGTTTATATTCGGGCCGTTGCGATTCTTGCTATGATAGTATCATTTTCCTTGATTTTGACAGCCGTTGTTATGTTCAGCAAGAACGGTGAAAATGTACCTAGAGCTGCCGCGATCACAGATTGTCCATGCAAGGTCAGGCCTTTACGAAACAGCGGCTATGAAATTGGCACTTAGTACTAGTTTCCTATGTTTGCCTTGTATATCATGCAAATTAGGTCCATCACAAGCATTTGATACTTTAGTATTGACTATAAATGTAGTTCAGAAAGTGCCGTCAATGCTGTATTCACAATCATCGTTGCAGTGAGTTTCGCTTCATCTATGGGGGCATGATTTTTTCTCAACAAAAGAAAATACCCTTCAGCAAGGCCTGCGGTAAGATTTCTTTTCTCTAACCATCGTCCAACCTAACCAAAGTCGGAAATGCGCATGCGAGAACCATAAGAAAAAAATTGTCTCCGATGCGCTTGACTTCAATCTGATCTGTGACATTGTCACTCAAGGCTGGAACCTTGGCCTCGTTCAAGCTAGTTTCGATCTCCTCACGTTTTTTGTAAGTGTCGCCATATGGATCTCGTTGCGATGAACCTTTATGACTCGCTATGGCAAGCTTGGTATCACAATCGTTTGATAGCTTGATATACCCATGCGACGGATTTATTCTTCATTGGCTCAAGGTTTCACATGCACAAAGGGGTTTTTTTCCTATAATTCCGGGCATCATCTATGTTCTACCGGCGTGGATACTGTGGAATCTGCGAAATTTAAGCAAATCGGCTCTCAACCAAACACTTTCTCCTCTTGAATTTTGTATTGAACGGTCAAGCGACCTCGGAGGTGACTGGGGATAAATTTTCGGAATTTGTTGATTGAGACCAAAACAATTCCCCCGCGTAGCTTCATAAGCTCTTGCATCATTTATAACGAACGGAGAAAAACCGAGAGTGAACACTCATCGGTCTACGTTATCCGTAATGTCGTGTCAATGTGCCACAGCCTCTATTGACGGCTACCTGCATTCAGTGAAAATGATCTGCAGTCAGTACATTTATTCAAATTTTGTGCCTCCATTTGAGATTACGCGTTGTCTTGGCTTAACAAGCTCATGACTTGGACAAATTTTCGATTCCCTAGTACCTACTCTTGTGGTTCATGACTCTACCTGCTTTTTTCCATAAATTTGAAGGTTCTTTCGATAAGTCCTTGTTGCAGGATGTAACGTTTCCGCTGTACACCGAG
This sequence comes from Sclerotinia borealis F-4128, assembly GCA_000503235.1. Taxonomy (NCBI): domain Eukaryota; kingdom Fungi; phylum Ascomycota; class Leotiomycetes; order Helotiales; family Sclerotiniaceae; genus Sclerotinia; species Sclerotinia borealis. Next base: position 115,897 of record KI628562.1, read on the forward strand.
ATCTTGAACAACGATATGGGGAGATCGGAACCCGAATCATGTGTTAATTAACGTATGCGTGCTTCAAGACCCTTACTTGGTTATCTGTAACCTCCTGAAATCAGTGAACATGTAGTCTTTTTGATTCAACCAAACAAATCTACGTACCGCCTTGAAAAAAAGGTCGGGCTTTGATCGCATAGGGTAACGCGAGGTCGTAGTATTGAATCACTTTTGTGTGACGAGCGTAATTCCGATATTCTTGTACCATTGAAAACGAACATAAACTAGGTATGCACTTCCATATCAATACTCGTATTCCACTACTCTGTGTTACCCCGGGCGAACTGCAACTCGTGGGCATGGCATGTTCCAATATCCACTGCACTTACGGATAGGCACGTCAATATTCACGACATCTGTATAGTTGACATTCTTACGACCGAGGCAAAGTTAAAGTTGTTGATTTCGGAATTCTTCTTTGTGCGTGTCGTCCAAGATATTTAACCTATGAATAGTATCCAAGACATAACTTTACTCGAATTTCCTTCTTCCTATTTATGCTTCAAGGCCTTCCCTACCTAGCCTCAGAATTGACGAGCGAGTATGATAGTCACATTCCCAACCATCTCATGGGCATTACTGGCATGTTCTATCTTCATTGCTGATGGAAATGCCCAATATTATCCTGTTACGGGGGTGACAACGGGAATCAATTCAAATACGAAAGCTCGACCTTTCAGACAAAATATTGACAATTTGCAAAATAGTAAGCCACAATGGTGAGTCTACCCGCAGTGGATGCTCCGTATATGCATCGTCTTCGGTGTCCAATTATTAATGTGGCCATGTCAAGGTCTCTATATATTCAGGCACTCCAAGCTATGCAAGCTGCAAATGAGTATAATGATGGCCTTTCCTACTTTCAGATTGCAGGTGAGTGGTCTTAAATTTCGTTTATATGACCTAGACTGAATTAGACTTCCACAAAAATTGGGTTTCAGTATTGACTTTTGAACATTCTGGTAGGTATTCACGGTAGACCATATGTTGCCTGGGATGGTGTAAGTCAAGCTAGCGGTGCTCCAACTACTGGCTATTGTACACACGGTAAGTTGTTTCCCACTTCAAATGTGAAAATATGTATTGATATCTATCGCAGACTCGGTATTGTTTACTACATGGCATCGGCCATATCTAGCACTCTTCGAGGTTTTCTCTCCCTTCCCCCCAAACGCCCTTACAAGACAAACCACTCACCTTCTCTTCTTTATCACAGCAAATCCTCGCCAGCCACGCTCAAGCAATTGCCAAGACCTACATCTCCACCCTCTACCCCGCCTACCAAGCCGCCGCTGACAACCTCCGCATCCCCTACTGGGACTGGGGTGCCACCCCGAACATGCCTAGTATCGTTAACGTGGAGACGATTCCCATCGTACTGCCCTCTGGCGCTACTGCGTATGTCAATAATCCTCTCTTCCGATACAACTTCCAGAATCTACCACTTAATCAACAGCAATTTCCTCCTGGGGATGGCGATGGTATGATGGCGCAGTATAATTGGACTGTGAGAGATCCGGACAATCTCGGCGATGGACAAAGTGATTACAGCGCTGCAAACACGAATTTGCAGAACGCAGGGTTAGGAGATCAGGTGGTGAGTCTGTTGTCTCTTTCATTTTCATGTCTTTGGTTAAGTGATTAGACGAACGAGTGAGATAGAACTAGGAGAAGAAGTAGAGACGAAATATATGCTAATGCGAAAGATTATAGTGGACAGCAGTCATGAAATCGAATAATTTCAATAACTTTGATACCATGGCTAGTTCAGGATCGAGTATAGAATCTCCGCACGGTGCTGTACATGTTCTCGTGGGGGGCGCTTATGGGCATATGTCTTTTTTGAGCTATTCGGCTTTTGATCCCATATTGTAACTTCCCATGCTCTTCCCCGCCATATCCATCCTCATCCATCATATAGAAGCTGACCTGGCTAGCTGGCTCCACCACGCAAACGTCGACCGAGTCTTCTCCATGTATCAAGCCATCAACCCCTCTACATTCATCACCCCTCTAGTCGATTACTATGGCACCTTCACCATCCCCCCCGGCTCCACCGACACCGCATCCACGTCCCTCAAACCATTCGCCGTCTCCAGCTCCACCTTTTACACATCCAATACTGTCAGACCGATGTCACAATTCGGATACAGTTATCCAGAAGTAATGGATTGGAATATGACAACCGCACAGATGGCAAGTTATGTAACAGGAAGAGTCAACTCGTTATATAACGCCGATGGGAGTAACTCCAAAATTAAAAGAAGAAATTTCGAAAGTGGAACAATTTCCTCACATCAGGAATCCCAAGGAGTGAGCACAAATAAAACACTACGTGAATGGAACGCGGCACTCAGTGTCTCCAAATTTGATCTCCAGGGCCAACGTTTCATTATTCGACTATTCTTAGGTAAGATACCGGAGGATCCAAAGGAGTGGGGTGGGAGTGAGAACTTGGTAGGGAGTTTGGTGATTTTACCCCCGCCCGGGGCTTCTGCCAATGATGCAGCAGGAGCATTGGCATATGATGAGATTGTCATTTTGAGGGAACCAGTCATTGGAGGTAGTTATAAGGGCCATGATAAAGATGGCGATGGAGAGGGGACAGAGGAATACTTGAAAGATAATTTAAGGTGGAGGGTGCAACTTGTAAGTTATTCTTGTTGTGTTATCGATGTCGGGAAATTGGATCCTGTGCTGATGAAGATGAAGATTGATAATACGCCATTACCCTCGACTTCACTACCCACTCTCAAAATAAATGTTGGGGATGAGATTGTGAGTATCCCATATGACATTACGCAAAAGCCGGTTTATGGGAAGAAGACCCTACATCCTGATATTGTTGTCGGTGGAAATTAGAATGATGTGGTTTAATTACGTTTGCTTAATGTTTTGTTTGTTTGCTGGTCAGAATCATATAACGAAAGGGGAAGGGGGAAAGAGTATATATATTCACAGAAAAGAAAGTGCGAAACTAAATTATATGTTGAAGTTGCTTCATTATGCAATCCTGTAGTTATAGTCCTCCTTACACAACCTATCTCCACACCTCCCACTTCTAACTTCAAATTGTTTACTTCATGAGTCAAACCTAATATTCAGTTGTGCAACAAAACTGCTTCAATAAAATCAAAATATATTAATAGCTCCACTTCCATCACACAATTCATTGTGCAGATGTGCAACAAATACCCAGAGGAGCATCTAGACTATTGAAACCACCAAAACAAAAGTACGAGTCAAATCAGTCATGCAACAAAGGCTCCTTTGGTCAATATTGCCGATGATATGGACCTTTTGCATTTTCCAATGAGTCGTGAAAAAGTGGAAAAGTTTCATTTGTTCATTTGCACGAGTAAGTCATACTTGTTTCCTCATCCGCCTTTTGTTCCGTATCCGCTTCCGCCATTTCCACACTTCACGGACCGCTCGTGCATAACTCGCTAACCTGTTGTTTCTCCTCAATATCATACACAGGAAAAATACCCTGGCAACCATTGGATGCGTTTTAATACTACCTAGTATACCGAGGAATGTAAGTGCCACAGCTGACTTGATTACTTTGAACGTGTGAGTTCCCCACGTTTTGTGGAAAGGGAGGCGGGCCGGAGTCAAGTGCTCTTTTCCGATTGGCTGACCTCAGAATTCACCCCGGATTGTTACAGCTGATAGATTTGTATACCGGTATGTCATGTCCTTATGAATATACACTGTCTCTCCTTCTACAATTCTCCTTTCAATACTTTCTACAATCCTCCTACCCTCCTTCCAAACCAAAATACCCAATCAATATTGCAACCTTCCTCCAAGTCCAATCCCCAATCCCCAATCACCAGCATCATGTTAGGAAAAATCACCATCGAAGACCATTTCAACCTCCCCGAGTTCGCCGAAAAGGCCAAATGGTGGGCCGGACTCTTCGCCATCGACGCCGATAAACACGTCCGAGAAATCAGCGACGTGAAGAACATCCGCCTCGAATACGCCGATAAACATGGCGTGGGTTTCCATATCTTAAGTTACACTGCCCCGGGAATCCAAGATATTGTTGATCCGGTCGAAGCTCTTCGAGTCGCGGCACTCACCAACGATTATATTCACGAGCAGATCAAAGATTATCCCGACCGATATGGATCCTTTGCCGCACTACCCATGCATGATCCCGCTGTTGCGGCGAAGGAATTGAGGAGATGTGTAACCGAGTATGGATTTAAGGGGGCTTTAGTGAATGATAATCAAATCGCTAGTGATGGGGAATCGATCATTTTCTACGATCAACCGGAATGGGATGTTTTCTGGCAAGAGTGTGTAGATTTAGATGTTCCTTTTTATCTGCACCCCAAACAGCCTACGGGTAAGGTGTATGATACTTTATGGGCGGATCGCAAGTGGTTGGTTGGGCCGCCGCTGAGTTTTGCGAATAATGTTTCGCTGCATTTGATGGGGATGGTGGTGAATGGGGTTTTTGATCGGAATCCCAAATTGAAAGTTATCGTGGGACATCTGGGAGAACATATTCCATTTGATTTGTGGCGGATCAATCATTGGTTTGAGGATGTTAAGAAACCCTTGGGAATGCCGATTAAGAAGACTATTTACGATTATTTCCGGGAGAATATTTGGATTACTACTAGTGGACACTTTTCGACGTCGACGTTGAAATATTGTATCGAGGAGTTGGGGTCGGATCATATTATGTTTTCGACGGATTACCCGTTTGAGTGTTATGAGGATGCGTGTTCGTGGTTTGATGGGTTGGATTTGAGTCCGAAGGTCAAGATGGATATTGGGAGAGATAATGCAAAAGAGTTGTTCAAGCTGGATGGATTCAAGGATCAAAATGAGGAAATAAAGAGTTAGGGTTATTCATCAAGGGTCTTGAGAGGGAAAGGGAAATTAATTGGTTCTGTTCTTTTATGGTCGGATACAAACGAGGCGCATTGTTTCGAAGAAACTTGGCTGGCTTCCTGTGTATACGAGTCTTCTGAGTTGGGGTTTAAAACTCTCACATCGACGAGGAAGACATAATCATTTGAGTCAACTCGGCATTACATGCGATTTTACCTCATATCCAGAATATTCCAGTGCTACCACCGAGAAGTCATAACCTTCCCATCCTGTTTCATATCCCACAGGTACTAGTAAATGTCCTTCCACACTCTCCTATTCCCCTATCATCATATCATTTCTTCACTCCCCATCCTCTCAAGCTCTCAGGTTTGAAGAAGAACATGAGATTTATCCCAACCCGATCTTTAGATTGAAAAAATGGAAGTTAAGAGCCCCAAGTTTAGATAAGTATCAGATAGGCTCTTAGCGATACGAATTAAAGTATGTGACCAAAGTAACTGCCTTGTGCAGAGGCCAAGACCATGAAGCGTATGAACTCGGTGAGCTTGAGAGTGAATCAATGGCCATTAGGTCTTTTCGCAGATGTCATATAGAAGGCTTGATCAACAAGCCTCAAGGTGGTGGTGAAAGGGGCGAACAATGAAACTACAGATTTGAAGAAAATTAGACGAGTAGTGTAAGGTCATTGTGGATGTGCATCAGAGGATTTCGGTCAATGGAATGAAGGTGAGTAAATGTGTAGATATGAGATGAGTCGGCGATAGACCGTTTCACAACATAGAGGAACATATTTCTCAGCAACTTCCACATATTTTCGGAAGAAAGTTGTATCTTCATCTCGATTTCCACTGGATCTTCAAGTCAGAGCGAGCGTCCAGTAAGTAGTCAATAGTTAATCCAAATGTATCCTTAAAGTGTTTATTATTCGCCCAGTATAATCAAATCTAACCGGCCAACTCCAACTAATTAGCCATGATCTGCCGATATATAATATTAAAAGCAAATATTAAATTACAAGCTTGTTTTGAAAAAGCCCCTTCTGCAAAAACCTCTCAATAATTCCAATTTTCCTCATATTCCGCCATCCGTCTCTATCAATTGCCCCTAATCTGTGCATAATGCTTCAGTACATCGTCGTGCATGTCATATCTACCTTGATGTTAATAAAAATCCTCTTATCGTGTTTAAAAGCAGGGCTGTCTTACGCATTCATCTCTTCAATTGTCAATTTTGCCTTCTCGTCAGAAACTTTGTAGACTGCTGAGTCGGTGTTACTTGAGAAGCCTAAAATCAGCATAACTTGGTCAGCAATTTATTTGATAGACGGAAATATATCGACAGCCGGGTAATCTCACCAATGCGCTCATTGATATTCTCTCGTGCTTTCGCGGCTGCGGCTTGTACACGGGTTGCACGGGGCTTCCTGACTTGTTCGTAGACTTTTAGAGCCTCGTGCACATCGCCGTTGAAATGTTTCTCGCTAAAAATAATGCCAAGGGCTGCGGCATCTTCGATGGCCATACATGCTCCTTGACTTTGATCGGGCATCATCTAAATATGAATTAGTCTACAAAGTATAGGAAATTAATTGGGATGCCGCTTACCGGATGAGCTGCATCTCCAATCACACAAGCAGTACCCTTTTGCCAGTATGGATAGGGTTCATGAATCCATAATCTCCAAGGGGCGACATCCTTTCCGATGGATAAATGCTTGTAAACCTGGGGATCCAGATCTGGAAAAGGGGCAAGAAGTTCTTCTATTGTTCCTTTCGCGCCCCATGCCTGGTTTGAATAATCTCCCTTGTCTCTTGGGAAGAAGCAGTAGTAAGAGAGCAGTTTTCCACCATTACAAGGTGACAAGACGATCTTATAATGAGTATTAAGGCCTCCCCAATATTCGAGTGCGCTATTTTGCGAGTAATCGACTAAACCAAGCTTAATTGCCTCCTCTGTATCTACGTTTGCATGGAGACAACTAGCGTCGGCTGCTCTCCTCTCAACTTCAATACCGATGAGAGAACGAATTGCAGATCCAATACCATCGGCACCGATGACTACGTCATGAACTGCAGTCTGGCCATTTTCAAAAGTAATTGTGCCAGTCTCAACGTCAAGTCCGGAGCACTAGCGAAATTCTATTAGTTCATTGTTCTAATACCATACCCTGCTTTCGAGCTGGGTGGGCATGCTTACCTTGCGGTTGACAAGCAGTTTCACTGGTACACCTGGCTTTTCTGGCTCGGCTACAGCACTGTCCATAAGCATGGCGTGCATATGTTGCCTGTGAAACATATTGTAGACCTATCGACCGCGATTAATTCCAGCTGTCTCAAATTTTTGTCAGTGTCAAGAACTTACATGTCCCCACTTCTCCTCGTAATCATCGAGGTCATAAACAGAGTCAGGCTCCCCAGTTTTCCAATCATGTCGGATTAGCTTCTTCAAAATAATAGGATCTCCTTTTTCGACTGGAACATCCCATTCATGTAACCATTTTGTGCCATTAGCAGCGCAAGATACTGAAGCACCAACTTCGCCAGCATAATCCGCACGTTCGTATATCGTGACTCGATGTCCGGCACGACGTAAAGCAATAGAAGTACTCAGACCTCCAATACCACCGCCGACTACTCCGACATCAAGAGACCTGAAGCCGGGCTGGGCGGGCATTTTGATATGAAGAGCTTTGGGGAAAAAGCTGCAAATTTTGTCTCAAAGAGCGGTAGAAAATGAGAGTCTCGGCCTCAAATAGACAGTTTTTAAAGCTCGTATAAGAAAGAAGTTTGCTTGGTCGTGAATAGTTGGTAGATAAAATAGCCCTCCACTAGATGTATTGCAACAGGTACTTCGGATCAGCACCGTAGACTGAAAGTATAGATGAGTATGTTTGAGACAAAAGGTGGTAAAGTTATACTGGTATGATTGACAGTCAACAGGGAGCATATCAAGTCTTGTAGATAATCGACAGCTTGCGTGGAGGTGGACCACCAAGCTTCATGCGGCCCGCTTCCGCCGGCTTTCTAACATTCCTAAGATAAGGTATACCGTAGACATTGTCACAGACTATTATTGCGCTCTAAAAGTGACAACAATTGGCTGAATCTTAGATGCCGTTATCAACGATTTCCTGTCACTAGAAAGTTGGTGCGTTGGTCCTAGTTCGTGATTGTACCGCGCAATATGTTGCCGCCCGACAGATTTGGGCACAGCCGACGTGTTCACGGATAACGCTAAAAATAGTATAATATCTTCTAAAGCTACCCCCACCCTATCTTCTGCTTATACATGGGAGGAAATAAGCGAGCAGTTAATTACTAAATAACATGTACATCACGCTATATTGACACCCATGGCCCGCAATTTTAATATTCCGACACATGGCCGCAGCAGCTACTTATTGATTCCTTACTCTCTCTCAATCTCGTATCTCTCGCGCCGACCTCAATCAAAGTGACAAAGGATTCTAGGGTGGAAAAGCAGCTCATGATATTCGAGAAAATTGTGTGGTAACTTAATGTCCCGCGGGTGATGTGATGCCTCGTCAGCGTGTCCACCCCAATGACCGTACCCGCGCCGCAAGAGCTTGTGTCCCCTGCAAAAGCTCGAAGAGGCGGTGCGATAAAAACCTACCGTGCTTTTCGTGTGTAACGAGAGGCCGTACCGAGTTATGTCGGTATCCAATATCTTCTCCCTTGTCATCTCCCAGCTCGCGACGGCCGGGAAATCAAAGAACATCGGGACGATCACCAGATATTATCATTAGAAATGCTAAATCCTCGACTTCGACACATCTGCGGTCGGAGCCACAATCTTCCCTTGAGGATAGTGCCGTCCAATCCTCTCGGCAGGAGATTCATGCGGCTTCCACTCGGCATCCCGAGTCACTAGTGGACCCCCTTTTTGCAGGCGAGAGCACCACTAATATCACCAGTACACGTGCCAGTACTCGTGAATCTTCACCATTTCAACGTTCGACGATGTTACGGAGCTCTCAAGGTGAACAAGGTCAGGGACACTCCTTTTTCTTCCAACTGTTCTCTGATACAAGGATGGGCCATCCCGTGCCTGATGATATTTCAAAAATATGCAAGACTGACACATCTGATAGTCTATATCGGCAACATTGCTGCTATTTCGTTCCTTCGCTTTCTTCAAACTACGCTCAAACGTTACATAGGAACTTCGGTTTTTACCGAACGTCAGGAGAGTAATGTGATGTTGGAAGTGGAGGTATCCAGGAACAACAGCCCATTCGAAGATGATTTGGATCTTGCAGAAAAGCAAAATTTAATCGCATGCTTCATGAGAGTGGTGGGGCTCCATTTCTTTTGTTCTTCTGCGTAGCCACAAACCCAACACTTACATATGACTTAGTCGAATGGTATTCTTCACCTCTTTTCACAAAATGATATATCGAGGTTGTTAAACATCAAGATTGATGCTACCAATTCATCTTCAAGCTCTAGCTCCCAGCGCGAAGACCTCGCGTGTCTTTTTCTAATGCTAGCAATAGGAGCTCAATCTCGAGGCAAGGATCCGCTCGAGATTCAACTTGCGAAAAGGTATTTTGCGCAGGCCCAGCAGATGGCGTTCCTGGACATGCTAGAAAATCCATCGCTATGCATGGTCAAGCTGTTTCTACTAATGGCCATGTACATGCTAGGGGCCTGTCGTAGAAACACGGCCTTTATGTATATTGGCATTGCCTCGAAATCTGCAACTATCCTTGGGCTACACGTTCCATATCAACATTCTCGGGTATCCTCTGACGAACGTGCTGCTAGGTAAGTACCTACAACTGAATTATTCAGAATTTGACTCGAATGATCCACATTTGCTAACTGTACAGGCAGGCGCCGTATATGGATGAGCTCACGCGTGCTTGATCTTTTGTGTAGCTCCATTCTTGCACGTCCCAGCAGCATACCATCAATAGAGAGAGACGAATACGAGATTGATAGTTCCAACCCCGAAGATATGGACCATCGAACATTAGCTCTTTACGCAACCTATGAATCGTCTTCTATCATCGAAACAATCGTAAAAAAGTTCGCAGAATCCAGCAGCGTAGACATCCATTCGGCCGATACTTATCTTCAAATGTTGCGAGAATGGAGCCAGGCTCTACCTTCTGCACTTCGTAGCTCTCCCGACTCCGCGTCCGAGGAGGAATATTGTGAGACTACAATCGGCAACATTCATGTTTCTTGCACGTACTATCTAGGCATAATGATGGTGACCCGGCAATTTTTGATTTCCCATGTTATGTCTCAGCTACGGAAGAATAGCTCGAACAAGTCTAGAAGAAATATCGAGGTACCGGCGACAAGTGCTGGCGAAAGAGAGAAAATCGTTCAGTTTTCAGATGCTTGCGTACAGTCTGCTCATCTAATGGTACAGCTCTGCTACGAAGCACACCTCAATAACGTTCTCCTCGACAACATGTGTATCCTTAAAGCTTGGCTTTTCTCCGCAGGACTCGTCCTCGGCTTCTCCCTCCTTGTAGAAGGCGAAATTCCCACTCATATTCACGAATCTTTCGATCGCGCTTGCACCGTACTTATGAGGCTTGCACGATTAAGTCCCCAGGCAGAACAATACCATGATATACTGTGTCGATTTCACACCGCGATCGAGTTGTACCGGCAACAGTTACTTAAGGCACAGAAAGAAAGTAACAATTTGTATGTTGAGAAGATCATGACTTTCGAGTCTTTCAGTAGAGGACCCAGTGAGGGGGGTTCTAACACTGAATTCCGGTCGCAGTTACAGTCGCAACCTATACCCATGAATGAGCAGACAATGTTTGACGAAGTGGAGGGACAAGGAGATTTGGCAGAAATGTACGCCATGGATTTCTTCGGCATTGAGAATGAAATCCAGATGTGTGATGCTCAGATTGGGTATGATACGGGGGTTGCGGCTGATCTAAGGTGGCTGTGCTATGCCGCAGGTCCTGCTTGACTTTGGGGCCTTCAATTTCTATCCGAATCGAAGGCTGATAGTATGTTGGTGTTGTAGAGAGCTATAACGTTAAAGTATCTTGTCTGAGCACAGATACAGGTCATACATGCTACCTCGAGACTGTCTTGTTGGCTTAATGCGAATATTGGTGTTTACGCGTGTGTGACCTTTTCGGCGTCACCAGAAGCTTTGATCTGATAGAATAAAAACTTCGCTCGCGAATTGAGTCATGAGAGAATATTGTTCCAACAATACAAAACAGGATTGATTGGGATTCTTTCTCGGAAAGGCAGTTAAGACTATGGACCTGCGAATCAAAACTATACTTTGCTTATTGGCTCGTTATCAATTTCTCTTGGATACAGGGGAAAAGACGTTTCAAGTTTCAATGAATCAATGAGGCTCATTTAGTGCTTAAAGCTTAAAAATACTAATTCGATTCATCAGCTTTAAAATCTCCCAAAGGTCCTGTTGCACATCTATATTTTCATATTACAAGCTTCATCCTGACAAGTATGCAAATAGTATACATACATAGCTTATGTCCCTGCTTTCCGCCACGTGAATAATAATATTTCGTTTTCCTAGTTCCGGCAGCTATAGCTAGCATTCTGGACCGTCTTAATGAACCCTCCACTTAGAGTCCTTGAAAGACTTTTCTTGCATATCTAAGTTTCTTGTTTCACAGGACTCATCCTGGCAAGTGTATGTGAATAGTATATAGTCGTTCCATGACTTTGAAGTTCATATATCCTTAGCAGGAACTATAATTCTCTAGTCTTCTTTAGTTCCAACGCTTATGACTAGTCTTTCAAACTCTCTCCGTCAATCCTCCACTCAGAGTCCTCAAAGAACTTATGTTGCATATCTACATTTCCAACTTGCAGGGCTCATCCTTACAAGTGAAGCATTTAGTCAATGAGCCGTGAAGGGGGGGGGTTTATTCATTGTTCTAGATCCGGCAGCTCTTATTACCGAATGCCCGAACCGTCTGCAGTAGTTTTATCATTATTGTTTGTTCTCCATATGTCATGTACGTTTCAGCAAGATCTCTCTGTCATGATACTAGACATAGGGATAATCTTACGCCAAAAACAATCTATAATTACTGCCTCTTTTATATTATGATAGAAAAAAAAGATATCCTAATATCCTCTTTTGAATGATTACCCTTAATTTGAATATGTTAAAGCCGGAAAAGGTAGGAATCTGGCTGAAAATCCTCGGGTAGGTCCAGATTCTGACCTAAGTGGGTAGTTTCTACTTAGCATATGTAATCTAAAAATCTAGATTTAGGCTAGCCTTTTCGATACTTCCCGATGCAGGCAAGTTCCGGGATCTCCATGTAAGAATACCTCCAAATATCCTTGTTTTTGGTGTATAAACGAACATTTTATATTTATAAATTCTGCTGTAATGTGATTTCATAGTTGGGCTACATGCCTTTCAATCTTTAAAAAGCATCAAGTTAAATGAGCTCTAAATCCAAGGCATTTTGAGCGGGTTTTCAGTACACTAATATGTCTTTCGTAATCACTAATTTGAGTATAATACTCGAATTTGGGTATGACTACCCCCATTTTAGTAATATAATGCGTAGACGAACCTTGAAAACAACCATTATTCCACTTTCCACTAGCGTGTACTGTAGCATACACTGACGAGGACCTTGGTCTGCAATATCCTTCCAATCAGAGTCTGCCAAAATCTTATGTTGTATATCTACATTCTCATATTACAGGCCTCATCCTGACAAGTGAAGAGCAAAGTAAGCCATAAATCGCATTAAGATAGTCCATTTCCCTAGTCCCAGCACTTAGAAATAAGCTTTATGAACCATCGGCATAATTGTTCTACTCAGAACACTTGAAAGAGTTGTGTTGCACGTCTATATTCTTTGATTACAGGGTACATCCTGACAAGCTTCTGGATGTTGTGCTTTTATCTGAGGGTAGTGGTTTGGTAATCCTTTGGTATTGACGTTTAGCTTGAAGCTTAGAGGAGGTCTAGAATCTTTGCAGATTAGCTTAGCGAATTAGCTAAGATTGAATTTTGCATTGTTTTACCAAGATTTCTAGGGTTACGACTTTCTCTCTAGTGCAGTTATCTTAGTCGGACGCGATTATAGCTAGCCACAAACTAACCCCCCTATGTCTCTTCCCTCTTCAATGACATCATGATATGGATGAAGACCAATCCAGGTCCTCTCTCCAAGCTTATGTTGCACATCTACAATTCGCAATTACAGGGGTAGTCCTAACAAGTGTTCAGATACCATCACGCTCTAAATTACTACTTTGAAACCATTCATGGGCGGCTCGGTCTGCAGATAGGATGGCTCAGTAAACCACCCATCTTAGCGAACCTTGCAGACAGTCCAATATTCTGAAGTTACAAACAATAATCTGCAATCACCGTAGAACCGCTGAATACAAATATAAGATCGATGAGAAGCAACGTCTTCTAAGTTTTCTTTGGTTTCATCATAACAATTGGGTGTTTAATCTATGTTTTTATCTGGAGGTCACGGTACTGATATTATTCCAGTCCTACCTCAAATTGCATTCAACAACAGTCCATTGAAGAGTCCTTCAATGAGCTCTTGTTGCACGTCTAACATTTCGTCCTACAAGGGTTATCGCAACAAGTATCATTAGCTCATATCACTAGTCTGCTACTCTCCCTAGTCATATTACCAAATCAGGCCTACACTAAACCGGGGTTAAAAACGGTCCACCCCATATCTTTTCCCAGACTTTGTTGCACATCTACAATTCCAGTTTACAAAGCTCATCCTAACAAGTCCTTGAATACCAAGTAGACCATAAAATCACTGGGAGTTTACTAACCCAAGCTATATATGATGGTTTGAGGTCGCAGATCCTGCTCTTAGGGGTAATGTGACGCAATAGAATAGTGCAGAGTTAGTACTGATTAGCTTTTGCAATTTTTCTACGATCTGGGGTACCCCAAACAGCCACTTCAGGCTTCCTCCCTCATTCAGCTCCCGAATCTTCTTTGGTAAGTCTCGAATAGGAATCCTCCCGGTGAGTTCTGTTGCACATGTATATTCTTAGTCTATATCACAACCCATCTTTTGGTCAAATCGTCTTATCTTAGTTAGTTAGGTTGCCTTACCTTACCCGGCACTAGATCAATCGGATTTGGGCTTGATATCAGTCATCTGAAATAAGACGGTACATCAATGCTTCGTTTTGCCTGAGTGTCTGTTGGCTTGTATCCCTTGCAGTCAGTATCATAGTGTCATTTATTGGTTTTCAAATTAGTTTACTATTTTGTGTGATTTCTTTCTCCTCAGTCTACAATAAGGATACAATTTCATATGTTAGTCCCATATTGAAAAACTCCCTACAAGAGAACTCATACTTGCGACATACTTGACCCGTTACCATCGAGTGATTAAGCGTATTCTAGAAGATGTGTATGGTCATACTTGTGCAAATAGATACTTATGCTATCACAAAAGATAAGTTGTTATTCCAGGATAATGTTCATATGATCCCACTACTCTACAATACATTAGAAGCAGCCACTAAAACCACTGCTACAACAAGCGCATTTTCTAAAGTCGCTACTTATCTCACTTACGACTCCAAGCATCACTGCCATACAAGCTCGGAGTTCTCATTTCGCTTGTTCTCTATCCACCAAATTCATTAACCAATCCAATCGACACTAGGCGTACTCATATTACTAGCACACGCATCACAGTTATGTAACAAGTGCTGACAATCCCTCGAGCACTCTACCTTGTCTTTCCTATTAATTCCCGTAACTGAATCATATATACCACTATGATCCGGCTTCGGCGGCGAAGGAAACCTCTCTTGAATTCTCAGTAGACTTTCGTAAGCAGTGGACTTTCGTGGCGATGAATTCTTCCTCGAATTAGGAATATGCAACTTCAGGTCTGCTTTTGGGAAGAAGAAATATTTATCCTGAATCATTGACAAACTTTCCCGGGCCGATGACCTTGATACTGATGGAGTTTCCGATATGCTTGGGGATATCTTAAGTGGGATGATGTAGTTGTTTGTTTTACCGTTTTTCAAATTAGAGCGAGGACTTGCAAGGGACAACGGAGTCGAACGAGCGTCCATCAAATTGCAGTGAGGGCTTGCAGGGGGCGACGGGGTTACATGGGCAAAGTCTTTGCTAGCTGCACGGGTGGCAAGCGTCGACCAGAAGCCCGCTTCTTCTGCTTCACCCTCCATAGTCAATCTAGGATGGGCGGTACCTTGTATGGATTTAAACCATGATTTTCCTCCTTGGAAATGGTTAGATTGTATCAGTGGATTGTCGACTATGGTGACTCTCCTCGATTTAGCCAAATTTGGCGAGCTTGCACGTTTTCGAGCTCCTGTGCATGCTCCAATTGAGGAGCCAATTGCCGCAGTTTTCCCAGAGCGGGCTGGCGCTTTTGGATGTGCTTTGATGACACTTTTTTTCCGAT
This sequence comes from Sclerotinia borealis F-4128, assembly GCA_000503235.1. NCBI lineage: Eukaryota > Fungi > Ascomycota > Leotiomycetes > Helotiales > Sclerotiniaceae > Sclerotinia > Sclerotinia borealis. Next base: position 131,233 of record KI628562.1, read on the forward strand.
GGAAGTCAGTATCAGATTTCTGGCGGGTTGGAGTTGCAGCTTCGGAGTTGCTTAACCATGAGCATACTCTCTCTGGAGGGCTTTCGCTTAACCATGAACGCCGCGTTACTGGGGTTGTTGCCCTACCACTTAACGCAGGCGAGCTCGGTGCAGTTCGAGCATCAATTCCAATGCTGTAGAGAGAGTGAGAATGGACGACTTCATTTACCTGAGGAAGCATACCACCCAAGAGCTTGTTATCACGGAAAGAAGTAGCCATATCCGGAAGCGGAGAACGCCACTCATTAGTCGATTTTCTTGGCAGTGGAGGAAATGAAATCACATGATCCTTAGGTGTTTCATGCTCCGTGTCTGTAACGGGGTCGGTGGTATCCTCATTTGCTTCCGATTCGCATTGCCATGACCATTTGTTGATTGAAATTCGTGCATTTTTTGGATCAAAAGCACCTTTCTCTTCACTAGGCCGATGGTCTTGACTCGATGTCTTAAAGAGTTGAAAAGATGGTCTTGAATCGTCATGCCCAGGACTGATAGTAGCGCCTGGTGATGGAGTATTGGCCTGGCTAGAGCACTCTGAGGAATCAACTTCGAAATGAACTTTATCTCTCTCTGAGACATGAGATTCCGGCGAGTTCCGTTCCTCCCAGATTACTTCGTGTACGCTTCGTTCGGATCCCGCTTCTGAAAGTCGTCCATTTTGCCCAAAATTTGTCTGAGAAATCTGTAAATATTGCCCCGGATTTCCGGGGTTCACAATCCATGTTGGAGAATGTGATATAATAGGGGAAACAGTCGTTATGGGAGTATTGCCGTATTGAGAGAGCTCCGGTGAATTTCGCGACTGTGCTGCATATATTTGGATTTCACAAGGAGCAGGACGAGCCATAGGTACCAAACCTTTACTCGTGAAAGACAATGATGATAATCTGGTACCCCGCGGTGATTGGTTTTCCACGCTCGATCCACGTGGGGCAGGGTCTGAGATGTAAGCTTCTTGCGTGTTAGGCAGATTTGCATGGAGCAGTTCCATTACAGCTTCAACGTCCTCACGGGTAATGATGTATGCCTCTGGATCCTGTCTTTCGTTTTCCGAGAACGTCGGCTGACGACTTGAAAGGGAAGGTATAATAGAGGCAGTCCTTGGTGTTGTTAAAAATGCCGAAGTTGCCATTGTGCTACTCATGTCTGATCTATTCGATGCACTCGGTCTTCTCAAAGTTATTGCAGAAGGCATTAGCATTTGATTATTTGGCAATTTACGAATAGTCAATCTCTCGCGAAGAGAGCGCACTATGTCGTTATATCCAGCACCAGCAGTGAACGATGAACTTCTGTTTCGTTCACCAAGAGGATTGGAATCGAAAATTTCATTTCGAAAGGTTGGGCCTTTCCCCTGCGTATATTTGCTAGAGTTTTTTTTAGTAGTGGAGGAAGCTTAAGTTGGCGTGTGCCAATCTCAACCGAGCTCCATCTCCTTGAAACAAGTGGAGCGGCTGGTTCAGACATGAGTCTTCCTCTACCCCGTCTCTTCGGTAGACAGTTATGTTTACGAGTGTTTGGGACTTTTATACCTTCTAGGGCTGTTGGGGTGATCTGACTTGGAGGGAACGACCAATGTGTGCTGCAGTTGCGCTTGGCACTGGCCATTTCTCCAACCACTTTGCTTTTTCCTTGGTTACAAGTACCGTTGCATCGGCGCTTCAGTTGAAGCTTTGCGCCTTCAGTCTTTCTTCTCCCTCTCTGTTTGAACATCGTGAGACTTTCGGAACTTGGCCTGTGTGCCTTGTACGGATCCTTTGGTCGACCTAGAATTGAAGCCAAACTATCCGAGGTACATGAATATCCCGAAGCAATATTGGAGCCCTTTGATGATGAACACGACACCGGGTATCCTTCCTGTGTCAGTGAAGGCGATGCCGCTCCTGATGCTACATCGACTTGGGCAAGATCATTGCGTGATTGGCTTGATGCGTGGGGACGTGCTCCGTGGAAATAATCATTTCGCGCTTCGTGTCGAGACAACGATGCCGTATTTGAAGGTGATGTGTTTAGGTATTGTGATGGTAGACCTTGTGGAGGCGTACGAAGACCAGGAGAATCCAATACATACAACTGCCGTGGGCTGGGAGTGAACGATAAATCTCCACTCCAGGCTCTTGGCATTATGATCGAAGGGATGCTTTCCATAGATGATGGAAGAGAAGATAAAGCACTAGGTCGCATAGGACGTTTTAAAGAGATTTGGGAGTCAGTAGGACCCTGCTTGCTAATTTTCGTACTTGAAGTAACCACGGATGTTGTAACAAGGATACTTTCAGAATCTTTAGGATCTTTAGGATTCTTAAGATTCGTAGGGCGTTCTGAAGACATATTGAGGCGGATTAATGATCGTAGGTTAATCTGAAGCTGGAGAAATTAAGAATAATGCAATAAGAATGTCGGATCTAGGACTTAATTTCCACAATTACATTGGAGAGACCGTGAAAGGGTAAAAGTCGAGAAGGCGATAGAAGATGATAATATCTCCACATTATAAGAAAGAACTACTGAAGAGGGGTAGCCATGGTATCAGTGCGAGGAAACCACCATGTTAACACCAATCATATCATTGTCCCTTCCGTCTCGATGGGATTGGGGTCTGACGCTATGATTTGCAAAGGAACTATCTTGAACTCATGCCTGACACTGAGCGAGGGGATGCGAAAGGATGTGGAAGGACGTGAGCAATATGACAGACACCATGAAATCAATGGTTTGTCGAAATACTACCGTATCCAAACTTTTTATCCGGTTTCTTCTCCAACGAATCACGGAAATAGTAATGGATGCTTTAGTTGCGTAATGGTGAGACAAACCTCGTCGTCTTGTCTATTACCTTTCCTTGCCTTTTATACGGTGCTAATGTGGTGGCGGCCGGAGACCCGAAGGTCTTGAGTGATATCACATGGAGCATGAAGCCATTTACAGACACTCCAGTGTATTCATCACTCCATGATATTTATCCCACACTTCTTCATGCTCTGATCAAGTCTCCCAACGCAAGGCTTAATGACGAGGAAGGGGAATAAATGGCATCATGATCCGGAGAATCCATCATAGTTAGAGCTTCCAATCTGCTTCCATATGCTTTTTCATTGAGATAGTTTCCAGTCAAGATGTTTGACTACCTAGTAGCTGACAATTTTGTTTGACAATTGATCGATGGCTATTTGTGAAATTAACTAGAAAACTTCGAGGTTCATGGTCGATGTGCACGTGATTTCGTGACAGTGCCAAAACCAAGTTCACAAGTTCATACTAAAAACAAAAATATCCCGGTGCACTCACTTCTGCAATGAGCCAACGACAAATGAATGCCAGCCCAATTCAATCCTCGCAAATCAAGTCGCCACCGTATAGCTTGTAAGCTCAATTCTTCAATCTGTCAATTCGAGGCTAAACGATGATTCAAAGGCATTGCGCTATACAGGGCCCTGCTCGAACAATGTCCACGAGTTCCTATTCCCGCCGAGCTACAACCTAAAGGACCCCTCCATCCACTCAAATATCTTATCCGCAAACAATTCCGACGAAATGCATGGGAGCGCAGTTCAAAGATTATTGTCGCTGCACTGAAAACGGGCTATGAGGTATGTTCGCGCCGCTATCATAACTATCTACTTTTTTAATGATATACTCTCAGACGGAGAAGCTTCTTCGCACAGCTGGCGACGGTGACCTAGACTCAAGAAACCAGATCTACGAATTATTACGCTACCGTAAAAATGTAGCTGCCACCTCTGCGCAGCTTCCTCAACCTCCCAAACTCAAGATTCGCTATCCAGAAGCCATTCCCGGTGTCCCCAAACTGCTCGATGTCCGTCCTTTGCCATTCGAAAAACTCTCTGGGCCTCGTCATGTCCCTATATTTGCGAGAGCAATGGCATCAAATTTTCTACGAATACAAAAACCGCAAAGTCCATATCTGAGTCGGGTTCTACGGGATAAAATAGAAACGAGACAAAAGCGGATAGATCACCGCCTCAGAATCGAGCTTTTGGAGGAGATAGCGATTGCAGAGAATATTTGGGAAGACATAGTTGAAGATCAATTGGAAAAGGAGGGTTTGAGTGTTGACAATTGGAACAAGAAACAACCAGGATTAGGCTGGGGAGTGGGAGATTGGGAGAAGGACTTGCAATTCGCCGACGATTCTTTGAAGTGTCTGCTGTCGGCAGATGCGCTGAAGGTAGTTGAAATGTCTAAATTACAACTGGAAATAGTGGATCAGGAGAAAGAACTCTGGAGGCAGGAGAGGGGCCAAAGGAGGCATGATAAGAAACTGGCCAAACTAGAGAAGAAATGCCAGGCCGGGCATGAGATGACCACTGGTTCAGAAATTTGATGGCTATCAGTAAATAAGCTTCTTCGTCACCTTCCCGTGTGTGTCATTTTATCACGAGTATTGGCTTCGAGACATAGCTTGCGAAATTTGGTTAAGGTCATTGTATTTTGCGAGAATCATCACCTTATGCTTCATTCGTTCGTTTCTCATTTGGTAAATATCATAATCGGGATTGAAAAAGCCAGTTTCGCCGCGCTGATGCATCCGTATCAACATAAAGAAAAGTCATATGCTTCACGCATCTCTCCTCGACCTAATGTTGTGTTATATTCTCAAAGTTTGTTCATTTCGTGATTCGTCTAGACTTCACGTAGGATACCTATTCATAGGTAGAACCCTCTTGGGGTTGAGGAAGCTTTTTGTTGGCCGGATGAGCCATGTATCTGAATAAGGTAAGCCTCCGTCTTCGCGGTGCCTTTGAAGGAACTCACTTTCTCAGCTCGGTCAAGACAGTCTCCATTGTGTAGTGGCGTTGCCAGTTCGCAAGGCAAGCAATCTTTGAAGGGTCGACCTAGATCACCAGTCAGCGTCCATCTATTTCCCAATAGCGGTTTATACAATATAACAACCTTGCCATCATCCTGCACAGCGGGGAGGTTGATCTTATTGGTAAATTTAATAGTTGGTGGAACATCAGGATAGTCTTCTCCGCAGTGCATGGTAAGAGAGTAGATGCGATTCTCGTGAACGCCCTATCAGTATCCGTTATTAGTTCATGGACAATATGTAGAGATACGTATGGGAAGAAGCATACGTGTGGAGGACCAAGAATCGTGCCATTCCAGTTGGACATGTATAAGTCGTCGCCTTCTGTAAGACCATATGAACAAGCATCTTTACACAATAAATATTCGTTAGAGCTTGTCAAACTTCATTGCTTGTTGATTTCCAACTTACCAGCTCCAAGGCCCTTCTCGCCCTTCTCTAGCTCCTCTAGCAATCTAAAGTTTCTTGGAACTTTCGCACCCTGAGCAGCCATCTTGTGAGGTTAGGTATTTTGTACTGGGATGGAAAACAAAGTGTAGATATTCGTGAAGTTCAAGAGTCTTCCGTTTGTGCAATACAGAAAAGTTGATAAGAGGTATGACTTTATTAGGGAAGGCTGATTTAACGGCAGGCCTTGTCTCCTCTTCCAGAATCCCGGGCGGTCAACAGCGGCTAAATCTCGGCGAACTTTGTACTTCCATACACCTAGGTGTATCACTCACATCACTCATACAAAGGACAACCGAATACAGAATACATCTCAGCCATGATATCATGCCTACTGAAAAATAATGGAAATGACCATACTAGAAATAAATTAACATGACGGCGCAGATACTCGCCTCAGAGCTTGGAAACCTTATACAAGAGAGTAAAAGAAAGCATACAGATCTCAGAAATGTAAGCTCAGTTCCACGCGGCCCTCCAACTTGCCCCCTTTGCTGATTTGACGATATCAGGCCGCAGAGAAGAGTTTAGATGAGATTAAAGGTCTACGATCAACATCTGAAGCCCAAATAGCTGCAGGTAAGTTTATGGATAAATTCGATCTTTCCATCAGCCGGTACGCCAAAACTATGTCTGATGTATGATTATTAGATCTTACTCAACGACCCAACTTCGTAACACCTTTCCTCATTGCCTGCGGGACCAAAAATGTCAAGTTTACCGGAATCGCGGTCGTTTGTCTTCAGAGGTTGGTTGTGTCACGTGCACTTCCTAGATCAAGACTAAGAGAAGTGTTGGAGGCATTGAGAGAAGCTACATCGGCTGGTCTTGATGTACAGCTGAAGATCCTCCAGGCGTTGCCATCGCTTTTGCAGAATTATGCAGATGAATTGAAGGGGGAGCTCTTAGCTGCAGCCCTAAATATCTGTACAATTCTTCAGGCAAGTAAGAATGGGATTGTTCTTAACACAGCCGCTGCTACCCTTCAGCAGTTAGTTGTGTCTGTATTCGATAAGGTTGTAACAGAGGACAGTGAGTTTTCAAATCGATTACCAAATACAATACCGCATCTAACCATGGGACAGAAATTGCCTTAGAAGTGCCTACTATTGGTGAAGCTCCAACTGAAGATGGAGTTATCCAAGTACGTACTGCGGCCTTGGATGCTTATAGAGTTTTCAACGACATATGCTTGTTGACTGAAGCCCAAAAGCCTCAGTTTTTAAAGTCTACAGGTCTCCCGCAAACCTTCGGGCTGGAGTTGATCGAATCGGTCTTGACTAATCATGCCGACATATTCTTGTCACATCCTGAGCAAGCAAATATACTTCGAGTCCGAGTTATGCCATTCATCATCAGTGCACTCTCAGAGAAATTGAACTTTGCAGTGACTGTAAGAATTACCAGAATCTTGTACACACTTCTCAGACGACATTTGAGTATACTCTCATCCGAGGGTGAAATGGCGCTAGGTTTACTCACCCACATGCTTGACCATGATACTGCTCTGTGGAAGCGATCACTTTGTATGGAGGTAATAAGAGGTATTTTTGCCGAGGCAGCTCTCATCAGGAAAATATTTGCTATGTACGATGCCCGAGAGGAGAAGAAAAATATTCTGCGAGACCTTGTTGCAGCTTTTGTTAGAGTAAGCACGGAAAAGCCTGCCGTTATTGGTCTTGGTCATCAGTCTACTATTCCAGTTGCCAGCCAGGGTGGTACTTCAGATCAAGCAATGCTTGAGGCTAGTGGAGTTCCTGGTATCATCAGCAGCACTGTGAGTACGAGCGAGCCAAGCGCTGGAGTGAGTGCGCAATGGAGCACGATGAGGGTACCGTGCATTGATCAACTAGACAAGACGGATGCACCATCGATTCCCGAATCTTACATTTACAGCCTCACTCTTTCCTGCATTAGTGGGTTTTCTGAAGGACTTGCAAAATTTATACTGCCCCTGACGGTACCAGAGCGGCCTCGAAAAAAAGGGCCAAGGCAATCTGAAATTGAGTCAAAAGTTTCGGATTCTCGTCCTGGTACCCCTGATATCAAACCAACCGAGAGAAATTCGTCTTACAAAAAGAATCCCATCCCTATTAATCCATTAACTCTCGAAGATCATCATCTATATCAAGAGGTCAAGATCTGCGCCGGCATTGTCGACGAATGCTGGCCTGCAATTTTGGCGACCTGTTCAACCTTTCTTTATGCAGCGCTAGATCAGGAATACTACCATGGCTTGGTCAGATCATTTCAGAAGTTTACTCATGTGGCAGGACTTCTACGGCTTGCGACGCCTCGAGATGCCTTTCTGACAACTCTAGGAAAGGCGGCAGTGCCGCCCAACGTCTTGACAGCCACCACAACTCAGGTTCAGAGCCCAACGACGCCTACAGTAGACGGATCTTCTAGCTCGAGCATTTTCAATAACGCAAGAGGTCTATTAAGTGTTGACAGCTTGGTGAGTAATCCGGAACGGAATAAGCATGTGCCAGTTGATGCATCCAGTTCTTCTCTCAACACGCGCAATTTACTCTGCCTTCGCGCATTATTGAATTTAGGAATCGCTTTAGGACCAACCCTCGATTCGGCATGGGTGATTGTTCTTGGAACATTGCAACAAGCTGATCTGGTAATATTTTCGAGCGCCAAATCCGTCAGAACTCCCACCACACAAAGACCCGAAAGCCATGATGTTAATAATACCTCTGCATTGTTGGCGAATTTCGGCACCGAAATTAAAGCAGTTGAAATCGCTGCTACAAGATTGCTTGAAAGTACCATCGACTTCCCGAATGAGCCGTTCGTGGCGGTGGTTTCAGCCCTCTGTGATTTGTTCAGCAAAGAAGAGATCCTCAATACACCAGAAAAGCCAGCATCTTTTAATCCACCATCGCCTGAAGCAAGGAGACCTTCGTACGCCCATAAAAGAGCCCATAGTATCGTCACGGTACCATCTACTCAGAATCAAGAGGATCTCTTTGCGTTAGCTAAGCTGGGCGATATCGCCAGCATCAATATTGATAGATTAACGACATATGAGCCTGATATCAGTGGATGGCAGATATTGACATCTGAATTGATTTCCGCCTCTTGTTCTCCCACAGCAACACCTTCCGTCAGATTAAGAGCTGCAGAGATTCTGGTTAGAATTGTGATTGAAGCCGCCACTTCTACACTTGCAGACACCGAGGCTCGACGCGGTGTCGTCCAAATCTTGCTACTTCAAGCATTGAGTAGTGCCCTGTACCCACTTCAAGTGGAAGAGAGACAAGTCACCGTGGCTATACATTCAACGGACGTCGAAGTTCACAAGACCATTCTTGAAGGCCTCAAAAGTTTCTTAGAGCAATGTGGGGAAAAGCTAGTCAGTGGTTGGGACATCGCATTTGAGATCATCGTCAGTGTCTTTATGAAGTTCGATCCCAACGCAAAGATAACCGCTACTCGATCTGCTAAACTGGTCCGATCTGCCTTCAATTCTCTCCAGCTCATTTGTTCCGACTTTCTTTCGTCCTTACCAAACTTTTGCTTTCTGATACTCGTCGATACCCTTTATCATTTTTGCACACAAGATGATGATCTCAACATATCACTAACGGTAAATATATCACCAAATTTATTCTTTTCGCTGTATCTAATCATTTCTAGACCGTTACCTTCTTTTGGGTACTGTCGGATTTCATTTCTGGCAGAACCAGGTCATTTTCACTTAGTCCCGATCTTATCGAAGATTCAACCGAGGAGGCACTGGTAGTAAAGGCATCTGGTGATGATCGTGCTGTCTCGGATGCAGCTTTATGGATGCTTCTCTTACTACGACTTACATCCGTTACGGCAGATGAAAGGCTAGAGCTTAGAAATAGTGAGTTCAAGTTATTATCAGCAGGCGACTTGATCTAACTTTAGTGTAGGCGCAATTCAGACATTGCTAAGAATTTTCGATGCATACGGAGATCAACTCAGTGCAGTAGCTTGGTCTGTGTGCCTGAAATCGGTCATTTTCAGATTATTGTCTTCAATAGAGGCACATCTGCAGTCTATTACCGACCCTGAGCTTACTGTACCTGAGAAAGACAAGACAGGATGGAATGAAACTACTGTCGTGGTTTTAAGCGGCATTACCAATCTACTAGCCGACTATTTAGATGTTCTTACTGACCATTCCACGTTCGAAAGCTCTTGGGAAACTCTTTTAGAACATTTCAAAACTATGCTAGCGTTTAGGATTCTTGACATTAATACAGCTGTCTTCAAGGCTTTACAGCAAATTCTTTCACGAGGAAATATTAAGGAGGCCACACAGACAAACTTTACCCGGACTTCAATTGACATGGCATGGAGTCTCTGGTCTGATTCGTTGCCTTCAGTCAGAATTGATGTGAAAGACAAACGTGTTGACAACCAAGATTACCTGGTAGCCTACGTGTCTGCCCTTCGTGAGATATATCGTCTCGTGGAAAAAGATCTTGATGTAAATCGAGTCAAACGGATGCTTACCCTACTACGGGAAGCTATACAACAAGCGAGTGCTTCTACCTATTCCGCAGATATCGAGTACTTGACACCATTACAATCTCAGGTATTGGAATCACTCAAGATGATTCGCACGGATATTGGGGGAGTTCCTGCTACCTTGATTAGCCAGGTTGCTGAATTCGTAGCGTTGGCTTTCGTGCCAAAATATAGTACATCCAACGTTCAGAGGCCAACATACGTGGCTTTGTCTAAAGCTTCAATGGTGTTATCCGAGAAGCTCATTCTATCGCATTCCTCGGAACCAGACATCTACATCAGCGGTGCGGTGTCTTCTTCTTTAGCCGCCCTTGCCAACCCAATTGTTATGAAGTACTCATTCCCTATAATTTCGAAGAGTATATCACCTTGGCGCCAGGCAACAATGTCATCACTCGCAATTCTTGGTGCCATTCTACCAATAATGCCAACTATTACCTTGAATGACGAAGCCATCCGATCTATATGGACGTCGATAGTGAGTATAGCCATCGGAGTTATTTCTGCAGATTGTGGTATTGCCGCAGAATTAGTCGATATCAAAGATGACCAGGAATTCGATATCACATCATTCCTAGCCTTGCGCGAACTCATCACCCCCGCCCTAGGCTCACAAGTCATACCAGATCTAACCCGTCGCACTTATACCGAATCACTCTTCCACACGTCCATCATCCACCCCGCACAATCCAGCGAGCTTCCACAGCCCAGCCAGGAACTACTAGCCAATTTGTATCAAGTCCGCAAAGGTCGCACCGTCGATCCCACCCCCTCTCCTCGTACAAAGATGAGCTACGTCTGCTTCGATGAACTTATCTCCCTCGTCGCTCTCCACGATGGCTCTACGTCGCGCATTCAGCTCGCTCAAGCAGCCGCGCCATACCTAATTCTCAGATCGGGCCTCACTCTTCGAGCATACATTGCTGACCAGCCACTGCGTGGTCGTATGCCGCAGCCATTATCTCAACGCAAGGAACTATTGTACATTCTCAAGAAGCTTGTAGGGTTGAAATGTGAGGCAGAGGCAATTCCAGATACGCCGGGTGTGGAGAGCGAGGGAAAGAAACATCTGCATCGATTGTATCCGTTGTTTGTGAAGGCTATGGGTGCGGCGGCGAGGGATCAGGAGGTCTTGGAGTGGATTGGGAAGGCTTTGGAGGAGGTGGGCATGGATTTTGGGCTCTAAGATGGGCAATACAAAGTTTTGAAGGATGTTGAGATAAAAGTGGAATGCACATGAGAACAGAGATGGAAATATGGCGTTGGTGAATGTTTAGATTGCGCCTTAGATTGAGTCAAATTGATATATACCATCATCTGTAGCTTGAATTGGAGTCCTTCTGTTGCTTGTCATCATTACACTTCCAAAGTATTGGGTTTCTAAGAAGTTTTATTGGAGATTTAAAAGCATTGTGATTTTATTTGAGTTTCAAAGACTACCCCTTCAATGCTTGGGTAGGTAAAAATGTATTTTGAGTCGGCAGCATTTGACCCTGCCATAATAGAATGTACAATTGTTCGCTCATAAACGCATATCGCTGATAGTCATACATCCAACTCCCCTCCCCCTTCCTCATTCTTCCGTTCCCCCATGCCAGTCAGAGCATCGCTCTTTTTATCAAATCATAATTTTACTTTTTGGTGGTGGTGTTTTCGAAGGATGCAAGCATGCTTCTCTTCATCTCGTCATTAGGCGATTCGATTCCCGTACTCGTCTGCTTGGCGCTCTTTTGACCCTTTAAAACCTTTGCGGCCATGGTTTTTGCTTGAGCATCACCAACTTTTCCATATACTGCCATGGCGCTAGCAATCATACTTCCAATATCTCCAACATTTCCAGGTACCACGACGGCAGTACCTTCTTTGGCAAGCTTGGCAAATGCATCCACGTATTTTTCGGCGACACTGAGACTAACAGCACCTTGAGCAGATTCCTCCCCTGCAGCAATTACCTGAGCTACCGCCTCGATACCTGCAGCTGTGGCCTTTGCCTTCAACAAAATAGCTTCGGCCTCACCACTCGCGACGTTGATCTGCTCGCTCCTCAAAGCCTCGGATGCCAAGATTACACTTTGCTTTCGTCCCTCTGCAATATTGATGGCACTCTGTCTCTGACCTTCGGAATCGAGAATTTCCGCACGTTTGCTACGCTCAGCAGTAACCTGTCGATGCATAGCTTCCATAACATTTCCGGGTGTGTGAATATCTCTAATTTCGTAACGCAAACAAATCACACCCCATTCTTGTGCAGCTTCGTTGATGGCAGCTGTAATGTTGGTGTTCAGGGCGGCGCGCTCCTTGAGTACTTGGTCGAGGGTAAGTTGTCCGATTTCCGAACGCATAGTGGTTTGTGCCAGTTGAGAGATGGCATACTCAGCATCTTCCACCCCATAACTTGAGATACATTAGCACATTTATTAGCTAAGGGATAAAGAGGAATTACCTAGCCTTATAGGCATCAAAGACTCGAGTATACAGCACACCATCAAGCTCCAAAGTAACGTTGTCAGTGGTGATAGCACTCTGACTAGGAATCTCAATAGCAGACTCTTTCAAGCTCTTAACGTATGATATCTTGTCTACTATTGGCAATAAAATAGCGAGACCAGGCTCCAATATTCGGTTGAACTTTCCCATGCGTTCTACAATCCATGCTGTTTGTTGAGGAACAAATCGAATAATGGTGTTTGCGGGTAAAGACGGTCGCTGAAAATATGAAGTCGGTGTATCTGAACTATTCATCCCCATCAAGCCACTGTTCGGCGCTCTTAATCTGGGAGAGACATGGAGCTGTCGTCGTTGCTGCGTGTATCTTTGTGAGAGAAGGGCTTGAGCTCTAGGCAATAGAACTCGAGAGGTAGTTTTGGGCAGAAATGTCGAGATACTCTGGGAGAGTACTGGCGCCCTCATGGCCATGCGATAAGTTGTCTCGAAGGACATTGTTTTCATTTGAATCTCTAGATGGAGGTGATAGCTATCATACGTGACGGCCTTTCAACATCATGTACGGTGGAACTGGCCCGGAGAAACTCCACACTAGCGGGCGGCCGCGTCGGTCCGTGCCGAGAAGTCGATAAGCCATCCATTCGAGCTTCCTCTCGCTTTCCAATCTCAATTATTTTGACTCTACCTAGCAATTGTCTGCAAAGTTTCCAGCACATTTGATATACGCTCATACACACATTTGACTATAAGTACTATTTTTTTCGCTATCTTAGCACTCCTACATTCAGATTGATTAACCAATTTCATAAGATGTCTGAGTACTGGAAATCAACGGTACGTCACAAAACGAACTCCGATATGCAGTGATGCTAATACATGTTATAGCCCAATTATTGGTGCAAGCACTGCAAACAATATGTCAAAGATACCAAACTCGAGAAAACAAATCATGAAGCCAGTCCGCGACATCAAGGCAACCTTAAGCGCTTCTTGCGCGACTTACATCGTGGCCATGAAAAAGACCAAAGAGAAAAGGATCGAGCGAAAGATGAAGTCGCGCGACTAAACGGCATAGTTAGTAGAAGCGGCGAAGCAGGAAGCTCTTCACAGTCCTCGATACCTAGCTCATCGATACCAAAACCCCCAGCGACAGCCTCGCAGCGAAAGCAACAATTGGTGCAGTTGGTGGAGCTAGGCGTTAGTGTTCCAGATGAATTCAGATCCGATCTAGCTATGGCGGGAGAATGGCAGGTCACTGCTGAGCGTGTAATTGATGATGGGGACGGAGAACAGAAACCAGATGCACTTGCATTGGGGGTTCGAAAAAGGGAAGCCGGAGATGAAGATGAGGAGGCGATGGAGGCGAGAAAGAGGAGATGGGGCACGGCAATTCGCACATACCCTACAGAGAATAACGATGATGATTTAGACGCATTGTTGAGCAATACTGCTAAAGGAAAGGGTCCAGCTTTAAAGTCCGAGACGGACGACGGTATCAAGATAGCGATAAAGAAAGAGAATGACGAGGATCCAGATACTCTATCGAGTAGTAAAGGGAAGGAACCGGCTGTGAAGTCCGAGACAGAGGACGATGTCAAAACCGACATTCAAGAGCTGCCAGAAGCCACAGAGAAAAATAGTGAGCTAGCAGCACCAGGGGTCATCTTCAAGAAAAGAAAAGCCAAAAATATTCGCCAAAGATGAAAGACTACCGACCAAAAAAAACCACATCAACTAAATAAAACCAAGCAAACCAAATCAGTCATTGACACTCCCCCACTCTTTCAAGATATTAAAGTTCAAAAAGTATGCTAAACCTGCAAGGTTCGAGCAAGGCTGTAATTACAGTGGGTTGAGTGGGGAGACCCCTATGTTGCGGGGGTGGGGTACGGGTACGGGAACGGGTACCTCAAACCTCAAGCCTACAAGAGTATGGTAACGCTATGGAATCCAATCCAATCTTCGATCTACTCAGACAGTAAGTAGTCTAGACTCTAGCGATATCGATAGCGATAGCATCAAGAACTCAAGAATCTCGCACTAAAGTCAGGCACTCCATTATATAATCAACTACTCGAGTAGATAACCTCAAGACTCCTATCCTCCATAGAGGATAGAGGCCCCTCCTCATGTTTTTGACAGCGAGTCCAAGAGACGATGGTGATGGTGATGGTGATGGTGTTGTAGGGGTGTACAGTTTAGTTTGCTGTATATGTATACTCGTACAGTATAGTACATGGGAGTTCCTGAGTGGAAAAGTGGATACGAAAGTGGAAAAGTGAATAGGAAAGTCTGTCTAATCGAGGTACTTACAGTGAATGAATTGTATAGTGTAGCACTCGAGAATTTAAAATTCTTCAAGACTACCTAGGTAGATAAAGAAAGAAGCACCAATATCGAAAAGACATCAATCAGATAACCACCCCCTGAAAATTGCCTCCTACTCAAAGTTTCAAATAGGAAAGAGTAGCGAGAATATTGATGTTAAATTGAAATTCACTCATACAGAGTTCCCCACAGTACCTATAGCAACTACTCAGCGTGTAAAAAGTTGAGCTTTATAATATCATCTATCAATCACTATCACTATCCATAACTAAGTTACCTCCTATCCCCCTATCCCCCACACACTCCTTCCCTACACGCCCATCCATCCCAAAATAGCCTCCCTACACCATGAGTCCAATACCCCACCCATACCTACAAAATACCGCTACAGGCGGATTGCATACTATAGCAGTATACTATGTAGTAGGTCCGCCCTTTGAAACACAAATCCGTCCGTCGCCTATTGCGCCTATAAACAGTTGTATAATATCCCCTCTCGCACTCCAATCGCATTCAACCACAATCTCGCTGGGGGGGAAACCCACCATGTACATACATTTAAGTAATGTGTAATGGTTGGCATGCAGAAAAGAAATCCATCGCAGCCTCGTATCGCATTGCGTTTCAACATCTCACCATCAACTCTTCTCTTCCCCTATCATTTTCCCCTCTTGTCTCATTAGTGGGTTATCGCGGTATTGGCTTTGCTTTCAAAACTTGATCCTAATTGTTTTCCATCTTCATCTGATGGGTTCATGATCGCTGGGGTATCTGGTGTAATCATGAGCTCAGGTGTAATGATGTTGGTATTGATGTTCGTATCTGGCATCTGGAGCCTAGTCGGAATAGGGCGGTCGTGATGTACAACTTGGATTCGCGAGACAGTATCTGCAGCTCGTATAGTTGCGGTGCTCACATCCATATCTGTCGAGGCGTTTTCATCCTTGCTTCCATGTCTGGAACCTGAATTTTCATATACATTCTCAACATGAACTGCACTAAGCCTTTTCTCATTATCGTCCTCATTTTCAATCCTGGCCGTGAGACTGTGAAAGTTGAACATAGGCTCCGTTCCTGCATCGTCATAATCGTTGCCCTCACAACTTGTCGCAGTAGCACCAGGGCTTTCGATGCTTGCAGAGGAGCCTTGGACGTTGGTACCATTGCCAGACTCAAGTAACGAAGATGAAGCACTAGACGCGGTACTCATTTGTCGTAGATGAGAAGGCTTGTCGGGAGCGGTAGGTGAAGGAATAGATTGATGGGTATCTAATAAGCTAGAACTCGTGGAAGGATCCGAATGCTGAGCACCAGGGAGCCTAGCATCCGTGGCACTCCCTTGATTTCCCAAAGAAGATCGATCTACACCTTTCCCTTTCCCTTTTCCCTGTACAGGTTCCTCAACTTCTTCGGGAGTCACTTCTGTAGCCAAATGACTTGCGGTGCTACCAGATCTTTTTCTCCCAGTAAGAGTGGCAGCTAGGTTGCTGCCTAAGTTCAACACACTCGAGCTGGCCGAACTTCCGCTAGCACCGTATATTGATTTTCTTTCTTTCTTCTCTTTCTTTTTGTCTTCCTTGGCCTGTTTCCTCGACTGCTTTGCAACCTCCTTGGCAGTTTCTCTGTCGGCCTTCTTCTTCCGCTCCTCTTCAGCCGCAATACTAAGTCTAATGGCCTCGGCCATCATCAAGTCTTCCAGATCATCCCTTCTTTGTCTTCGAGCAACATTGGGGTCTTGACCTTCCCTACGTATATGACCAACCTGCTCAGCGACGGTCCTCGAACTGGCATCACGATTTGGAGGTGTTGCAGTGCCGCTAGCTTCAGGACTGTTATCGCTACGATTTCTACCAAAACGACCTCGACTGAAACCATACATGCGGCTTTCTGAGGTTCCAGGAAGCACATAGGCGGCTGCATGCAACGCCGAAGCGGCAGCGGACCTTTTAGCCTTTGTAAGGTTGGCAGCCTCAAGTTTTGTTGACCAGTCTGGCCTGATACGATCTGTCGTAATGACACGAGAATCGTCCGCCGACAATGAAATAGCCCGGCGTCTGTCTACTCTTGGTGCGAGTCCCGGACTTTTTACAAGCGGTGTTTTGATTGACGATGATGATGACATGGCCGAAGAGAAGTTGGCAATTTCCGGGGAGGGCTTTGCATAAACAAGACCACGACGGAAAGGCGGAGGCTCGTATGTGACGCCAAATTCAGGTCGTAAACAATAAGGACAACAGGCTGGTTCTGAAACCAGCATTTCTGTATCTTCAACAACAGTCTCGGGAGCTTCAGGGGCGGATTGTGGTGGACCGTGATGTTCAGGTATATGTGGGTCTGGTCTCTTAATTTGTACAAAGCACTCCGAGCAAATATTTTGGTCGCAACATCGAGTCCTATTGACATATGAAGGATACCAAGTCAAGCATATCGCGCATTCTATTGAATCCTTATACAGGAAAGCCTCAATAGCCTGACCATTTACTTTGGGATCTCTGGGTAATTGGATCTCGCGCCGTGTGACGTCAGGTGCCGAGGATTCTTTCGATGCAGATTTCAAACCTAACGTTTTAGCTCTAGATCGAAGCAGAGAGGTGGAAGTCGCAGGAGCATTAAGGGGCGATGCTGGAGACGATGTATTGAAAGCCGGGTGTGACGAGGAAAGGCCAACCGAAGTGTCATAGGAAGCGGATTGGGTTCGTAAAGCTAGTGGCATCATCAAATTTTGTAGATTCGAACTTGACGCATTCGGGGAATCGGAAGAATGAGGCCTGGAGATGTTTTCGGCGGGAACTTCATCCGCGGCGGGAATTGGAAGGCCTCGTGCAGCAGCAACCAACTGATGTTCTGTCCAATCCTTTTGATAATCATCTAGGCCTCTCCAAAAAGGTGCAATTCGTCGCTCAATCTTGTGCATGTCAGCATAATGCCTCGTCATAAACTCCCATCGTCTCTAACATACCATCAACTGTCTTACTAACACCTTATTGAAATCTTCTGGTCCAGTGTAGACGCCCATTGTGACTAAAAATCCAGTATCGACATGTTCTTCCTTGATGCTTCTCCCTCGCTCTTCTATCCTTGCAATCCTCTCCCTTTCCAATTTCCTAGCTTTCGCCTCGGCCCTTGTTTCCTTCCTCTCCGGCACATCATTACTTGATCCGCCGGACACCAAAGATGCTACTAAATTGCGTCTGCTGCCTCTGCCAGTACGGGAAGCATATAGATCTTGATCGGATGTAGATGTTGGACCACTCGTACTGCCGTCCTGATGTCGATGCCTATCACCATGCGGGTCGGACCGCGATGGGTTCATAGAACTTTGCTGATGACCCATTTTGCAGTCGCAATGTCTGCAGAACTAGGAATCAGCTGTTCATCGAGAATTGAGGCAGTAAGGACTATATCCAAGATAAACTTGGGTAGGATTGTGTCAACTTCTCGAAATTGAGTAGATGTTGTGAATTTATGCAGGTTCTCAATAAAGCGTGGGGGACTGTGATTGTAAGGTTTATTTCGCCTGAGCCACAGTGAAGTTCCACTCCCAATTTGGATCACACGAGCTGATTCAGATAAAGACGAGTGAGTATCTTTAGTTGTTGACAGAGGGGAGAGGATACAATCAGCTGCGGTCTTTGTGATAAGGAATAGTCATCTGCGTTGAACGTCTGGTACTTTTATTCTCGTCCCGATGATGAATTTATTGGTAGAGTAGATAAAATATAAATGAAGGAAACAGGAAGTGTAGGTAGGTATGTACTCGAGTATTTGTATTTGTTGATATCCCTACTACGAGAGGAGTTGTAGAGTAGGGTACTGTAGATCTCCTTGGTTATATGAAGGAACAAGTGAGTAAAAGAAACCAGAATTTAAATTTCTATGAGTATTATGACGGTAGGATAGACAAAGCCTAATTAATGATCTAATTAATGAAGAAGAAAGCAGGAAAGTCAAAATATTGAAGAACTGTATTCAACCAAATACCGGTATTATCTACTACTTGTTACATATGCTATAGATTCAATAGCCGCATTTTCCGAGTTAGACGTTGAAAGCATGTACGAATAGATTCTTCTTTTCCCCCCCATTACCGTTCTATATTGAAGGAACGAGATTACACTTGATACTCGAGTAATGATTATTAATTCACCTCTACTCGAGTATGTTATATTGTGTTTTTTCCTCTTTCAATATAACTGTTCTTTCTATCTGTGTACTTTTAAATGCGCCGCTTTCAGCCACATAGAAATAATAGCAAGCCATAATGAAGCTTTTTCATATTGGGGGGTTCTAGTTACTAGAAAAACCATACTATGGATTCTGGAATCCACTGATCCCGTTCTAGAACCGGACTATTCGGGTCGTACCTTGCCTAACCAGTGCCAATGTAACTGTCAGGCCGTTAGTGAAATTTACTTGTACCTGATTTCTCAAATTTGAATTTGATTCGATACAGCAGTCCCAGTACCTGAGATCTTTCAACACGATACAGACGATATCGACTGAGTTTTTGAGAATGTCTCAACTTCTAAAGCCCTGAAGCTCGCATTTATAAGTGCAATAGGACGGGTTTAACATGCAATTCACCAGACTTCATCAAATAAAATTGGATCAACTACAATACCATACGGATTTGGATTTGGAATTCAATTAATTCACACCCTGCCGGTGATGGTTCTCGGGCGCAAGAGTTCGTTCTATAATAGTTCAGTGAAATTTTACACGTGACTTCACCGCAAGATAGAATCTTGTGAGAGCATTATTGTTCGTTAACTCGATAATTATTTAGATTGCTCTAAACACAACCACCCCGAGAAAAAGTATTTCATATTATTGTTTCATTTTGAATTACATGGCTGATTGATCGAGTTGATTATCTCATGCAGCCGCTATGTCGAAAAAAACAGCTTCGGCTAGTCACTTCTTCATCATGTTTCCATGACCAGCAACTTGCCTTTTACTACCTCTTATCTATTTCTGCGTCTATGTACATTTACAAGTACGCATCAAGAATTGGCTTTTAGTTCTTTAGCTTGCTACTTAGGCTCCTTCTGCTGTCCTTTCTGTGTCTCCGTACGTTCAGTCTCCCCCTAGTGTTTGGCTCTGTCTACTCTACGATCCCAAATTGCCCAAGCATCTGTATCTGTTCTAAAAAACCCATAGCTTTCGTGGCTGCTTTACGCTCGTTTGGTATTAAGCTGCTCCGTCCCGGAATCCTGGATAGTACTTGGCGTCGTGAATCCCGGAATATCCTACACTTCAACAGTATATGCATTACCGTCTGCCTGCCTTCTTCGCAGGCACACCGTGGGTCAGTGATCTCTGGGACCCTCTGATATAAGAAAATCCTCAGGTCTATCTTCTCTGTTCGCATTTGAATTGGCAGAGAGTTGTGTTGTTTGCTGCGCTTGTCATGTAAGTATAAGACTTTGTATGTTGGTTTAGGGGTGTATCTGTAGCTGGTTCTCCCCCTTGTTTCCGTGCCCCAGCTGTATTCCCATCCCTTTTGTGCCTTCTGCTTGATCCAGGTCTTGGGTGTGTTGCGTAGTGGGTATAGCAGGGCCGACTAACTCACAATCAAAAACATCCGAATCCGACCAAAAAGAAAACTTGAGAGATTAACTTCTAATATATGAAAATATAGCCAATAAGTACGATCATTTCCTTTAGCATTCCGAACATGACTATTTCTTAATTGCATCTGTAACACCGTTGAAGAACACAACCTGGACAGTGATATCATCTCTCAAGCGCCGGGAGAACGGCGAGTCTATAGCGAGCCGGCCTGCTATCATTTCATGATGATTCCCACCGAGCGAATTTCGCACCAAGTGAACAGCAGCATTGCTGTCCTGTACAATTGTTCTCTCCTTCATAAACGCCCAGGTCGTTCCATTCCACCATTCGGTGAAGTCAAAGGGTCCGTACGTCGGCTCTGCTATTTTGGTCTTCCTTTCCGAACCTTGAGATGTGGTCTGCAGCCATGTCGCAACTAGATCGACCGATTCCTGACTTGAGACTGATTCCCACAGACCATCTGTTGCAAGAATTAAAAAGTAAACCTTTTCAGGCTCAATCTTAGTGGTAGTTACAACTGGCTCAGCTGTTATGTATGGCGGTGTCTCGTACTTGTACTTGGGCGTTAGAAATCCGGGACCCATGAATCGCTTAGAAAAGTCTCTTTGCAACTCCATTGGCCACTTCCATTGCCCATCACCGAAAGTACGCGAGACCCCAAGGCCTAGAACACGGCCATTATTGATTATATCCTCTTCTTCCCCAGGGTGCTCTCGCCTAAGCCTTGCGATCTCCTCCCCATTCTTACCAGTCTGGTCTATAGATAGAGGAACTGCTTTCCAGCTGCCGTCTGCATCCAGTTGTCCGAGTACCGCTCTTGAATCGCCAGTACATGCCACATGCAATCTCCTTGTAGTAGGATCATATAAGGATAGCAGAGCACATGATCCAGCAAAGCCAGGTGCTATTTGCTGCATCTTCTCTGGTAGTGGCTGGACCCTTTCTGCGATGCTGAATGCTGTTTTCATGATTGAGTCGTCAGATTCACAAAGGCCTTTATGATCGCGTTTTGCATCGACTGCTCATCAGCCTCTCCGTTCAAGGGTCTCGTGACGTTGCTCAAGCTGCTTCGTACATACGATAGAAGCTGTTTCTCTAGCAAATCTGCCGTTTGCCATCCGGCATGCCCATCAAATACAGCCCAGGCCATCCAAGCAGAGTCGTCGTCGTTCCAAGGCGAGGCGTGACGACCATGGATGAACCGGTCCTCACAAGGACTATTCGAGGCTAGCTGAGCACCGTCATATCTATCGACGCCAGCGATTCTCCAGACCTTGTGAGAATATGCTGCTTGCGAAAGTCGTCGTGTTACTTCAGCTTTTGAAGCATCAGACCTAGCAGCCGTGGAGAGCTTGGGCAATGATTCCTCAAAACGTGGCACATCATCAAAGCCAGCTATTGAAAACCAAATACCCGATACTGTGATCACACCAGCAATTGAGACATATCCTAAGCGTTTTGCGGCGTTTGCTCTTACAGTCGAGCTCTTTAGTTGTGTGTAAAGACGGTTTTGTATCTGCGATATGCAGGATATACGCAATCGAGCTGTACGCAATATCGGCATTGTGGACATGAGTGTTGTCGGATAAGTGTCCTAAACTTTCATTCAATAACAGTAAGAGAGTTTGTAGACAAACATTGATGTTGAATAAGAACAAACAGTAAATAAACAAATACAACTTCATGCGGGTACGCGCATTAGCGTTGTAACGAAATGATACAACTTTACGGCTCCTTTCGGACTATTCGTGAGCGAAGCAGCTCCTCCTCTCTCTCAAGGCTGCTAGAACGATATTTCCTGATTGGAATTAGCCAAATCTACAACAAGGTGTTTCTAAGTTCGATAACTGCGTGAGTAACACTCTCAAACGTGATATATACAACTTATACTGTTCCAGCTTTTCTGTTAACAAAGTCGAGCAGTCGGATTCTGATTCATTAATATCATAATATATACGGTAATTCTATATCCACTAGATTAATTATTCAATAATAGAAATTCTCAAAGAAAAGAAGACTATATTCAAGATAATAGCAATGTTCGATATCTGAAATTAGAATATTAATAGAGTATAAGAGGATCCTTTTGAGATTTTATAGAATGAGAAGAGATTTATATAATATAGTACTATTAGATACCTAGATAGATTAATAGAGTATCTTTAATATGATTTACAGAGTAGGTTTGCTTAATAATAACAATTATAATGGGGACACTCATGGGTCAGTAGCTTTGGAAAGATCAACGGGGTCCTCGACTCTTGATCATCGCAATAACTTTTTTTTTCTTCCTCTGGCGATTATCTATCGTCTTGTCTCGTCTCATCTTTCTCAGGTTCTCTTATTACACACGCGTATAGGTTTCGATAAGAAAGATGAAACCTATATAAGTATATCTTGTCGATAGTCACAATCAGAAATCAGTCTCGCATATCGAGGGGTAATTCTCACTACTGTATACGTGTATTAGCAAGAAGTCTAAACAAGCAATTTATTTAGATATTTACTCGATATTAAGAAATCGAATTACAAATACCTACTAAGTAGACTAAATTCATTAATGGATCAATTATTAGCATCATTCCTTTAACAAAATCAAAATCAAAATCCGCCAAGATAAATAAGTGCGAATGCAGAAAAAGAAGGATAAAACACTTGCCCCACTATGACCCCCCCTCTTGCTACAAGACTTCAATACATTCAAACAACCCAACTGTGGCGGCAGCACATTGTCAATTCTCAAAGGTAACTAACTACCTACCTAGTAGTAATTCTTTCCTTCATTACATTATAGTTGATCTTCCAACAACTTTTCTCTTCCTTTCACATATTCTTGTTTTCAAGCTTAGATACTTTCTTTTCCTACACTTTACACTTCAAATCACTCGAGCATTCCTTTCAACATACATACATACATACATACATACATACGTACAACTCCTATTCAAAAAATGACAACTCGACCACCACTTTCAACAGTTCTTCCACCTCTCATCTGCGGTACTGCAACTTTCAATAATCAATATAATGCCGATCCCTTCAAACTCCCCACGAATGCCATCGTGCAAAGAGCTCTCGAATCCGGCGTGAATGCCTTCGATACCTCTCCCTACTATGGCCCCTCTGAAGAAATCCTCGGTATGTATATATTTCCTCTCGCCATCCCATCCTCCCCCAAACCACCATCTAACTTCTATTCCTCCCAGGCCGCGCCCTCCAACAACCACAAATCCTCGCCCACCACCCCCGCTCCAGCTACCGCCTCATAACAAAATGCGGACGCATCAGCAGTTCTGAATTCGACTATTCCCCCGCCTGGATCCAACACTCGATTTCGCGCTCCCTCACCCGCCTCCACACTTCCTACCTCGACGTCGTCTACCTCCACGACGTTGAATTTGTATCCGCCCCCGAAGTCCTCGAAGCCATAAAATGTCTGCGCGAACTCCAGGCCCAGGGCACCATCCACTACATAGGTATCTCGGGGTATCCCGTCCCCATCCTCTGTGATCTCGCCGAAATGATTTTGCACCAGACGGGAAGACCTCTAGATTGCGTAATGAGCTATGCGAATTTCACCATCCAGAATCACTCTTTATACACATCCGGGCTCGCGCGACTGCGTAAATCAGGCGTGGATTGCGTGCCCAATGCCTCGGTTCTGGGAATGGGACTTCTACGCAGCACAGGGGTGCCAAACAACGGGAAGGAGGATTGGCATCCGTCGCCTACGGAACTACGATCACGAGTGCAAAAAGCTGCGCGCTGGGTAGAGGAACGCGGTGAGAGATTAGAAGTTGTGGCTATACGGTGGGGACTGGAACGGTGGGCGCTAGATGGTAAAGTTGGGTCTGAACCCATTGGTGTGTCTGTAATGGGTGTGAGTAATATCGAAGAATTTGAGGAAACGCTGAGGGTGTGGAATAGCGTGTTGGATGGGATCCCTATTTCTGGACGACAAGTGACGGAATCGAAAAGACAATGGAGTTTGAAAAGGAGGGAAGAGGTCGAAGAGTTAGCGAAAGGGATTAGGGAGATTCTTGGGGATTATCGTGATTATGCGTGGGCGAGTCCTGGGGAGGGATTCGTGAATACGAAGGTTGTCAAAGGGGTTGTGGATGAAGTTGCGCCGATGGCCAGGGTCGAGACCGGTGCTGTTAATGGGGAAGAGAAGGCAGTTTTGATTTCCACGGTTAGGGACTTGGGAAAGGATAGTAGTAGACTCTGATTATCTACTGTAGTCTCTTTTTGGGTGGATATGATTTAGGAGAAAACAGGCACGCATAATATGATGAATGGATGGATAGATTGAATGAGCAATGGGTTGTTGCCTTCAATAATACTTCAATTTATTTTATGATTACTTGATGCAATCATCATACTCCTATCTAAGTTCAAAAAGTCCCTCTGATTATCTCTCTGTAATGTGTGAATAGTTGAATATCCAGGAACTTTTTTTATAAAAAGAAAATTGCCCGAAGATGATGAACCGCTAGTGACCAACGGCCAGAAATCAGAAATAGCATGTTGAAAGAGAAAGCTTTTGTTGAAAGGCGAGATTTCGTTTTCTTGATATCAGTGCTCTTAATATCCACGACATTCCCAGAAGCACCACTTCACAGATTGTACCGGGCAGTAAAAAACTCCATTGTACGCCATATTTCGCATATTTTCCCCAAAATTTTAACCGAGCACTTTTCGTTTGTCCAAACGTAAAAACTGCATACATCTAAGATGAATGCTTGCGGCGTTCCCGAACGGAATCGGCAAGTTGCTCGAGAACTTCGATGGTAGATTCCCAGTTGACACAAGCATCAGTAATACTGACACCCTTCTTGAGCCCGGCTGGGCCCTCGGCTGGTACCTTTTGGTTGCCTTCGTTGATGTTGGACTCGATCATGACACCGATGATGGATTTGTCACCAGCACGGATTTGGTCACCGACGACTTGGGCGACCTTGGGTTGATTTCGGTGGTCCTTGTTTGAGTTGCCTGGGTTTGTTAGCAAAATATTTATATGCATATGTATAGAGTAGACATGCCGTGAGAGCAATCAATCATGATAGCTTGCTTTTGACCCTTGTTGGTCAAAGTTTCCTTAGTGAGCTTAACGTTCTCAGCATCGAAGTTTGTACCCTTGGTACCACCACGTAAGATAACAAATCCGTGCTCATTTCCACTGGTTCTGGTAATAGCAGCCAGACCTTGTTTTGTAACACCCATGAAATGATGTTTAGCTGCCGCAGATCCAATGGCATCAATTGCAACAGTCAAGCTTCCATCGGTACCATTCTTGAATCCAACTGGGAAAGACAGACCTGATGCAAGCTCACGATGTAATTGTGATTCAGTGGTTCTTGCACCAATAGCACCGAGCGAGATCAAATCTGCGAGAAATTGTGGGGAGATGGTATCGAGCATTTCAGTTGCAATGGGCACACCGATGCTGGTGAGATCGCAGAAGAGTTGACGACTGATTCGTAGGCCCTTGTTGATCTTGAATGACTCATCAATATCTGGGTCATTGATCAAACCTTTCCATCCAACAGTTGTACGGGGCTTCTCGAGGTAGGCACGCATAATGATGCAAAGATCACTAGACAATTTATCGGCAAGATTCTTTAATTTTCCTGCGTACTCGATGGCGGTGGCTGGATCATGAAGTGAACAAGGTCCGACGACGACCAAAAGACGGTCAGATCTACCCATAATGATCTCGACAGCATCTCTTCGACCTTTAACGACGGTCTCAAGAGAATCGTTTGAAATGGGGATTTCGGAGAGGAGTAATTGAGGGGGGATCAAAGGATCTTGACCTAAGACTGTAAGATTGGTAAGAAGATCAGTATTTGTATTTGTAAAAGAGTAAATTTTTTGGAATATTTTGGCGGGGTCATACTTCGAGTATCATCAGCGACGAGGGGTTCAAAGTCAAGTTGAGGCATCTTGTGTATCTTGTGTATCTTGTGTATCTTGTTTGAATATGATATAAAAAGAGTTTGAAGAAGGAGGAAATGTGATGGATCTTATAGATCTTGTTTCTATGCTGATTTGACTTTTTTTATATCAACGGGTATGTATGCAATATTATAGACTTTATTTTGCTGCGAGTTATATTGAGTTGAGTGTGCTTCGTTGTCTGGCTGTTGTGTAAAGTGAGAGTGAAAAAGTTCATAAAGTTGCAAGCTTGGACCAATAACACCAATAACCCAATAAACCTGATGATGGTCCGATGTTCCGATCGGTTCTTCTCTTCTCCTTCGGCCAAAAAGAAAGCTCGGATTTGATATATATGGGTTTATTAATGAAAGAAAGTTTGCAACTCGGGAAGTTAAAAACTAAGGCTATTCCTGTTGTAGTTTACCATTAATGAGATAACAGCTTCTTGAATTCCCATCCCCCTTGATCAATTTATTTATCAGACAGATACTACCTATGATACTACCTATATACAATACCGGTAACAGTTTGAAAACCTCATCATTGAGTTCTAAATGTTCTAATTGATTTTACTACTTACTACCTTAAAGATCTTGGAAATTACCGCTCTTTAGGTATTGCTCATAACTGACTACCTTCGAGGCTTACAGCGTGGCCAGAGGGAAACCGAGAGAAAAGTGGTAGATAGTAGTACTGCAGTAGTAAAGTATTATGGATTCCCATCTATACGAACATTTCCATTTGTATAAAAGCAATTAGTAATACTTGAAACCATTGATGAATAGGTAAATCAGTTAAGTTGACTAAATGGGCTAAAGTCAGTCTCTTATCGGTAATCTTGTGTAATAAATAATCTAGTAGAGTTTTATACCAAAATCATTAACTATAATACTTATTCAATGAAAATGATGCAAGAGTATTGGCCGAATACCCCTGTTTTTCCTTATCGAGTAGCTGGCGATTTGCATACTTTCTGGCGACGACGAGTTATGAGTAAGATCGGATCCGATAAGGATGAAATCTTTTAACTTATTTTAGTTTAGCTTGATCAATTATGTACTTATTATTGTTACCCCAGTTATTTAGAAGAATCTCTAAACACCAAAAGTCCATGATGAAGCATTTATGAAACTCAACTATCTAAGTAATAAGTAACTTACTTACCAGTCAGTGACTTAGATTTACTATTCTTGTTCTAGATTAATGATAATTATTGAGTTGGAAAGATCTTTTCATTTCCTGGTCCTTCCTGTATTGTATGTACATTGATTGATTTGTCCTTTATCATTTATCATCGTAAATACAGTATCTTTGGTACAGCTGAATCCACTCCAGCCTCGCCACCTCCTTCTCAACCTTCTTGTTTGCACTTGCACGACAAAGTGTATGACTACAGTACCCTTCAAATCAATAAGATAATCTAGAGGATAAATCATCAATATGTTCGAACCACAATGGTCAAGTAGGAAGCGCGAAAGAGAAGATGAGAATGATTTTGGTACATCGGGCTTTGGTGCTCACAGAAGTGTAAGCACTGCAGCCACTTCCACTTCCACTTCCATTTCCACTTCCATTTCCACTTCAACTTATCGACAAAGACCTGAACATTAATGCATGAACTTGATTAGAAACGACACATAGCAAATCTACCACATCGAACCTCACCACATGCCAAACGTCAGGGTGCACACCCTTTTACCCTAAATCATTCCACCCCAGCACCCACTATCGCTCCCGCGGACTCGGACTCGGAGGGAACTTCCACCATTGCGGACCCGACAAACTCATTTTATTCATGGACCTCATCGCCATTGACAGCGGTCAAACAAAACCATGAAGACGATCAAATGCACAGTCAGAGCGAAACTTTTCTCTCGAGTCAAATGTCGGATGGACCAATTTATTCGGATGACTTCGATATGACTGATAGTGGTATGCATCTATCTCCCGGACCATTCCAGCTAGATCCCTCTATCACCCTAGCCAATCGAATTCCCACTCCAATCCACAGTTCATTCTCCGCCTATCTCCGACCAGATAAACCACTCCACCCCACTCTCTTAGAACCCAACCTCACCACCGACGAAGCATACATCGATCGTTTTCGTCGCGGTCGACGCCTCCCCAGTCCCATTAGTGAAGGTGAAATGAGCCCCAGCGTCATCGTCAACGGAATCAACGATATGCAAATGGAAGTCGAGCCTTCCTTTCCCTCGCCCGAATTCGATAAAGAAATTCCCACTCCCCATAAGAAAGGCCATACTCGTTCCAAACATAGCTTGCGGAACTGGAACGGATCCACTGGGGATCTTGCGGGCAACGTCAACGGGGTGGGAACGAAGAAAAGCTTTAGTATGGGATATCGGGCGGATTGTGAAAAGTGTCGGAATAAGGTTCCGGGACACTTTAGTCACATAATTACATATTGATTGATGGGTTATGTTATGCTAATGAAGGAACGGAATGAATGGGAATTGGGATGGGGGATCAATGGGCATGACTATTGGTGCTAGGTGAATTGGGTGATGATATTCCAAGAAAATTAATGGTTAGCTATTAGCGATAAGCTATTAGCGGTTAGCTACTCAGGGGGGCGTTTAGGGGTCTCGGATAAAAGTATACCTACGAACAACAGTGAATAAATATTGTTAGTATATTGTTAGTAATAATGAATATATACCCATCAACCTGACTACGTATTTACCTACCTACCTACCTATACCCATACTCACTCTTGCACCATCGAGTTTTACAAGTAAATTTGTAGATCACCAAGTCACTTCAACTTCAACTTCAACGTTTTCAATTTCAAAGTTTAAATATACCATCCCATCCCATCCCACACCAAAACCGAGTAAGCATTCAACCAGTCAACCTTTTTCAATATCCTCGAGTATTGTTTACGAGTAATATTTACAAGTAAAATTTACGGATCTTGTTTTAACTTGAGATGAAACCAAACAGGGAGAGAGAGAGAGAGAGAGAGAGAGAGAGAGAGAGGTGTGAGATTACAATAATACAATCCTTTTCGATATAGTATGGATATGATGTGGTAGGGTAAGGGTATGTATGGGTGGTGTGTTGTATATCTAAGACTGTGGATTGTACGAGTACCGGTAGATTGGATTCAAGAATTATGTAGTGAAGTGAAGTAGTGTATGATATTAGTGTATTATAAGATATGATATGAAATGATATGATATGATATGATACCTATACCTTATAGAGTATACATGACGGCTGGCTAACGGCTAACTGGCTAACTGGCTAATCAAATTAGCATTAGGGTTAGGATTAGGATTAGGATTATTGAATCATTTTACTCGTAGACGAATATTCATCGAGTCGAGTAACCTTACTATACTATACTAGTAATAGGTAGGTAGGTAGGCAAAAGAAAAGCACATAAATATAGTCGTGTCATGGGGGTTTTTGATGTTTTTTTTCTTGTATTTATTGTATTGTATTGTTATAATGAAAAAAAAGTCGTTACTCGTAATGAATAATGGTTTTATTTATTCATGTATTCATTTATTCATTCATGTATTCGTTTTTCTTAATAAAGTTCTATTTCCCCGAATCTAACCTATCTTACCGATCGACTCGGAGTAATATTGTATGTATGTATGTATGTATGTAAAGTGAGTATTGTAGTGCTAGTGCTATATGAATATGCTCGTAGGTACGAGTATACTATAATTAGTACGAGTATACCACTGACAAGTAAGAATAAGATAAGGAAGGTGGAAAAGAGTGCCTGCCGCTAAATTTATATAGTATAGTATAGTATAGTATATACCGGTAGTATATTACAATATAGGGTCGATGTTATGATGGTTACTTTTCGGTACGAGTGGTTTTAGTGTATGTATGCAATCTAGGCATCTGACGGTACCCTTATCAAATTGGGCCCCTACCCCATTCATGGGAAAAGGACCCTCCTATGGTAAGATTGATATGTATGATATATTCAGTAAAAACACAGATTTCATTTTCGGGCAGTTAGGTTTGGGTTTGGGGTTGGGGTTGGATTTGATTGGTTGGTTGTGGTAACCTTAATATGGGGTTGAATAAAATCTATTACTCGTATATCATCTATGAATTTGGTTTAGTTGATATTTGGGATGGAATTGGAAGGTAAGGATGTATAAGGGGATACTCGTATATGGATGTACAAAGAAGGGAAGGGTGAAGGGTATTAGATCATGATATTACAGTACTGTTTTGTATCATATACAGTATATACAGTGGCTCTGTTCGTGTAATCTATGATAGCTTTCTGCCTTTGGCGAATTCGCTCCCGAGGAAGTAGGCACATATACTAGTATACACAACCACATCAAGGCTGTTAGATAAACTAGCAATATATTTTTTTCTTTGAATTTCTTGACCATGCTCTTCTACGTGTGAATATGAGAGCATAGTAGCTTAGGAGTCTTTGGTGGTAGGTTAGTTAGTGTTGGGGAATATATTGAGGCGGGGTTGAGGTTTAGGTTTAGGTTTAGGTTTATTGGAAAATCTTGGATATGATCGTGGGGCATACCAAAGTGAAAGGCAATGCTAGAGTTGGAGGAGGTTGACTCGAATGTAAGATTACAAGTACAGATTGCTGCGGAAGTGGAAGTAGAGGTTGCAGGAGAATGGTGTAGTGACTGGTGGGCAGCGTTTGAAATTATCCCATCCTCCTCCTCTCCCATCCTATCCTAGGTCTAGGATGGAGCTCCTATATCTATTGATTTTATAGATATCCTCATCCTAGTAGAAGGATATAGTAGATATCACATGATTAATTTAATTACATACTCATCAATAAATCAGATGATATTATATAAAGATTATATAAAAATCATATGAAATATTGTCATTCTACTAGCTTCCATCCTATCCTAGACTGTATATATACCTACTATAGCCTCTGAATATCTTGAAACTCCTTATTCTGCCTAGCCTCATCCTTCCTATCCTTACCTAAAGGATAGGATAGGATGGGATATTTCAAACGCTGCTGGTGGGGAGGAGCTCTGTGGAAAGAACGTTCGTATACCGGTACATGGTGAATCGATTGGCGATGGATAGATTTATCAGAGCTGAATTGTGTATGAGGCTGGTACAATGATGCGAGGATATATGAAGAGTGTCCGTGAGTAGGTGTCGGCAATGATGTCAGGGGCTCGAACTAGTCTTCCTCTAGCTTCACACAAAATTTCACCTTTTATTTCTCATACCAAAGATCAGTACTATCACTACTACTACCACTACTACTACCCATTACATTTCTCATCCAAATCATATATTATATTGTCAAGTGCTCCCCTCATTGCTCTCCGGAACTAATACAAATACAAACCCAAACCCATCTCAATATCAATATCAACAACAATTATGTGATATTAAAAGGCCCCTGATTATCACATTATTAATCATAGACTTTAAATCCCCATTCCTACTCTCGATGATTACAAACTTTTACCCCGAGATTTGAGATTGTTAGAATAGATATACAATCCTAAATAACTTGATGTGGAAATAAGATGAAACAGAAAAGATTGTAGTATCAGAATTGTGATGTGAGTAGCTCTCTAGCCCAATAGTGATATAATACATACATATTTATTTGTACATCAAAATGGAAATTGATATTTGAGATAACCCTTTAGCACACACTCATCTAAAGCTTTGAGGAGGTTACTGTACTATGGAATAACTAGGAATAAGTATTCCTATCTAATTATCCGAGTCGTGCTTGAGAAAGACATTCCTGATGTGTAGACCAAGTACAGTAGCTCATCTCGAGATATGAATTCCGAAGTTCTAGTAGTATCTGAACCAGATATAATTCACTTGGTGTGCCAGTGAGGGTGAGAGATGATGATATTGAAGAATGAGATCACGCATGTAGAAGTGACCTATTATTTGTTAACTTATATACAATTAGATTTTCTATTTTAACAATCCTTCTTTCAAGCTTAAATTCGAAAAAAAACGGAATTACTCATTATATGCTACTCAAGATATTAGAAGATTACCAATCTCTCGGACATTATATCTGTTTATAATATATACATAATATATTAAATCGACATAAATCAGAAGCAATTGTGCTGTCAGGATTTGGTTTCCCCTCTCCTCTCCTTCCTTCTCTTTCCAAAAAAGAAGATAGAGATAGAGGTGCACCCGGGCCTCAACGCAAGTCAACAGTATCTACATAATATTCGCACTTAATTGGACAGCCAGCACGAGTGAATTAGATATGTATTATCTCCTTGATATGATATTTCCCGCAACCGATCAGATGTCGCCTATTTTTGTACAACAAGTAATGAGTTATTAGGGAGAGGCATATTAACGGTATCTAATTTATACTTGTATAGTACTCTACCATATCGATGACTTTATTTAAGCTTAAAGTTGATTTAAGTTGATCACAAGTTCGCCCGCGAGTACAAGTATAGTGTTCATCTACATCTACAGAGTTTTCTTAAATCAAACCCATGCTAATAACATTATAACAGTATCTGAGTAACTAACAATTGTAATAGCAGCAAAACGTGAATAGAACACCAAAGATACATAATACAAATCCAATGAATTTAAAAAGATCCCACAAACTAATACCTTCCTGAATCCTCATCTCACTTTCCCCCCATCCCCTCCCTCAAAAGATACAAAGAACTATATAAATACGAACTTCAAAGCTAGTACCACCCTGTTTTCCCTCCAAAAACGTCACACTAGCACTTTGCACCCTAGGAGACTAAGTATATAGTAATTAGAGTACTCGTAGTTGAAAAACAAGTATTTTTATACTTCGCATAAATAGTACAGTACATGGCCGGCCTCCTTAGCGAAGCGAGAACTACAGTACTCTAGCGAGTTGTTGGTCCCACTTACAACATAGAAAATGGGATGGCTTAGTACAAGTCAAAATACTGGATTGTAGAGAAACAATTCATTCAATTTTGTACTTGAGTTGAGTTGAGTGAAACGATTTAAAAAAATTTGAGATGGTTAGTCCCATAGATAGTAATTATGGGCTATAAAAGTCTTCACTCGAGAGGCGAAGAGGCGGAGGAAATATGTTTATGGTGTTTATTGTCAATGGGCAAAGTACTAGTAACCTATACCACAATAAATACTTAGATAGACCAAGTTGATTATGACTTTACTACGAGTACTACCACTACTATACCACAATAAACGATAGAGATTTAATACTGCATGAACTAATAAATACCAAAAGGTGAGTCAAAAGGGAAAACATGATGCACTATTATCAAGAAGTACCATGCCTGCCATTAAGATAGGGTATCAAAATGTAAATATTCAATCTAATTCATCACGAAGACTCTGCCATAATAAGTCCCACAGTCGTCCTTAAAGCTCCTAATGGCCCCTTTTCCTTGATCAATCTCGCGAACATATCTTTGATCTTACTCAGACTATTGCGATCGTCTTGTGTATGCCCTGCATACATGTTAGTATCTTCTATTCATGCACGAAATCTTTTGGAAATCGACACTTACAACTACTCGGCAAGTCTAGATCAACATCCAAACTACTCTCCACATCACCTATCCAGTCAAAGCCAATCCTCCACCCAACTCGAATCTCAACATCATCTCCATTTATACTCATACTCGTCCTTCCCATCTGACGGTATAAATCTTTTCGCGTCCATTTTTTGGAACTTTCTTCCTCGTCATCGCCGCCCTCATCATCTTCAACAGCCCTTCTCTTCCTTTTCTTTTTCGCATGTTTCTCCATACTTTTCCTCCTCGTTTCCAAGGTTCCAAATTCTCTTTCGGCATCACACCAAAACTTTGCTCGTGCTACGGAGACTTCGGTCCATCTCCCCATTGCCCAGCACACTGTACCGATATCTTTCCCGAGTGGCCCTCTGTTGCTTGTTCGTCGTCGGACAAATGGTCCGAGTTCAGGTTCAGCGTTAGGATCTAATGAGTCCACGTTGAGTGACGATATTGTCAGAGATGATGTATCAACGACCATGGAAAGACGTGCGCTGAAAAGTCCAGAAGGATGAGATGCGGATATTCGATGGTGTTGAAGAGTCGGGATGGGAATTTCCAAAGCTGATTCATTGGGCGAAATGGGTTTAGGTGGAAGGAGAGTAATGGTAGATGTGTATGTCAAATGACTGAAAAGTTGCAAGTGTGGAAGTGGATCATTGAGTGCTATAGGTAGGTTAGACGGAAGAGGTTTATCGATTGGTGGTACAGCTGTCTGTCGGGCTTTACGTCGTCCAGAGAATGGCAAAAACAGATTAGTAGCTTTCAATGCACTTATGGGCTCTGGTTTTCTCTCTTGTTTCTCGGGCGCAGTTGATCGTAAAAGCAGATCTAGTATCTCTTCCGGGTTTGATGCTCTTGCCGGTTTTGAACCTTTAGACTCGTGATGTAGACGTATCCTCTCGTTTTCTTTATTTGCTAAACTAACATCGGCTTGCAATTGTTGCAATTCTTTAAGAAGATCATCTCGGACTTTCTTCTTTGCTGCATGTGGATCATGCGGGACAGAAAACCTAGCCGACTTTCGTCTCTTAGCGGGTGGTTTCGAGAGTGCTTTTACTTCTGGAAAAAGTTCTGCACGTGGCTTTAATGGAGATGACCTCATCCTTGCGCCGAGTGCCTTATTCCTCCTGGCAGTCTTGCTTGGGCTGTTGTGAATCCCAGCTGGGGGTGTTGTAACGACTGGATCTGCAAATCCTCGTTGTATAGGTGTCGGCGGCAGTTCTAGTTCTTCTGGTGCTGTGGCTTGCTGGGGCCTTTTAGATGGAGATAAAAATGACTTTTCAGATTGTGGGAACAATGGTCGTTGTGCTGGTTTGGACAAGGATAATTGCCGCGCTTTACGTCGAGTAGGAGAGTCATCACTCATCAAAGGATTCATGTCATCGAACTGTTGAAGCTCAGGAATCTGAGGTCTATCCTCTAACTCTTGTTGCTGAGGTACATTGATTACAAAGGGGCCATTTGCTTGCAATGTACGTGTTTGAGGTAGTATAGGATCGCTTGGCGTCGTGGAGATAACTTCATCTGCTGGTTGCAAGTCAAGATCAATATTTTCCTCTTCCTCTGAAACTTGAGGGGGGACGACAGGACTCGCAGGCATGACAGGTTCTGCGACTTGTGGACCTGGAACATCAATAGACCCAAACCCTTGAGAAGAACGAAGCCGGCTTGAACTTCTGCTTCTGATAGCAACCTCTTCTGATGCCCTGAGATACGGCTCTAGAGCTTGAACAGGTACTGGATCCTTTGGTGTTGTTGAAGCATATACAGGCGTCGGATCATTTGGTGTTGTTGAAGGATACACAGGGATCGGATCATTTGGTGTAGTAGATGCACGTAAAGGTACTGGATCTTTTGGCGTAGTAGAAACAGGCTCATCCATCTCTAACGATATTTGCGGCACAACAATTTCTGGAGCTGGTACTGCAGCAGACGGTGATCTTCTCAGCCCAGTCTTCTTGAAAGGATTGATGTCATCGTGCGATTGTTCTTCTTGCGAGGCTGCCATAGGCTGGCTGCTTTGTCCTGGTATGGGCGACCGTCTCAATCCCGTCTTTTTAAAGGGATTGGCAATGCCCTGGATATTCTCGAATTCGGCCGCGGGCTTGAAATTGCTTCTTGGGGTTTCCGATGCGATTGGCGGTCGTTTGGTTGGAGATCTTGATAATCTCCTCGGTTTCGATGCCATTCCACCTCCCACCGACCGCGCTCTTGTGGGTGTGCGTGTGATTGCATCATCTCTTCCCTCTGTTGTCGATCCCAAGATTGGCCGTTTTGCACCACTGGTGACACTCCGCCCCCTTTCTCCTTGCGGTGTATTCCCTAAAGCCCTATCAAAAACATCTTGTACTCTCCCTCTACTCGGAGACCTGCCAACTTCAGGTCCTGTCGAAGTAGCTCTCGCGAGTAATTGTGGATTATGGCGCGACAGACTGGCTTTCGTTGGAGAGGCAAATGATGGATAACGCGCCGATGATTGTGTAGGAACCGGAATGCGACTTGGAGTTGGAGGAACGTCGTTAGCGGCCGGGATTGGAGTCTTCGAACGACGTGAGGGGGTATTATCTGCCATATCGCCGCAATATTCTTACACTATCCCATTGTCTGTCGAGTGAGTGGGCATGTATTGTTGTGGAGTGATGTTTACTAAGTTTGGAATCGCGTGTTGGAAGACGCGACGAGAGGGGCTTCGCGAGAACAAGATTCACTCAGTACTTCACTATAAACACGAATCTTGGACCGAAAAGTCAAAATTAGACAAACTTCTATGGATTTAAAGTTTTTTTTAGACAAATCCATTTATCTTTCTAGCAAATGCGATAACTATACTCAACAAAGTTTGCCATTTAAAGTTTAACACCACTCCAGATGCTGACCATTCCAAGTCGCAACAATGACGTTCCTCCAAAACTCTCCGAACATTCATGCCGAAAATAAATAATGCGCGCGCCTCTCACTTCTACACCCAAAATCCAACACACCTAAAAACCTCACAACCCTTCTAATGATTTCACGATAGCATAAACCTTACAAGTTACTCTATAGAGTACAATATACCTATAAACATGGAGCACAGAACTCTCCTCCGATTATCTCAACGCCTCAAACTCCCCCCCTCAGTCCGATACATCCCCTCTTTTGCACGCCACGAATCCACGTCTAATAAGCCTGTTCCTTCTACCCGCCAGGCCCACCCTCAAGGCGACTACTACGCCTTGCTCCTATCCTCCTCCTCTTCTCCCTCCCCGAAATCATCATCCGCGCCCCCCACCACCGCCTCCTCCTCAAACCCACCTATAACCGCATCTACATCTCCCGAACCCTCCCCCGACCCCGCCATTCTCTTCACCTCGCGCCTCTCTTCCCCCCTCGAACGACGCACCGAGATCCTCCGCCAAAGCCAGCCCATATCCCAGATACACGTCCCGCCACGCCCCGAAGAACCCGACAACTGTTGCATGAGTGGCTGCGTAAACTGCGTCTGGGACAGTTATCGGGACGAGGTTGAGGAGTGGGCTGCTGCGAAGAAGGAGGCGGATAGGGCTTTGAGGCAGGAACGGAAGAAGAGGGATATGAGGGGGGCAGCAGAGGCTGCTACGAGTGTGGATGATGATGGGAAGGAGAATGGGGATGATTTGTTTGAGGGGGTGCCGGTGGGGATAAGGGCTTTTATGGAGCAGGAAAAGAGGTTGAAGGAGAAGCATCAGAGGGAAGGTACAGTGGGGTGATGGATTTGAGGAAGAGGGGGGTAGAGGAGTCTACATATATTTGCGCATAGAGGTGATCGGCTTCCGGTGGCTTGGATGCCGTCAAATAGAAGAACAAGAAGAACAAAGAGTACCAGAAGGGTGTTGATACAGTTAAAGCGGATAAAGATGCTTTCAAAGAGCATCACAGAGAGAGACCTGGAGTATTCAAAGCGTAGAAGTATAGGGGATTGTGGTATATTTCATCGGCGTCTGTATATCATAATGTAGATAAAAAGGTTAAACCATGGGTATGGTTTTGTAGAACACGATCTTCACTTTCCCTCAGCACCATAACGAATAGCACACCAGTGTAAAGAATATCCATCAATGATTCGACACATATACTCCATTCAATCCACCATCCAACTCCGACCAACTGCCAATAAGACCTTCAATATCCGGTTCGCATTCCCCTCTCCTCATCTCAAAGTGCGTCGTCCATCTCCATCTTCATCTAATCGACATCCACCCCTTTGGTCCTAAGATCTTTCCTTGCCAACTCAATCTCCCCCATCAACTCCGCATGCGCCTTCGGCACATCATTAAACGTAAAAACGCCATATCCCAACTTCCCCAGAAGATACGCTCCGAACGAGACCAATACCCAGAATGGCAACTATTTCCGCAGAAAACAGACCAAGTCAGCGATAATATTCTTGATGTGAGCGACGATCGATATGGTGGCTATGGATTTGATGGAGCCATCACGACGCGAGAATAAGGTCGACGAGGGAGACGGGGGTGGAGGGAAGGGAAAGGATTCGTATGTCCAATCACCTAGCGATGGGCAAAGAGGAACTTTCTCCCACTCCTCGGGCATGGGATCGTCATCGGGAATGGGAAGGGAGGTAATGGGTATGGTACAAGTAGCCATATCCTTCTTTCCCTCGGTGCGTGTTCGTCAAGGGAAAGAGGAAGAGAGGAATAGAAGATGTGAAAAAAGCAACATAAGATACACAAAACGTACCACAGGAACAACCTCCTCCGAAATCTTTCCAGGCAGGGGAATTAACTCCAAGTAAACCGCCAAGTATAACTAAGTAAGATTCCCGAATCAGCATTCATTCATTCTTTAAATTTCCTCCTTCCCATCCCATCTTGCCCTAAATAGGCAAATAGGTCTGCATCTCCCATCAATCGTAAACATCATACACGATGTGTTTGCACATCGGATACATCGTATACATCGTGTAAATTTGCACGTAAAAACCCAACAACACAACAACACAACAACACACAACACACAAGCAGCAAAAAAAAATTGACACCACCAAACGCAGACCACACATACCGAAGTGACAAGTAAGCCAATAGAGATAGTTTGCTGAGCGCGCGTCATCTTTGCGATTCCCGGGTGCGATTGCTCAGGTTCGGGGGGTGAGGTATTTTATAAGGTTAGGGTTGCGGTGTATGCGATGCGCGTGTGAGTTGGCAGATGCTCAAGGGTGGGCAAAGGAGCGTGGTTCGTAGGGAAAGGGAAAAGTGGTGGTTTGGCCTTTCTTTCGGGATTGGGTTGATTTGAGGACAGCTGGAGCTCGTCTGTCGGTCGCGATTGGATTGAGCGGCCCCGGGAATTTAGAGCCGCGGCGAGAGTGTCACGTGTCGCTTGTGGAGAATACTCCCTCCTTTTTTCCTCAAGGTTCTTTTCTCAAATTTATGGGGATGCATATTGGGACGAGTAAATCATTTGAAGAGCTTGAATTTATTACATCTAGTCCGTGAGGACAATCTTGATTACAAAACTATACGATATATGATAACCAATTCCATTCCATCCCATCCCCATCCGCATGGGAAACATACTCCTCCCTCTCGGTATCATTCAACGCCCAGCTAATCACCCTAATATTAACCAATGGAGCCAAAAATTAATTTAATCAACATCCGCCGGACTAGTTTCCTCTGCAGATGCCTCTGCAGAAGGAATTCTTTCTCTCAGCCATGCAAGGGTGGCTTCCGTACCTTTCTCCAGAATTGTGTATTTTGGCACACGGAAACGATTCCCAGTGACATCTAGAGTCTGTAGCCCATCAGGTCCACCCAAAAGCCCGATACGCGAGTTCAAGCTATTTATCTCATTGCTGCTGCAGTCCAAAGTTCTCAAGCCCCGGACGGCTTCGGGCATTAACTCACGAATTGTATTGTTCGATGCCATAAGGAATATCAAGCTCGGGAAATGGGGTCTTAGGACAGGTAGCGAGATTAGGCGATTGAAACTTATATCAAGCTTCTCTAACTTAGGAGCTTGTAAATGTTGTATTAGTGGTTGCAGGGAATGGAAAGTATTGGAGCTAAGGTTCAATTCCTTCAATACAGGTAGATCTAGGTTGTCCTTCAGGAACGTGTCGTTTGTCAACTCGTTGTGAGCAATACTCAAGGAGGTGAGAGTGGATGCAAAGAAAGCAATAGAGGTAGGTATCTCTTTGAATTGATTATGTTGTAAGTGTAAGATTCTGATTGTATCGTGTGTAGCAACTTCTGCAGCTAGCACTGGATTGAGGGAGTGTGAAGTTGTGTTGGATCGATCAAGAATTCCTCCCGTTTGGACGGGCCAATGAGAAGACGATGGCCGACTTGATGTGCTTGGAGTGCTTGGCTCAGACAAAAAACCATCTTTCTCTTGCTCGGCTGGTGCAATTCGAGCTCGCAGAGCATTTTTCAGATCTTCGGTGGACATTGCAGAGAATTTTCTTTCTCTTAGAGGATTCCCGCTTATGCGGAAGATGTTGAGACTTTTCATTGCACCAATTCTGTCATCTAAAACCTTGATATTGTTACCGCTGAAATTGACACTTTTCACCTTGAGCAAATCGACGAAGCCAGGCGGTAGCTCAGAAAGGTTGTTGTCCTCGGCTGCAATTGTACGTAAAGATACCCAGGAAACCAAATCGGGGAGACTTGCAATGCGGTTTGAGGAGCAGCTCAACTGATGAAGTGAAGGGAGGTCGAGCTCAGATTCACACAGAGCAGTAATAGCATTACTCGTGACATCCAGAACTTGAAGTTGCGATAACCTTTCCACGGCTCCCGTAATAAGAGTACCAGCGAGGCCATTCTTGACAGCTATAAGCTCGGCAAGAGGTAGACGGCTTAGAATCTCAAAAGGCAATGATTGGAACCTATTTTCGGTGATATTGAGAACCCTCAGTCGTCCTAATTGTACGAAAGTGTCCGGGAATGTGTCAAGAGCGTTTCGTTGTATGTCTAGAACCTCGAGATTTGTTAAGCTTTCTACGTTTGAACTTAGAGTCCCACAGAGTCCGTTGCCTGCTATTTTGAGATCCCGTAGAGATATAATCTGTGTAATGACTTGGAGGCATTCATTGCCTAATTTGTTGTTTGACTGTTGAGTATTAGTAATCAATTATTCGATATAATATTGTAAGTTGATTGAATTTACCAGATTCAAAGTTGTCAACAGCTCAAGTCTACGTAGACCCATAGGAATCTCTTTCAAGATATTACCGTGTAGGTCCAATGTCTCAAGACCGCCAAATTGGTTACCCATGAACTCATCATCTTCCATGGCCTCACGTGGGTCGACATCCGGGAAAATGTTCTCATCAAGCTTTTCAAACTCATTGTCAGCTGCAATGAATCTTGTTAAATCGACAGCTTCGGCCCATGATCCACCCTGATCTCCGAGTGCATCGAAATTGTACATGGTCATAACCTCCTCGGGCATTTCTTTGAGACCCATAGCAGCGACATTGAGCCGTCCATCGGTTCGTGCAGCAGCAATACGTTTGCGTAGGAGGCCTTTGCTGGCGTTTGGATCAACTCCCTGATTAAAAGGATCATCTGAAAGACCAAAATTGAATGACGCTGTGGGAATTACAGGTGCTTCTTCATGGTTGCTTGCGGCACTTGTGACTACTGCCGCTCGCTTTGCAGCTTTAGCTTTCATGATTTGGTCTCTAAGCGACGAGGAAGACTTTGGCACTGCCGACTCTCCCGTTTCATCGGAACTCAAAGCAACTTCGCTGGGAGCCGATGTCACAGATCTGTGCGGAATATTCTTGGAGTTCATTGACTTCTTCCCGTTGACAGATCCCATGCTGTCCTTGTCGAACGGCTTATCTACATAATCTTCCGTAGGAGCCGATGTGACCGATTTGGAGGGAATGTCCTTGAAGTTCATCGACTTCTTCCTAGTAACAAAGCTAACGCTGTCCGCATCGAATGAATGATCCATTGAAGGCATTGAGGGTTTGCGAAACAGACCAGTAATCGAGGCTCGCTCCTTTACGGATCGTGCGCTGAATGTCTTGCTACCAGATTTGATCGTGGGAAGCTTTTCTGTTTTTACCGGACTTGGAGATCTTTGTAAGGCATTGCCGGGTGATGGAAGCTGCGCTATGCTTCCGGGGCTGAAGCTGCTTCGAACCGTTGGTGTCTTAAGTGTCTTTACAGGACTTGGTCGTTTCATTGGTGTGGAAGCCTTATAACTTGTGGGTGGGGGTCGGAAGGTACCCGAAGATGATCGGAAGTCAGTAATTGATTGCCCAGAGTCTGCACTTGATGTCGGTCTTGAGCTGGCAGATCGGCGGGAAGGTGGTCTCATAGACCCATCATTTTGGTAACTAGACCCGGGTCTGGATGATGAGCTCGCACGAGATACGGAGCGTGGAGGAGCCTGAGAATTGAAAAAGTTCGACTGTCTCCTTCGAACCGCTGGCGATGGGGGAATATGCTGTAGTGTTTCCATTGTTCGCTCGGATAAGGAGGGTCGAGACGACGAGCTCCCACTGAATCCCTCTTCTTCATCAGATATGACGGGAGAGAATCTGTGCCCCTTCACATCCTCCTCCCTCGAAGTTGGCCGAAATTGTTCTTGGTCGACTATTGGAGGCTTTTGAAAGGTATTGTTGCTTGGCTTGCGCTGTATTGGTCGCGGGGGTAGGCGACTAGCAGCAGGTGCTATGATACGTTGTCTCGAAGGTGTTGATGCCGATAAGTGATCTCTTGATGGGGCGCTTCGTAAACGTGGGTTGACGATAGTATTCGTAGGTCGGGAAGGCTGCTGCTGCTGCTGCAAGTTTCCTCTTGAGGCCGATGGTAGTGGAAGACGTGAAGGCCTAGGTAGACCAGATGGCCTTGGTTTATTGACCGTAGTGTTGTCCATGATTGCGATTATGCTCGAGAAAGCAGCGTTATTTTTCAATTATTAATCATACCTTGCCGGAGCTTCATGAATTCTCAAAAACACGGAGACGATGCTCGAAGTAAACAAACGCGGTTTCCTTGTAAACAGGCCAAGGCTTTACAGGAAAGAAAAGGAAAGGAAAGGGGGAACCAAAGTCTTAACTACCTTCTCTGTATCACACAAAAGGGACCTAGTTATTTCGAAAGTAAAAGAGACTTTCTTTCCCTTGATGGGATAGATAATTAATTGTGTGACCGTGTCAAGAGCTGCTATTAAAGCGGATCTCTTATTCGAATCTCATTTCCCAGTCGCCCGCCATAGATTATTACCTGAAGGGGGTATTTATTATTTATCATCGATTAGGAGAACTGGTGATCTGGTGCCAGGTTGCTGGTGTGGGGGTGTTATTTGTTGATTTGGGTTTGTTATTTGCTGTTATTTGTTGTTTTTTTGCACCACAAGCAAGTTCTCATTACAGAATCACAGGGGTTCTTTGAAATCAATATTTAATATTTAGGCTTTGCTTTACTGTATGGAGTACCTCCAATAGTTCATTAGGCATGCATAGGTACCTACCTACCTAGTACATAAATAGTATATCAATGATTGTCCGAGCTCAGTTGCTAGGTATATATATAATAAAATACCGGTACTGTAGCAACTTAGGTATCTCCTGTTAATAAATATAAGAACAGATCTCTAAACAAACCAATGTCTTGATTCTCATAGTATCTAAATATTTATAAAAATACTTATAGATTGTTGTCACTATTCCTATATAATATACCAGTATATCCATCCATAAGATCTCCCTACCGGCTAGTTCTTTTCTTTTCATTTCCTTTTCCTCTTCAGAAACTTTACCCCACATGACTATCACCTTAGCAACCAAGCTATCTTTATCTCTATCTTTGCAAAGCGTCGCATCCCATTCGATC
The DNA here is from genome assembly GCA_000503235.1 of Sclerotinia borealis F-4128. Taxonomy (NCBI): domain Eukaryota; kingdom Fungi; phylum Ascomycota; class Leotiomycetes; order Helotiales; family Sclerotiniaceae; genus Sclerotinia; species Sclerotinia borealis. The sequence goes on from KI628562.1 coordinate 174,711, forward strand.
ATCACCTCGTTTTTCACAACTTTAGTCTGCAACATAACAGCATATAATAAGCATATATCATTCATTTTCAATATACATTGCAATTTTAAAAGCACCTTCACATTGATTCTACTTCTTTCAGTATCACATTTGCTACCCCAACATACCAACATAAATTACATCACAAGTAGAAACTTTGCAAACGAATAAATCATAATATCACCACCTGCCTTTCCTCAAACTGGTGCACCCTATCCACGGTATCTATTCATCTGCGAACTTCAAGGGGAAAGTGAGCGGGTCATTCTGCAGAGTTGAACAAGTTTACAGATCTACCTTGGTGAAGGATTGGAATTGTAATGCATCATGGGTTGTTCATCTGCTCACATTTGCTAATATTTCATAAGATATTATCCTCTATCGAAGATCAGTATCAATGGCTTCTTTTAGCTCATGCGACGATATGTCAACTCCAGTCGATGGTCATGCCGCCCTTCAACTTCACAAGCCAATCCCTGCGCAAGATGAACCCCCAAAAGATGAATCCCCACAAGATGAACACCCGGATCACTTGTCTTCAGTGTCCCTCTTGTTAGCTAGCAATTCTCAAGGAAGTATCAGAGAATCTACTTTAGATGTCTCTTTAGGAGACATTGTGAGACATCATCGATTTGGTGACCATAAGTCATCATCAATGACCCCTCCACCATCATCCCAAATGTCAAACATTCGTCAATCGCTCCCAATTCCAAGAACCGCAACAAGGACAACAACACCATCTATTCTTGACTCTCCGCCCAGTACGAACTCGAACGGAATTAAAGCAGCTTCTATTCCTGGTATTACTCGCCCACCGACTACTAAGGAGATTGCCGAGGCTTCTACAGAAGAGAAGACAGAAATGATACACAGGTTGATTGCCGATAATAACGAGCTGGACAACGCATTTCGAGAATCTCGCATGGAACAGGCACACTACAAGTTGCAAAATACACTCCTGTCCTTAGAGTCTGAAGAAGCTATCAAGCATTTGGAGGCAGAGCATGAATTGACTCGTCGGGAGGTCCAAGTCCTGCAATTTGCATACCAGGGACGATCTGACCCCTATGCACCAAGTCCTGAGTATGTACTAAGGCTCAAAGCTATCTGCAAGACCCTAGAGATAGATAACGAAACTGCCAAACGTCGTCTTGAAAGAGCCAAGAAGGTAATAGAGGCAAAGGACGATCAACTGGAGGCTGCTAAAGATATAAATGATCGTCTCACGCAGCGTATACGCGAGAATAGAGAGCACATCAACATCATGCGTAGCCCAGGTGGTATGTTTCATGTTTCTACGCCGAAGCTCTCACACAACAGTTACCCGGCTACCCCACAACAATATCGCAGAACACCACATCGCACCCCGATAACTGGTCGCTCGATCCGTGAATCTCGCGAACATGCCCAAGACCCTGGATTTGCTGCTCTCTTAGCTGCCGCTCACCAGGAGAACAATAGTGCACCGTCCACTCCTCTCATCCGTCAACGCCCTGGTCCACTCACTCCAATAAATAGGCACAGTCGTGGCGTTCAATCCCTCTCTTCATTGCCTACTACACCTCCCTCAGCTCGCCCAGACACTGCCAACTCGACACTTCTTCCTTCGGCGCAATTCATCCCACACAGTACCGCTCGATCAGCTTACACCAACCGCGCCCCAAATGTCGCACCTCGCCAACGTCGACGTGAAAGTCGCGACAGCACTATTTCAGCTGAGGATGTTGAGGACTTTAATCAAGCTAGGTTCGAAGAACGTCGACGTGGAGAAAGTGAGGATATCCAAGAGAGCCAGGCCGCCCAAAGCGCAAATGCAATGCTGCGTGCTGATCCTCACGAATCAATCGAGGTTGCAGGTTCTAGAACCAGTACTCCAAATCCCGTTACAGCAAAGAGTGAACTTTTACAGTCAAGAATATGGGCAACTGTCACTAAGCCAGTGGCTGAAAAGAGAAAATGCGAAGATCATTATGGTGTCGATCATTCTAACAAGAAACCTAGAGCTTCTGAGCCTATTGGCCTCGGTATTGGTTACGAGGCATCCCGAGTTTAAGGTCTACTTTTGTACATCTCTTCATTTCGTGAGAGGTCATTTTTCTTGGCGATTTCATCTATGACAGATAACATGGACAGCTATTCTCATCACCCCATCATTCCATGCTTCTCTTAGATAGACTGCATCAAGGGAAGACTAACGTATCATCATGAACACCACTTACAAGCCAAATATTTTTTATATCTATCTCATTTATTTACCTTTTTCATTAGTCTGATGTGGAGTGTCAGCGTGCTGAGAGAGATCTGACGGAGGCGTGGTCAGCTCTAGAACAGAAGGATTCCTGTGTTGACCTTTTAAATAATACCCAAGGAGTGCGAAGGAAGCATGTTCACCCAGAACCACTGTCTCCTAACGATTAGCAGGCATTGCGTGGTATTTGGCAATGAGTCGAAAATTTTGGGTGAAGCAAAGAATCTTTTAGCGAATATTTACCAAGTTTTGAATAGATGATGATGATCGATCAATGCCTTCAAAAGAAAATGTGTGACTTTCCTACCAATTAAATATTGATGGCCTGCATTCATTCTAACCTAACCTCACATTATGTATTCGTCTCTTGTAATACGGCTGCCTTGGGGTCAAAATGTTAGCGTACAAGCACGCGTCAATATGTCTCCAACGCCTCCTCCAAGTCATGGGTTGTATGCGTAAATATCATGCTGACAAACAGTGGTATCTGAAAGCTTATACTAATGTTCAACATTTACATAGGAATAAGGATGCTTTCCGGGGACCTTGATATGGCCACATTTCATGGATTCTACCAGGGGTTGCGATAATGAAAGTCTCTGAATTTGTATGAAGTTTTGAACATTGATTATCAAGTAGAGTCTTTTATCGGCAGGCATTAATTTCTGTCACAGACTCACAGATGTTCTTTCGGTGATAAACAACTGAATCTACACCACCAATTAGATAGAAGTACTCGTAGTGAATATCAATTTTTGTCAGCAATCCCAATTCTACTTTGTCGACTTTTCCTCCCTCATTACATTATACACATACAATTCAAACCATAGATATATAATTCCAGCTTTTAATACATCTTCGTAAAGTTGTTGTTGTATCTCAGTCTAGACGCTCAACCAGAAACTTATACCGGTACTGTAGTACCCCTATTTCCGTGAAAAGTATACGTCAAAATAGAGTGAGTGTCCGCTATCTATCTTCCTTGTCAACGCCCACTTTTTCCCGCTGGTATCCTTCGACACACTGTTTATCATCTTCTAAACCTACAAAAGCATATTAAAGGGTATAAAACAAGCCTTCTGTGTCCAGAACCTTGTATCTCGTGTTGCTGTATCACTTGTTTCTTCTATCGGTATCCGATTGCGAACGAGTTTGTGGCGCAGTATTTCTTGGCTCTACGTAACCCAAGCCCCGGGCTATATTTACGACTTGTCAGATTGCAAGATATGGGCGGTGATTCTACGAATGAGACGGGCGTTATCGATCCGATGAGTTTCTTCGATGAGGACTCAAATACGAGGGCCACTCTCGCGTCATTTGAGGATGGCAAGGAGAAGTATAAGCAGTTAACTGAGGAGGAGCAGAAAAATATGTCGAAATCTATTGCGGACATCTTTAACTTGAAGGAGGAAGCTGAGAATAGGGAAGATGTAGATATGGATGACGATGCTGAAGAGGTGGTGGATGTAGAGGACAGGGAGAGGAGGACGGAGAGATTGAAGGGGGCACTGGGAATATTGGCGCAGTTATGGTGGCAAGATTCGGTTTTCATCAATGAGGCTGCGGAGAAATTGGCGGATGGGAGTAGAGATGGTAAGTTAATTTTCTGAGTTGAAGAACCATTCCACAAAGTGGGATTCTCGGTCTCACGTGGCCAAGTAGCTAGCTACTGTGTGTTCATCGGACGGACAACTCTTTGAACGTGCATTCGGTGACCGAAACCCATTCTAATTTGGAAATAGCTAAATGGCGAGTGCCTCTTGGAGACTCTGGTATTTTGAATTTCTTTCTTGAAATATTGAATGCACATACTTTACGCCATGCCCTTAGACTTCAAATATTGCGATTGGTGGGAAACTCTTGCGCAGATACAGGTAAGTAAGCCAGCCCTTGCTTTATATTCTCACGATAGTAATATTGAGGTAGACGAGAATAGGGCCCGTGTTGTAGGGTCAAATTACATACCCTTGATTATTACTCAATTATCGAATACCGACTTGCTCGCTTTTGCTATACCCGTCCTTTATAATGTTTGCGTTGACTATGGTCAGTAGATTTATATCTTCACATTAATGGCCAGCTACTGACATCGATTAGTTCCTGCTCAACAACAGGCTTCTAGTTCATGTTTGAGCAAAGAACTTGTCAAACTCATTGCGAGCCCTCGGTTCAAGGACAGCGTACATTTTCTTGAGTACATATGTAAATTACTCGATCTACTTATACAACAACGTAAGCATGATATTCGGCCATATATGGATATTGAGACTAACGGACATTAAGCTTCGGAGCCAGATATGGCACCAGATAATATTCCAATTGTCCTATTGAAGTTGGCTTTTGATCGTGAAAATCCAGTAGATATGGAAGATTACATTGCTCTTGTCAACACTGCTGTGGCGTATCTGGGACACGAGAAATTCCAAAAGACATTGGTCAAAGGACCTCAAGCGCTCGATACCGCTCTTGCTGTCCTCGTTGATTCATATACACGATTCGATTCCCATCCATCAATTGGTCCCTCGACAACACACGAGGACGATGCAAAAGTCTTGTCACAAATGCGTATCAACTTAAATTCGGCTTTGTCTGACATCTCAGCTTTACCGGAATTTAAAGAGGCATGCCCAGTTGTGTCGCCATTTTCTTCTTCGCTGCGCCGATGGTTATCAAGCGAACAAATTCAATTACAGGTTTGTGCTTGTATAATGCTAGGCAACCTTGCTCGTAATGATGAAGCTTGTGAACTGTTCGTACACACCGCTCGAGTTCACACACCCCTGATCTCTATACTCAAAGATGTTAACGATTCACAATTACTTCATGCGGCCCTTGGTTTCCTCAAAAATCTGGCGTTGCCTATAAAGAATAAGGAAGTATTAGGAAGCTCCGGGATTTTTGAAGTCCTCCCTAGATTATGGCTTCTTGATATGCTACAACCAATCCAATTATCATCCATATCTCTTAGTCGTCAACTCGTCAATGGCTCCATGGAAAATGTCAATCGAGTCTGTGCACGTCTTTCGGCAGATGAGGATTCGCCAGCTCACGAACGTTCAAATCTTTCTCTCTTAATCGCGTTGTTCGATCGCACTGATGTAGAGCCAATTAGAATGGAAATCTCCCGTCTAATTACAGCCGTATGTCGAGTGTTCACAGCCTATAAAGGTCGACCAGTTGAAGAACTCAACGAAACTCGAAGAAAATTCCTACTCCGCCATCCCGACATCGGACGCCCCCTAAGTTTCATGGTCTCTCAAACCAAATGGCCGATCGTCAGAAGCGAAGGATGGTTTGTGTTTGCACTCATGGCTCGACATCCCGATAGTGCGCAATGCATTAGCGACATGATGCAAGACGTCGCCGTCTTCCAACCTCTCGTCGAAATGCTCACGGGCAAACCACTCCTAGAATACAACCCCGCCTACGCAATTCACACTCCCCGATCTACCACCTCAGACAGCAACTCATCCGGAACCCTGGGAATCGAGCCCCAAAGCCCTGAACCGGAGCCCGTACAGCCACACGCACAAGCCGCGGAAATGGCACGCATTGATCGGGAAAATGCGCTGGTGCTCGTGAGTGAGCTGTTGAAGAATAGGGGGAACGATATGGCGGTTATGAGACGCGCGGTCTTTGAGGATTTGTTGAAGGGGGGTGGGGAGTTGGTTATGAGTAGTAGGGAGGGGATGGAGGGGAATGGGCCTGCGAAGTGGAGGGAGCCGGATCCAAGGGGTCCGGGGCTGAATCTGCAGGAGGTGGCTATGGAGAGTATTAGGGAAATTTCGTAGGTTGAGAGAAGTAAATATGGGGGTGTGGGGTAGGATAGCAACTAGATGGGGCTCCATACTGGGGAAACGTATTCGGATATTTCTCAGCTCATCTTCCTACGTCAAACGATCTCATTTCTGTTGATAGATGATGCATAACAAATAAATAGGATCTGATAGATAGATAGGTAGATAGATAACTGCTAGATAGCACAAGCAATCCATAACTATGACGTCAATGTTCATATATAGAATTCAGACCCTTCCAAGGCTTTCATTACGCACTCATGATATATAAAATATGTTTTACTTGTACTTGTATCTATGTATACTATTATCTACTGTACTCGTACTGTATATGTACCGTGAGTGTATCTGATAAACTTATCAACTACTTAATCTTACATAACTCTCGTTACTTCAGCATAATGATGTGAATGGATGATGATGATGATGATGATGATAATATAGATATCAATCTAGGAATCCAACGGTACCATTATCATTATCTAATTGATGGAGCCCCTAAAGTTACCCCAATCATGAAAAATTGTGAGCTACTTACCCTAGTACGAGTAGAATGCGGATAAATTTCTTGGATGGCTAGCTAGCTAGCTAGTACGAGTATAAGAGAGGAGGAGGAGGAGAAGGAGAAGAAGAAGAAGAGGATATGGTATACCTATTAGATAAAAGATATGCTCGAGTATACCAGGCAAATTAATCGATGAATGATTCACAGATTACCTCTTTTTAAAAAAAGACGTTATTTTCATTTCCAAATTACAAACCACGGATCACCTATCACTACATATTTACAATATGCAATCCTACTGTACTCGAGTATTGGAAACAGTCTTCCAACCTATCCTGAATCCTGATTTCAAATTCCCAATCCCGCCACAAATCACAAAATCACAAATCACTCTCCACAAACTCCAATCTAAATCCTAATATCCCCTTTCTTCTCACCTCTTACCTCCCATCTCAATCTCAATCCCACTCTAACCCTTGTAATCCCAGCCCTTACAACGATCATCTATCTTGCAACCTCTTTACTCATATACATCCTCATACTCATTTTCAAACCCCCCCCCCCCCCCCCCCCCCCCCCCTCTTGCTTAGTACTATATGCCCTCGTGTATTTTACCAATCTTGCAAATCATACTCGAGTACTGAGTACCACTAGATAGCACAGTCCTTCTCATAATATAGGTAGGAGCTAAACATACAAATACAAATACAAATAAAAACCCAAATCCAAACATAGAATTAACCGCGGACCCAGGATGATAGTAAAGAGTTAGTATAAACTATAAAACTGGAAAAACAATTGGCAGCATGGGGTGTTTTTCTAGTATTGGAAATATAGAAAAGTCAGAAATATGTTGAGAGAGGGTGAGAATCTACTTCTAGTTGGCTGGCTGGATGGCTGGCTGGGAGGGAGCGAGGGAGCGAGGGAGATTGATTAGTGCATGGATTTGTATAGGTTGAATGGATTGGATTGATTAGATAAATTGGGTGTTTGGGTAAGAGAGCGTCTTCAAATATGAAAGAAAATAAAATGAAATGGAGAAATTAGATGATGTGACCTCGAATGGGTGGGTATACTATAAGAGTCGGAGTAGGAGTATGATAGATATATCTACTCGTAGAGTTAACATATAAAGTACTATAAATATATAAATACAAATATAAATATAAAGTACTCGAGTATATAATCAATATTCGCTAATTCAAGTTCAGAGCTAATATATATTTCCCCTTAACTTATACAGTAACACTTCCACTCTAATACTAGCTAGTACAGAACTAAAAAGCCTACTAGTCTTATTTCATACAACGATTATGATATTACTATAAACGCCATAATAAACAACTATATAACAACCAAAGAATGATTTCCCCAAAATATTCTATTTATACTTCTACTTGGTGTAGCGTAGCAGTGATGAGATACAGATACTTACTACTCGAGTATTCTGGTTGGAACTTCTCAACATCTGGATTTACGAGGATATACTGAGTACTTATTTTCATGAATTCTTTAAGAGTGATTATAGAGAGGAAGTCGGATTTATAATCTTACAACGTGACTAGAGATGAAGAACGAGATTTTTTGTTTGCGCATGAGAGTAACTAGTAATGAATATTTAAAGTCAAAGATGAAAACCGGTATCTACTTATCTACTTAGTATTTGTCTCAAGGTTTCTTTTGAGGGGATGAAGATTCGAAGCGAGGTGGGACAGTAACATTTGTTCTCGTCTCCATTTTACTTCTACTTGAGTAGCTCTTTGTCCAAATTAAATTATACACCCGCTCGTGTGTGGTGCCCCATTTTTATTTACCATTGTGGAATCAGAATTGACCCTGTCGCATTGACGACCAAGATCAATGAGGTTGCATAAAGGATCAACACATTGGATCGATCAAACATAATTCAAAAAGGCCATTCATTTCACCTAAAAACAAAAATCTCAATCTCTTCCCCCTCCTCCCCAACCATCCCCAATGGCACCTTACACCTCTCCACAACCACAAATTCTTCTTTCTCCATAAATTCGAAAAACACCATCTCACTATCATGTCTTACCTTCATCGCCAGCAATATCAATGCCCCTTTATTCCCCTCCCTCACTCTCTTCAATGTATGTACCAAATCAGGTACGACATCGGGATTATACGTACAATCCGCCACCACCACCAGTTCCCACCTTTCGCCTCGGACACCTTCAGGAAGTGGTTCAGACCAATCAAGAACTTGGTGAGAGCACGAACAGCAGAGTGAGGTATCTGACTGTGAAGCCATCGTCGTGATGTTTTTCTCCAGTATCTCCGAGGCTTCTGGGAGATCGGTGAGTAAGATCTTGTTGATCCTGTTAGAAAAGAGTGTGGCGAGTGTAATACCCACGATTCCACAACCGGCTCCCAATTCAAGAATGTTGATATCCTGTTGAGTAGCCAGGAACTTCTCTAAGGTAGGGAGAGAGCCTACAGGTTTGGAAGAACTTTGCAGAGATGAGAGATACGATGAGAGCACTAAACCCGCATCCCCTACATCATGGGATCGTTAGTTTAAGAAGAAAATAACCCACCCACCTACCTGCAAAAGAAGAAACCTACACATGTGTCTCGCAATACTTTCCCCCGTTTCCTCCCAAATACGTATTTCCTCTCCCCTTCCAAATCCAGTACTGAAAACACGTTCAGCCATACCCTCAGACTTTGTCGCTCCAGTTTTCAGATCAATACTCCTACTCCTCACCTTCGCAATCCCACCTCGATTGCCCTTTCCCTCCTCCAAAACGCCCTCAAAAGAATTCACTCCATATATCTTTTCCGCAGGTCCCACAACCAACGTCGTCCATCTTCCCTCTTCACGCGATGTCCGTACCGGTATCTGTATTTCCAAACTTCTCATTCCATTCGTTCCCTTCCATACATATTCTTTCCCAGCCCCAACGCTCACCCCATCCACCTCTATCTCTGCATGAAAATTGACATCGGACATTAAAAATGATTCCCCCAAATCTGTTGTAATAGTAATCTTCGCAGATAATGTTCGAAGAGTAGAGGAGGACGCGGAGGATGAGAGGGGTAGCAGACGAGGCTGCTTGAATAGCCGTATGTAATGCATTGTATCGTATCGTAACGAAAAGCCTCGTAGGGATCCGAACAAGGCTACCCCCAATTCCTCAGCCTTCGAGGCTGACTCCTCGTTCGTAACTTTCGTAATCGTGATCGTACACTTGTTCCTGCGGTGCGGTTCAGAGATGTCTTGCACATGTGTAGATATGTATGTCTCAGCCCAACACGGTAATTGCTCAATCCGAAACTCCCGTCTGTCACCACATACACCCACTTATCCGTCACGTCTTCCCAAAACTTTTCTTAGTCGCCGTTTAACGTTTTCCCTTCCTGCATATACAGGTACCGTAACACGTATGTACTTACTCCCGCACTCGTAGCAAGAGTAACCTTAACGAACAGTCCAATCCACACACTCAATTCCGTGCAACGCACTCTCCCTTCCTTTTCTTCTTCCGTCCAACGTTTCACGGTCCGCAACTAGCCTTTTCGTTCCGTTGCTTTGGTGCTCTAGGTGAGTGGTGTTGTACGGAATGCGCGACAGCTTTAAGGGGGTAGGTATCACTGGATGTATTGGGAAATCTTCCCCCTCGTTTCAATCTCTTCCTTTCCGCTTATCAACGCACGCACCATGCACCAAGCTAGCTTCTGGCTCTGGCCGAACCGATCAAGCTAACATAAGCTAAAGAAAGACCCCTAAATTTAAAACTAAACGTCCTTTACTACTCGAGTCTACAACCTTGTCATTACTGTCACAACTTCTAATTCCTGAATCCTTCAAAATTGATACCAGTTCAGTCTATATCTATAGGGCTGGCGTTTTCTTCTTCTTCTTCTTTTACATTCTCTACAACGCCTTGCTGCAGGTCAGATTCTGCAACCCTTCCGTTGCTGACCTCTGTTTAAAGTATAGCTTGTGGCTGTTGAATCATTTACATATGGTGAAAACTATAAATAGTTTTCTATAGTATGAAAGTGAACAGGTGCAGAGGAGGGGCACAGCTCTTTGAAGGTGTGGGTGGTATTATCTGTATTGGGAATGCTATGGGATGTGGTGCGACAGTAAGCGCAGACATGTGTATGTATGTGTTTTTGGAATTATCCAATTATCCATCCGTCCATTTACCACTCCATCTCATCCCATGTCAAGCCAGATATTATCAAGATGGCTTGGGATCCCAAATAACGGAAGCCTAATTACACATGTGATATTGATGGAGTTGGCGCAAGAAACACCAAGGTTCTACTGTTTTCTGGCTCATCACCAACAGCGCTGAAAAGATTTCTATAGACATCCTAGACGATCCAATCATTTCGTTATTTAACCGCGACAGCTGGAATCTAAACTAACGGTTCTCACGCCCGCCGGTACTTTGTTCAGCTCTTATCTCCGGAGGTATATCACGCATCACGCATCACGCATCAAGCGCCAACCCAACTCTTCTAGTATCGATATTCCATACCCCTCCCTCTCTAGCTTTAAGCGCTGCATCAATCAACATCACATTCTCAGACATTTTGATATCGATACGGATATTTCATAAGCTATCAAATAAGAGCACAGATAAGGCTCGTGCTCTACATGCCCTGCGATAGTGATAGTCAGCCCGAGCATGGAAGGCCCGAAACGAATGGTTCACAGCATTTCCACTTGCATTTCCACTTACTTTAACATTTACCATTACCATTACATCCGCATTCTCAAGCCAAAGCACGGCGAGTCAGGGGGATGCACACATTATTATTTGGGTAATGACACTGCATTCCTAAGATGCAAGCCAAAAAGGGGAAAAGTATAACTAGCGAACCTGAAAATGTTCCAAAAATTGCACGCATCCAGGAAAGGAAATCTGATGTGATATTCGTGATACGTGCAATACCAGTTATGCCAACTTGCCACTGCCAGTATGTTGCGCTTACAAGGTGGGTGGAGTGGGGTCTTCTATCTCTAATTCCAACTTTGGACCAACCCCGCTGACTGTAAGGAGGGGTCGTAAAAAGCATGTTAATTTTATTTTTCATGTTATTTTTTGATATTGATGGATGGGGGTGGTAAAGTGAAGTATGGTGAGCTGACAGACATGGTCTGTACAGTGCAGCACAGCACACCCTTTTCCGAGAAGGTGGTCACAAATGAGCAGTCTCGCACTTATCTGCAATGGAACACCACAACAGGCTCTGGGTAATAACTAGTCCACCTCCTTCTAGATACTTGGTACGACAATGCGACGATGATTCGTTCAATCCCAATGCAAACCCTCAATCCCAACCATCTTCGTGTTTCCCTTCGACATACATCTCTCCTATCCCACCCCATCCTATCTGTATCTAGCATGTCACATCACATTCATCACATTCATCACATTAGACTATTGTATTAATCGTATCAAATCAAACTAAGAAGCCACAAACCTACACGGTCAGAATACTATACTGTACTGTAACGAAGTTCCAGATCACTCACAACTTTTGCATATATATGTCACTGTACAGTACCGACAAAACAAGTATTTACAAGTAATGAAGCAAATCGATTGATACATACTCGTACAGTACTGTATACTCGAGTATTTCACATGCCTCTTTTTCTTTCCCCCCTTGCTGTTTTTACTACTAGAAATCTTCAAAATTGAAGCTTATATCAATCATAATCAATATAAAAATAAAAATAAAATACGAGTAGATTATAGAAAGGACTTTGATGCTCCTTGGGAGGAGAAATCAAGTATTGGTAGCCGAGTTTATCTTATATTCTATATATTTCAGGTAAAAAATATATATATGCTCGAGTAGATATATATATATATCCCTAATGTCCTAAATATATATATGTATAAAATTACTATACATATACATATATATATAAACATACCGTGACCCAAGCTAGAAAACTATCTATTCTACCCCACTTACATACATACATACATCATTGCATCATCACCATCACCATCATCACCACCAAACACATACACGCACACATGGGGAACCACGAAATCCCATTCCAACAGACAGATTTATATGCACATCCACACCACACATATCATATCCCATACCACATATCACATTTTACACCACATCACACATCACACATCACATCACATCAAATTCACAAAAAGATAATAAAAAAGATCCCATCTTAGAATTGAAACTATTCGCAGCCAACTGAATGACAAAAAAGCTAAAACCTAAAGATTTAAAAGAAAAAGAAAAGAACACAACACAACACCCACGAGAGTTGTATGAAGGGGTATATCCAGACGATGCGAAATTTTCTCGACATCATCTTCCGTGCCATGCCATGCCATGTCATGCCGTGCCCATAGCATAGACAGACAAACAAAGCAGACAGGCAAACGCCAAAGCAAAGCCCCATTGAACTACTAAAAACTACTATTACAAATTTGGCTATTGCTCTTGCTATTGCCATTTCCATTGAACCATTCCATTCCATTCCATTCCCATTCCCACAAGATGCGTAAGAAAATCCCGCCGCATCTCTTGAACAACCATAAGAAAATCTGAGAAGAGAATTAAGCAAACAAATCCATCCATCCAGCTAACAGCCCTTTAATTAACAATCTCCAATGCTCGTGGAAAACGCACAAACTTTTTTCCCAATCCGCTGTAAAGAACATGTCATGTCCAACATGCAAATGTACTCTTTAATAAAAAACCCCGCCCAATGCCTGACTGAACCGGAAAGTTTTGGCTTGCGCCTCCCTATGTAAACCATCCTTTTTATCTTACAATGACTATCCCCGTAAAGCAAATGAGAGCGCATGCATAATGGTCTCATGGGTATCGTTTGGTTCGTAAGAAAATCGAGATGATGGAAGAAATAAACAAACTCCCTCCCTCTAATCCGTTGTGTATCGATCCATAGTATTTTTTGGTTTATTGCTTAAATTGTTTAAACATGTTGACCTGGTTTGCGTAGAATTTCTTCGCAGTTGGCGTCGAATCGCATATTCCATAGCCGAACTGATGCCATGAATTTCTCGCTCTGTTCAAGCTGTCTATCGCGTCCAAAGATAGAATCGACGAATTCGGTACCGGCGTTCTTGCCGAGTTGTGTTGTTGCGGACTTGGTTCCGCTTCGACCTGCCTTCAACATAGGTGCTTCGCATGCCTTGAGAAGCTTCTTCAATTTATCTGTCAAGCGTTCTCCCGACTCGATGAAATCGTCGACCATCTCGCGGTTGTCTTGTTGTCGGATACGGGGCATGCATTCCTCAGCACGCTTGACCTTGCCGGCTAATTGGATTAGTAACAACCAAAGCTCACCAGCCATGTCGGATAGTGGTGTAGCGGGGCCATGGTGATAGACTGTCCAGTCGTAGATCCACTTGCCAAGGCTGTTGGCGTCGAAAACACTGCCGAGAAGCATGATAGGTTCTTCGGTAGGGTCCCAGTTCTTGAGAGAGTATCCAGCCGGGATGTGGTGTCTGCGCGCATCGTCCTCGGTGGCCTTTTCTGGGGCTGGTTGAGGTTTACTTCTTGACGATGTGGTTGTGGGCCGGGTTGCGCCGGGTCGAGTGGTCGCTGGTCGTTGTGGTGTAGATGTTGAAGTTTGTCGGCGATGTTTGTATGGCGACTCAGGATCTTCAGCATACTTGGGGCTCTGGTTGTAATATTTATCAGTACCATGACTAGCATATTTGTAATTTGTGTGCGCCGCCGACCGACGAGGAACTCTGCACAAATATATTGTCCCTTCCACGTCCTCTAAATATTCATAAAATTCGTCGTCCTCGGCACCCCCATGAGGGGTTCGGTGGGAGTAAGAATTCTGACGCTTCGTCTCAGGACGGGGCGGCGGTGATGACCAAGAACTTTTGTTTCGACTCACATTTGGACCAGCACCAGTGGCGTAGTGTCCGTTTGAAGTAAATCTGGGAGAGAATGGCCTCGCCTCAGTAGCAGATGCTCTGTATGTAGTAGTATCCGCATAGCTTGTATGTCGGGAATGGGTTCGGAATGGTTGTCGTGAAGAAGTGTATCCGGGAGATCCAGATGGGGAATCAGCAGGGGAAGGAGTAGTGCTGGTCGAGAAGCCGTAGTAAGCGGCGCCCTGATGGCTGGGAGGTGTTGCGTATGAGAACGACATGTTGATTTATTATATAGTGATGAATTCTGAGAAGATATGAAAGGATACCCTTGAAATGAAAATGGAAGAAAAACGAAAAGGTCTAGATGTTCGCGCCGATGGATCGAAGACGCGATAGAATGTGACAAGCCCGTCACCGTGGTATGTAGTCGGTACGAGAAGAAGGAGGAGAGACCTTTATCGTTGATCCACACATGTCAATAACTGCCTGTTGATTCCTTCAATAAGGATATCGATGAAGACAAATTCGGAGTCGAAATTATATCTCGACTTCGAATATTCTGGAATAGACTAGACGAAATAGAATTCGACAAGCTGCTATTTCAAATGAGTTATTGGTAATCGTGTTGTGGTTTGGTATTTCGTTTGGTTCGGGAGATTTGGGGGCAAATATCTTTTGTCAAGATTTATTCGAATAGAAATCCGATCGAGAAGAAAAATGTAGAGGTTGGGGGAGTTCGTGTATCTTAATAGAGTAGAAGTGTGCGGGTATTTTTGAGTAGTGTTATGTGTATGTGTGAGTGGTGCGTATAAACCTAGTAGTTTCGTTCTTGGAAGAAAAAAGAAGCCAGGGATAGCGAGATTAAAAAAAAAATCGATTTCTTTTCGGGTAGAGTTGGGTTTGTGCGTTGGCTGCAGCAAAAAAGTTGCAAAAATGCAGCGGTGCAGTGGATTGCAGGACAAGCCTACAAGGACAAGGATGTCAAAGGTTCTTTTTAAATTTCAAATGATGACTCTGTGCTCATCCATGTGCTCTATCATCAGCCACAAGGGTGAACAGGAATTATCCCAGAAATTAAACAATCAATAAATCAATAGTTAATTAATTTATAAATTGATCCTAGACTTAAATTAGTATCAAAAATACATCTTTCGTGTCCCCATACAAGGGAAGGAGGGGGATTGAAAAGAGCTTGGAATGCGATGATATGCTAAAGAAAATAATTGATTAAAGGGAGGGATGAGAAGGAAAGACAGGGAAAGACAAGAAATAATAGAATAATAGATAAAGTATATTAATTGGATGAAGTGGTGGATGATGATAAATGAGTGGATGAAAATGTAAAGATAGCAATTGTGAGTAATACTGAGATATGGATATTGGTAGAACAAAGTGGATGTATGGGTAGATTGATTGGTAAAAGGTACAACAACGAGAGAGGAGTACAACAGACAAAGTAAGTACCTAGGTACCTAGAGAATTGGAAAAGATATGGAAAGACTAGTAGAAGAAACAGAAGAAGAAGAAGAAGAAGAAAGAAGAAGGCAGAGAAGAATTAAGAATAATCAATATATTGTCACGTACCTAGGATATTGAAGATGGCGTACGTTCCTGCAAACGTTTCCGAATGTTATGTTATGTTATGTTGCGTTGTATTGTATTGTATTGTATTGTATTGTATTGTATTGTATTGTGTTGTGTTGTATTATTGTGTTGGTACTGTGTATTGATTGCGCTTGAACTTTTCTCGCTGCGACAAACGCCCTTCTTGATACTTTTCGGAGGATTAAAGCTTTCGACGAATGAGAGAATTTTGATACAATTGCTCTTGGATTATCTGGAACAAATCCTCTATCCTCTATGTCCTCTATCGTAATCGGTGGAGGAATCCCTGGGGCGGAAAGTTGATTGAGAGAAATAAATGAAACCCCCCCTGGATTGATGGCTTTGAAAGTTTTGATTCAAGGCCTGGGCTGGGCGGGATGGAAGCAGCCTGTGCCCGCCAGAGACTTATCTTAAAATGTCTCCTTCTAGCGAAATTGAAGAGAGACGGAAGAAAAGAGAGTTAGGACTGGCTCAAAGTAGAAGCTCTAAGACCCCTTCTAAAAAGACGCTGGCATGGATTTATTCCACGCACAGATCTTCGTAACCTCGATTGTGTTTTGATTAGATCAAAGGGAAGGAAGACCCAGGAAGAAAGAATATCAACGGTTCAACGGTACGGGTCCAACGGGGAAGAAGTCATGTAGCTGCCGCGGCTCCTCGCGATACCGTAAAGTGAATAGCGGAGAAACCGAAGATCGGAAATTGTGGATGGATGAGTCGTATCGAAATCTTCAAGGATCTAGGAGATTAGAAAAGAAATTGAATATTGGAGGGAATCTTAAAATTTATGATTGATCAAGAAAAAACTTCGGATTATTCTTCTTCTTTATTATAATACGATATGATATGTATTATTATCTTTTAAAATTGATTATTGATTCTTTTTAAAAGGTGTGTTCCCTTTAAAGCTTTAAAGGTTGTTCTCAAGAGGTGAAAGAAAGGATTTGGGTGGTAATAGTGAATTGTGGATATGGATGTAGATGTGGATGTGTTGGGTAGATCGATTTGCTTTCAGGCCGTGTATTGTTTGTTCTCTTCGATCTATCTGTTGAACCATGTTAGTTGGTTTGTTTTTTTCAGTGTGGTAAATCTAATTGGACGAATTGTAATTATAATATTGAGTTTTCGATTATGAAGACATCAATATTAGAGAGGGAGGTGGTCGAGTCAAAGGTCATCAAGTTGATAAGAAGTGAGGGGTTTGAATCATATCGCTGGTGGATAGATGCTGTGAGCTTGAGGTTTGAACACAACCTTTGGAAATGGCTACACTTGGGAACTCTTTGGACGTACGGAAAGTAAATCAATGTAAAGTCACACCGATATTTCCATTCTCCGGAGAGCCGGGTGTGATGATAAGGTCCCGTTGAAATTGACTGGATATGGATATGGATATATGTCCATGGAAGGAAAGGCTCCTGAGTACAATACGGAGGATGTATGAAGCTGCACTTCTTCTATGCATGTAGGTTCGGTATACAAAGAGGGGCCATTTTCCGTGATATGTTGGGCAGGAAGCTTGAGGGGGATTTGAGGTTATCGATATTCATGTTTTGAAATGAAAGAGTTGTATTACAGCAGTAAGAGAAATTGATTTGGGATTAGCAGGAGCATCAAGCTTCAAGTTGAAAGGGTGTGTAGTACTTTCTTCCAAGTTCCAACCAAGCCTTGGAGAATTGGTTTTCCCATCGTGACTTAATGTTATGTAGCCCTTCTTTGCATGCTTACCTATGAGTATTCCCCAATATAGTTCAAACCCGGAGTTATCCATAAGGATCACATGGAAAAACACATTCACTATCTATTTGGTCATCTTCGCCCCCTTTTGGTAAGCATTAGTCAAATTAGGTCTAGAATAGAATATCCAACTGTTCTTCGCCATTTCCTCCATTTCCTCCAAGTTCATCAATGGCTACCTCATAGTATATATTAAACAGGGTTCCGAGGGGCGGGACCCCGTCTATGATTTGATTATTTATTTGATCATACCCTATGGTTGAATATATTAAACCTTGAAGAGCAAAAAGAGCCAAACGAGCCAAACGAACCAGGACTCTAGAGGGCCAATTAATAATCATTCCTCCAATCAAATTCCTTACTTGCTGTTTACAACCTGGTTCAATTCATACGACTCGGCCTTTCTATCCAACCCAAACTATGATGCGGAGGATACCCATACGACCTTCCTTGGATGTCACGGATTGAAGGATGCTACCATGACATCTTCATGAACCTGGATACGCTGCTCATAATCTAATAAGAATTTTCGTTTTCGTATCACCGCAATGAGAAATCTCCTCAACAATTTCAATACGATTTATCGGCTTTTGATTAAAAGTACGAAGGCCTAAATAAAGGGGTCTGGATATTCTGCATAATTATAATTTCACAACATAAAGAAGTCATGGCTGATTGCAAATTGTAAATAAAAGAAGATGAATGGACCAGAACCAAAACCAGAACCAGAACCAGAACCAGAACTAGAACTAGAACTAGAACCAGAACCAGAACCAGAACCAGAACCAGAATCAGAATCAGAATCAGAAGCTAGAACTAGAACCAAAAGGTTCATGGGAAACAACATCTGTACTAAAGTAGAATGCATATCAACATGCTTCTTTCATGCATTCTATCTGCAGAGTTGCGGGACCTAACATCAAAATCGTTATTAATTGAAAAATTCCCACTGCAGTGGGTTCTCTTGGGGGAATGAACCCATGTTATACTATGGCTCCGTACTGTACAGCACACTGGCACAGGCCATCAAGATTAGACCTAACCCTAATGAAAGGGTACATACAAATGCCACAACATCGCCTAGAGAAGTCACAAACACCACTTTTGAACCTTCATCAATTCAATTGTTTATTGTTTACTTAATAATGCAATAGTACATAAAAGTACGAAGGTACCCCTCCTCCTCAATCCTCTACCAAAATACAATTGTGGTAAAACCTACTGGATCCATCAAACCTTCGACTCTTATTACTTTCCTAGCTACAGTTTCGTCATTAAGCCCTGCTCAGGCTGCTCCTGAGTTGCATTCATTATATTAATTTTTGCAGAGTTTTCATTCAAACTTTCGGTGTGCAAATCCTTTCATCAATTTGAGTCATCTTTGACTTAAACTTCCTTCACCGTCTCTATTATATCATCTTTTTTTTCACATTCGCCGTGCTTGATCGACTTCCCTTACTTGATATGCATTGGAGGGAGCTGTCCCTACTACTTTTAGTACTTCTAGATCATAAGTGGCTAGAGCTCTCTGCTGTTCTGCATATTTCGAAATTCTCATTCGTTTAAAGAATCCTTGTTTGCGGAACCACGTTTTTCATACAGAATCAAGCAGCGAGAACATACCCCTTGTGCCGCTTCCCGTTGAGATGTATCCTTAAAGTACTACTGAGTATATGTATGATCTATCTCCAAAATCCAAATCATCTACCTACTACTTATAGAGAAAAGTTCCTGCCCTCCCCACTTGCATCGATAGCATCAATTTCCAATTTTCCCATACATATAAGGCTCTTCCCATGCACACGTGTCGTACAACGAAAGGCCCAATATGTATGTTGAATGACGTACCTATAGGTCTCAAGAAGAAGCCCTTGAAGAAACGTTATCTCTTTTCCCCTCCAGTTTCCCACGATACCAAAAATATTCTATTGAAGAAAAAGATATTCTACAAACACAAACACCAAAAAAATCAACTCTTCAAGTTTTACCGCAAGAGAGAGATTAAGGTTGGTGGGTATGACAATAGAAATTTTATTTCTGCCCAAAGAAGAAATCAACCTGTTGTAGCCGTTTGGGCAGTTTCTCCTTACAGGCACAAGATCTGGGCTTCAAATGGGTCATCGGATTCAAGAGGCGCATTAAGAGGCACCACGAGAGGCACAAAAACACAACCAATAAAAGTTATTGCGCAACTTTGGGTGCTTGAAGTGTCAGCCTCATGAGACATTTTCGACCACACAAATTTTACTTTCAGGTCAATTTCTTGCTGTATTGGGGGCCAAACGATATGATAGGCGACACAATAAGAGGAGCGCTCCCGGATTATAAGCTACCCGCGTTTTATGTCTTTTTGACTCATCTCTAATTTCGGAACGTGGTACTTGTTCAGCCTCAATCCACGGATACAAATAAACGGGTGGCCAGGCGAGACAAGGCAAATGGTTTGCTTCTTAGAAGGAGGTCGGGAGTTCGGGGCGGGAAAGCTTATGACTCCTAATCTTTAATAAGCCTCATATTAATCAGTCCTTGTCGTCACGGTTGAGTATGGTTGGAAGAAGTCTTTCACATGTTTTCCTACATTGCTCTTTCGTTGGTTATTTACGGGCTATGACTATCTCACTATCACAGTCACAGAGTCACAGTCACAATCAGTCAGGTGGATGTGTCTGTCATCCCACCATATCAAATTATCAATCGGCCGAAAGGCAAATGCGTCAAACTCCATTTGTGGTAGGAAGAAATGGCGGGCGGGTTCCACCGGTCCAACCGAAACGATGAAGCGAGGCCCAGATTGCGGGGTGATATACTAAACGAGGATATCCCGTGCTAAAGGTACTCGCTGATGTCACGTTGCCGTTGAGTCAGTGCTCATGGTGGCCATTAGCTTCGTTATCAAACGAGTTGGGATCGGAGTTGGACCGGAGTGTTTGTATTCATTCCGGACATTTTCAAGGGTTGCTTCGTAATTGCTTCGTGACCAGTACAGTGATCGATGGCAAGCTTCTGCTGAAGAAGGACGCGTAAATCGCTCCTTTCGTATACCTACCGATGTTCTGTGCAACCAGATTACCATCGTGTTAGTCCAGACACAAATAATACGCCGAGATGATTGCGGTTCGATCTGAACATGAAGGTGCTGTTCTCGGTGACTCGATGGGCATCCCGCTAGATCATCGTCGATATCGATGGAGTCAGATATCAACGAGTCTTGAGAATCAGTCATCCCAGCTCTTACATTGTATTGTGTGTTGGAACTCTTATTCACCTTGATATCACACATTTAAGCGTTGGTTTGGGGGCAAACGCGTGGACTATGACGAACATAATCTCAGCGGTAATGATAAGTGTCTAAGTTTGCGCACACGAGTTTGCCTGGAGCTCAAAATATATGGTAACACCAGCCAGAGCAGCGCAATTCACAGTCCCGCAATCGATTCCTCATTTTTAGCACTACTTAAAACTGGGTTTACAATAAATCGCCCCGGTTTTGATATGCTCGACATCTTCAACAGCCATTTGCCACGGGGTTTGATAATGGGCCATATCCCTTATCTAGTAGGCACATCGTAGTGCGAAGAAGTTTGTGACAATAATGACCATGAACTAGGTGGGTAGAAGATCCTACTGGTCACCATCGACTTCATCAACGGTCCAACGGCCGGTAAGTATTTCGCCAATATCATAGACCTAATAAAACCCAATATACTAGATGCGTATGTATGTATGTATCCAGGGACCAACGCACAAAAAGCCCATGCTTGTATTTTCTTTTCGATCATTGGGATTTGGGACAGATGAGCTAATAATATGCAAAGCATCATGTTACATTTCTCACAAAAAGGCTCATCTACAAAACCACCCAAACACCAGCCGGAGAGCTGACTGACATATTGCCATTTCCAATCGATTAGCTTGCGCAATACAATGATATATACTCGAGTAATATATAATATAATATGAAAGGTATAGTTCATGCTAGTTAGAGATCCTGGTTCCAACTTCCAAGCAAACGTGACTCTGAGGACTTGTTTTTGATATAATGATATCACAGTGGTCACACCATTGTAATATCTAAATTTTGAACCTACCCCGAGAATACACGACAGTATTAGAACGGTCTAGCTATCATTATTTATTTGTTTTCCCAGTATAACTTCATCGCATATACTCGTAGAATTTGCAGGTTGAAGGTTGAATATAACATAATTATCATCTAAAAATACATAGAAATGATACCACTTAAAACAGCTACATAGCGCGAATGAAATTCAAAATTCTTGAGCGCTATCTACTTGTAGATGTTTATACCGGTATTACTAGTAGTAACGCCATTTTCTACTGTAATATCTATCTACTCGAGTACATCTAACGCGCTTTCTTTGTTTGTTTGTTTTTTGTTTTGTTTTTTTAAAATTTGTGCTTATTCAAGAACTGTTTAATTAATCTAGTGCTGAAGGGGTTCCGTGATGACGAGGCTGGAGGCTGGAGTTAGGAGTGGGTTTTGAGTTTTAAGTTTTGAGTCATGGTGGGTTGGGTTGGGCTGGGCTGGGCTGAATGGATATGAGTCATTTTTACTCATGGTGTGTTATTTCGCTGCGCTGCGCTGCGCTGCGATGTTGTGCTGAGGTTTATACTCGAGTATTTACTGTGAGTGGTCGTCATTTTGTTCTTGCGGCTGGATGGGGTGATTTTTATTGTTGTTGGGGTTATATGGATGGATGGGTGTATTCTCCATATATATATAGATGCTATTGAATGGACGAGCGCTTTTGAGGTGGGTGGTACATTGAGATTTAGATTTAGATTTAATGGCGATATGGGAATGAGTAGGCTGCGCAACGGGTACCCGCGGGGCGGATTATTGGCCTCGCGGGTCCCCCATTTGCGGGGCGGATAATTTTGAAAGCTCAACGGGTCTCCCGCGGGTCTAAAATATCATCAACGGGTCCCCCGCGGCGCGGAGTATCTGCGAGTCCCCACGGGTAGCGGAGTATTTCTGCGCAGCCTAGGAATGAGTGATTGCAAATTTGCAATGATGGATGGGCATGACGGAGAGGATGGGGATGATGAGGTTGCGAGGATAGCTGTGGGTGGGGAGAGTAGGGCTTCGGAAGGGGTGGGGAATAGGTAGGTATGAAAGATAGAGTGGATTTGAACAAGTGAATTCAAGATCAAGTCGGATGAAAATGGTGAAATCAAGTCGAATCGCAACTTGCAAGGCGATATATATCGCTGATATCGCTGATGACGTCAAGATTCATCTACATGTATAGCACATGTATAGTCTTAGGTGCAGATATCGCAATTTGAGGGGGACCTGGTGAATATTTCTGTTTTATACTGTCTTGTTGCTCTTGTTAATGTTGCTTCTTATTTTGTTGGAAATTTGAATTCTTGTAACCCCAAACAATCCCATTCACATCCTCACTTTCAGATCCTCAATACATACATATATACATATATACATACCTACACACATCATACACATATATAAAACTACAGAATTTTTTTTAAAAACCCATCTATTATCTATTGCATGCATCCATCTCTCTCTCTTCTTCCAAAAGAAAAACTTCATACTTATTTATCTCTCAAGTTCTCAACCCATATCAATACCCCCTCATTCACTCACTCACTCACCACTCACAACCCTGTCTAAAAGCCTCTCTCAAACATCTTTCTCTCCAATCCTGTGTTTCTCTCGCCTCGCGCCGATTGGGTTCATTCCACCACCATACAACCCAGATGCTGAAGAGGAGATTGCAGAGGAAAGAGATGAATGGGAGGAGGAGGATTATGAGTGAGATTTTCTTTTTTGGGGGGGCGGGGGGTTTGAGCGGGTTAATGGGATTAATGGGTCTAGTTTGGGGGGTTTGTATGTGTAGGATTGGGGATTGGAGTTGGGGCTGGGGTTGTTGGAGAAATCGAGGGAGTGGGATGGAATTGTGTTTCTTATATAAATAAGCGAAACTGGCATTGTTTGGTTTTTGGTTTTTGGATTTTGCAGAACAATTGATAATGGATACCCAATTTTCTTTGTTGGGGAATATACAGATACAAGGATTTTTTGTTCATTTTTCTTTGTCTTTGTGAACACAGATGCTATGTTGTTTGAATGGAAAGAAAATTGTGTTGATTGTTCTATTTTGATGTGTTTTGAGTTTTGAGTGAAGATCTCCGTGTTCTCTAGTTATGTGGTTGTGTTTATATGTTGTATTTTATTAGGTTTTAATTATAGAGATAATTGTGATATCTTGTATTCGGGTTGTTTGTATTGATGTTATTGTCGACTTGGGTACTAGGTAATTTGCCCATTATTGTGTTGTCTGATTCTTTTTACTTTAGGAGTCCCTTTTGTGGTGGAGTACTAGGTGGAGGATGATCCTGCTGAAATATTACTCCTTGTGCATATTTACTTTGATAAAGTCAGGTCGGGGCTCACTGAATACTCTGGTTACTGATGTTAAAGTTGGGTTTTGGTAAGAAGAGAAGAAGAGAATTGAAAGAGGGTTAAAAGGAGTAGATATAAGAATGTGATAAAAATAGTGTGATGTGAATGAGTATTCTTGTCAAGCGACTCATGCCAGAATCGGGCCTGTGGCTGTTCAAGTTATCTGGCCATTGATTTGTATCATCTCAGATATCCTACTACTAACATCTTACTTTGGTCATTGCTGGGAACTTATGTCTGTATGGAGCTTATGGTTCAACTAATGTGATCGAATTATAAGTAATATAAACATCTCCTGCCATCACTGGTGATTTTGAAGACAGACTTCGCTATATGCTCTTTGTTAAGTCTTAGTTCTTTCGTGATATATTGATTATAGTATGAAATGATGTTTTTGAATTGCCTTTTGTGTGTGGTTAATGGTGTTGACACAGGTGGAGAAGTGAATATATTAAGTTCGGTAAAACTTTGGATGTTTCCCCTGAGACTCGCTTCGACGAGTTCTCACCACCCCCCTTAATAATAATCAATAATCTATTCTGTGAACTGTCGAGGTCATACCGATGAAGAGAAAAGTTGTTTTTTTCTCCGGCCAGTTTTTTCCCTATAAATTTACACACTTTTTCCTTTCATTACAACTTCAGCAAACATTATACAGAAAATTTCGTACGCAAACCTCTTGTACCATTACGAATTCCCTTTGCTTTTACTTAAAAAGCGCATCATCTGTATTTACAATTGCTTAAGAAATCAATTCATCACCATGGGTTGTTGCAAGGGCTCCAAATCCGACACTCCTCCCTCTCCAATTCTGTCACCAAGACCGAGTCGGGCTGCTACTACTGGCAATGCAGCAGCAGTAAATGCACCAATCTGCCACCTACCATCGACCTTCTCCCTCTTCAATCCACCACCACCAATGGGAACAGCAGCCACTTCCCATGGCCCGCCTCCCCACCTCCCTCGTCAACTTGAGTCTCGCGGTAGACGGCTCTCCGAGGTCTCAGCCATGAGCATACCAATGGCTACCAATTCCGCCGCATCGTCTGTCTCTGCGCTCTCCACCACCTCCAGCCACCCCACCTCAACCACCTCAACCACCACAGCCACCAATATTCGGGCTCAAGGCCCTGAAACCCCTTCTCGACTCGCTGGCCCAAGCCCCAGCTTCATGGCAACATATGAAGCCACCCAACGCCTCGAAGAGGCTCAGCAAGCCAATGCGTTTAACCAAGGTTATCTTGGTGGTATGGAGATTGTGGGGACCATGACTCCGCAGTCGAGTGGTGGGAATGATGTCGGTGGGGTTAGACGTGGGAACGGGCAGAATAGACGTAGGGAGAATAGGCGGGCGATTTATGGGGTTGGGGAGATCAATATGAGAGAGAAATGAGAGGGGACGAGAGGGTATGGTGGATATGTATTGGTTGGAGTCGTTTTTTCTTGCTTTTGCGGGCTTTGGGGAGTTTATAGAGGTGTATATTAGATGATAGTAGTAGATTAATGAAATATTTGAGACATTTTTTGTGTGTTGTCTCTTACATCTGAGTATAGATATTCAAATCTCATTCTCTGGATATGTATTCGTAAGCAATCTCTCTCGAATACTGAATAATATGAAGTGTAATGTCATATGACTTGAGGATTCGTATGTATTCATTCATATATAACAATTCTATACTCTAGAATCTCTAAGCTCATTCTCTAGTATTTATATATCTTAACTTCTCATGTTCAGATTAAATGATCAGGATATGAGATTACTATTCAATCATTTATATTACATATCTTAATATACAAAATCTATATTCTAGAGCTCTCAATTATATTTTGATATATCTATATATCTTCATGTCTTTCCAGACAATGTAGTCTGAAACATTAGATCACCTTTCTCTTCAATCTTTACTACTCATCTAAGTACATCCAATCTATATTCTTAGAATTTAGATCATTACTCACTCATTTATCAACACTCATTCAAATACACTGAATATATACCCCAAAGCATCACATGGATATTTCAACATTTAAGCACTTCCGCACCTCATCTTTGAATGGTATAAACTAGAATATCAGATCATTATTCAATCATCCATTAACATCTATCCGAATATACTAAATTGTATACACTATAACATTATACCAGCACTCAAAAATTCATACACTCCCATCTCTCCATTGAACAATACATTCCAGCTCACCCTATTTCTAAACTTACTTCTAAACATTCTTTTCCAGATATCAGACTATATACTCTAAATTATCAACATCCTGATATACACCTGATAGAGATCAAAAGATGTCAAGTATATAGTCCAATATTATTCATCCAAAGATCATCTCATACTCCCAAACTATCAGAGAATATTAAGAGTGTCGTCGCCAGTGAATTTATTTATACATACGTATACACTGGCAGAGTTGTGGGACTTGCGATTGATGCAACTAGTAATATGATGGTACTATTGTCTAATAGAGCCCCCACCCTATTCATAGAATCTCTAATGCTTTAGGTGTGGCATTGAAGTCACGTAAAGATAAAGTCCTTGAAAGGGTTTACTCGAGTAGTTTAATGCACTAAACTTTTTCAAGGATTTGATGATATATTGTAATCTAGAGTCAAGTGATAATCCAATCAATAAACTACGAGCTCACATAAACACCCCGTCTAGCGACCACACCTAGGTTGTAAGAGGGTCCTTAGAAGGACCTTCCTATGGTAAGAATGCAATTGACGAGGGTCTATAATGAAATAGACTGCTACTAGCTTTAAAGATTATACTGAGGCCAATCTAGAGAACTGACGAATCCATTCAATCCCATGAACATACCCCAAATAAAGGAACCTTCCTCCAGTGGTTTCGATATAACACTGAAGTCACGTACTGGATTTGGTTGCCTTTGGGTTTAGTATAGGCTTAGTGTATTGGTATTAGAGCAACCAAATACTCTAATCTCTAAGTGAAAACATATATTTCTAGGGGTCAATGCTACAAAATTTCATTTCTTATACTCTGAATATAGTGTATCTAAGTCTCCAGTCTAGAGAGTAGCAGAATCGATACTGTGATCATCTACTAGAAGGCTGCTGTCCTAGCTATAAATCCTTATCTAGTATTCACAGTCAAACTGTAAGAGATTCTCTCAAGGGCCCTCTTAATATAACAAGATTGTAATATTAATGAGGCTATTCGTATTTAATGATTCCGTAATCAAAAAATCATTAAATACGAATTGAACAAATCAATCACTCCTCTACCGACTAATATATTTATTGAATCTTGGTTTTAAAAAAAGCTTATTATATATCTCAACATTAAATGTTTATTTGACGTAAAATTCTTTTCAAAGTATATGGTTTGAATAGAGAAATGCTGATATATTTTGATGAATGTATCTTATATCTGTCATGACTAAGCAACCATGTGTACGAGTTAAGTCTGGCAGGCGGTTTCGTATTCGGTCGTATTCGTTTAAAAAGTCTGGGGGATTAAAGCGGGCCAGTTGCGGGAAGTCTGAACGAACCACTCAAAGGGAGGAACAGACAAGCAGTTAAGATGAGATAGAATTCCATCAACATTTTCTTTTCATTCTTTCTATTCATCTATGCTTCAATTTCTGAAATTTCAGTGAATAATATTTGTTATTTTCCTTTCCTATTCCTCCTATATATCAATTTTTCATTCGCCGGATTTAAAGAGCTAGCGCATTATAATCTCACCTTGATTGAGTCAGAACGCCAAATTTGACCCGCTCGTCAGAATCTTGACGAAGGAGGAGCTACTTCTAGGCATCGACAACAACGGGAAGAAAACACACCGCCTGAATTAAGATTATTAGTCTCTCATTTGACTCATTTGACTCATTTCGATTCATCTCAAATGTTTAATAAATTCTTCAGATTTTAAGCTCCTGTTTTCATGATATCGATATATCCCTTCTTTGTTCTTTACTTCTTTACTTCTTTACTTCTTGGCAACTTGAACAGTCACCTTGAAAAACGCTTGTGACACCTGATTTACATACTCGAGTAGTGTCAACATGGATGAACAGAAAATCAATGCTGATATCTCATCGACACAGAGTGATGGAGATGCAGCGAAAAAGAGTAATGAGGAGGTTACTGATAAGTATTCGAGCAAGGCACAGAACAAAACATCATTCAAAGATTTTTTGGTATGAAATCATCAAGCCACCTTCGATGGCCAGACAAAACTAACAAATTTGATAGAGAATCTTTTCATACTCGACTTTGGGTGATAAATTCATTCTGGTAATTGCCTGCATCGCACAAATCGGGACGGGAGTCGTATGTTTTGTATATTCTCTGCTTGAGGTTGTTTGACTGATTTTTGATAGACTTTACCACTGATGAACATTGTCTTTGGTAAATATTTGCCCTGTCAGCTTCGGAGCTAAGAATTATACACTAATGTTCATGATAGGCAAAGTAGTTGGCAACTTTTCAGACTACTTCATAGTTGGCTCTACTACCACCAAGGCCGAATTCACCAATTCTATCAACAAACTTACGTTCGTGGACCAATTTTCATTTTTAACTTATATCTATCCAACATCCTTTCCGGATCAGTGCCTTAAATTCCCTCAAGCTTGGGGTGCCGTAAATCACCAATCCAGTATGGCACTGCTTCCAGAAGGGGTCATGTGCTCTGGGTTTTCAACAGTCTAGACTGCAATATATTTTGCAAATCGGAAGCTCAATGTCCTACATACATTTGACGTATTCAACGGTTTCAAAAGTTTCATATGGTTTCATGGTACCAAATGAACTCGGTTTGTAAAGGGGATTCAATAGTCAAGAACCCTTTATGGTCGGGTTGCAGTCCGGACTGTTGGAAGCCCCAAACTTGCTCTCAAGATAGCCATATTTATGGGGTATTGAAAAGCTAGTCGGCGGCGCAAAATGACTAGATGTATACTGAACTGACTGTTTGAAGGTTGTTTGTTCTTTACCTGTTCATCGCAAGATGGACCCTAAGTTACATCTCGATGTTCACGTTTCGCCTAGTTGGCCTTCGAATTTCGGCCAAGTTGCGTCTCAATTACTTGAATGCGTTATTCAGCTTACCCGTTGGGGTTCTCGATACTCTACCGAGTGGACAAGCTTCAAATACAATCACAACCACCGCAAACATATTGCAAGTTGGCATTTCGGAAAAACTGGGGACCATTTTACAGTATTCGGCGTTGCTGATAACAGCAGTCATTATTGCGTTCACTTACAGCTGGGCATTGACTTTGGTAACCAGCTCAGTTCTTGTATTCATCGCATTAGTCTATGGTGAGCATCTTATACTCTTCCTTACCACGACCCCTTCTGTCCGCCATTTCTTCTCCTTTTACAGTACTGACTAATCGATGGTAATAGGAAGCGTTGTTCCAATTGTTATGAAGATGACAAAGGATGTCGAGCATGCCGATGAGAAAGCCTCTGGAATTGCCGGTGAAGTTCTTGGTTCAATACGAATGATTGTAGCGTGTGGTGCCGAGAATCGGATTGCGAAGAAATATGCTGGATGGGTTGAAGAATCTCGAAGACGGACAATAAAAATGAGTCCTTGGATTGGTGTCCAATTCGCACCACGTATGTAACATCAATGATCATTACCCTCGTTCATATACTAACACCAAATCAGTCATGTTTGCCATCTATGCGTAAGTTTCTCAAGCTTTCGAGTATGAATACTGGTTGACAAATGCAGAACCATGGCATTGTGTTTTTGGTTTGGCTGTAAGCATCATTAGTTCTTATTGATTTCACACTCTCTAATCTGAATTCATGCTCCATGTTCCATCCTTCCCATCATCTTCATAATGCAGCTCCAATTACTCATTTTAATACGGAAATATTCCTTGATAGGCAGTTACTGACTCCTCGATGTTATAGTCAAACTATTTTCTAAAGGACATATCGAGAATATCGGAACGATTCTAATCGTATTGATGTCCGTGATGATGACCGCGATGGCAGTGAGTCAAACGGCTGCACCAATCATCGCAGCTGGTAGTGCGGCGAGCGCAGCCACGGACGTTTTCGCCATAATTGACACGCCTAGACCTGATACCAGTGGCTTGAAAGAGCCCAATGTGTCAGCTCGCAAGGATATCACTTTGGACTCCGTCACTTTTGCCTACCCGAGCAGACCTCATGTTAAAGTTCTCGACAACTTATCTATGAGATTTGAATCTGGTAAGATTACAGCTATTGTGGGTGCATCTGGTTCAGGCAAAAGCACAATAATGGGTAAGTGTATTTTTCTTGTTTTCTAGACCAGCTTTTGTTGTTTGTTGTTTACGTGATATTATTTTGAGGATGAGTGTTTACTGACTCCCGGATGTTGCAGGCCTTTTGGAAAGATGGTACAATCTTGAAGAGCAACGAATAGTGATTCCTCCAAGCGCGATGAAAGATGAGAAGAAGGACACGAAAGAAGAAGAAAGGCCAAAGACCCCTGAAGAATACGATGAGAAACAGGATCCAGTTGCTCTATCTGGTATCATATCATGTGGAAACCACGAATTAAAATCTCTCGACCTCAAATGGTGGCGAACACAGATAGGTCTTGTGCAACAAGAACCATTCATATTCAACGATACGATAGCCAAGAACGTTGAATATGGCTTAATTGGTTCAGAGTGGGAACGTGAAGATGCCGAAATGAAAAGGAAGCTTGTTGTGGAGGCTTGTAAAGAAGCCTTTGCTGATGAGTACATCACTAAATTGCCCATGGGATATGATACTCAAGTTGGTGATGCCGGTATTAAGTTGAGTGGTGGACAGAGACAACGACTTGCTATCGCTAGGAGTATCATAAAGCGACCGAAGATTTTGATTTTGGACGAGGCCACGAGCGCAATTGACGTAAGAGGAGAGCAAATCGTCCAGGCAGCGTTAGACAAAGTGAGTGAGGGTAGAACAACCATCACAATAGCTCACAGACTATCAACGATCAAAAAGGCCGACAAAATTGTGGTTTTAAAGAAGGGAAAGCTTGTCGAGGAAGGAACGCATGAAGGATTGCTTTCTAACCCGGATGGCGCCTACAGTGCTCTCGTAAATGCTCAACAATTGTCCCTGGGAGATGTTTATCAAGACGAATCTAACCTGGTTGAGAGAATGGATCCCTTAATACGCGAAATGAGTGTAGTGGAAAAGAAAAAAGAAGATACAGAAGCAGTGGCATACCAACCTAAGGGTATCTCCACCAGCTTTGGACTGTTTTTGTATGAGCAACGCTTCCGATGGCGTTGGTACTTATTGCTCGTGATAGGTGCTATAGCTGCCGGCGGCAGCTATCCGATCCAAGCCTATCTATTTGCCCAAATCATCTCGGTATTTTCATACACCGGAGCGAAACTCAAGTCTGCTACCGAGCACTACGCATTAATGTTTTTCATTCTAGGCTTGGGAACAGGAGCGGCTTGGTTCATCATGGGCTATTCCTCGACTATTATATCTGGCCACATCACTGCCACTTACCGCCAAGAATATTTCGAGAGTATTTTGAGGAAGCCGATTGCCTTTTTCGACGCTGAGGAGAACTCTAGTGGTGAACTTACAGGTCGTGTTGCCAACGATCCGACGCAGCTTCAACAACTGCTTGGCATCAATATGGCCATGGTATTCTCGGCCTTTTGTAACATCACTGGTTGTATCATCATTGCATTTGTTTTTGGCTGGAAGCTTACTTGCGTGGTGGCTTTTGTCGCCCTACCTCTGTTAATATGTGGCAGCTTTTATCGTATCCGGTATGAGATTCAGTTTGAAAAGATGAACCAAGCAGTCTTTGCCGAGAGCTCCAAATTTGCGGCCGAATCAATATCCGCGTTTCGAACAGTTACTTCTTTGACTTTGGAGGATATGATATGTAATCGTTACGACGAACTGTTGAAGTGGCATGTGAAAGCCCATGCTAAGAAGAGTAGATACTCATCGATTGTATTTGCTGCTAGCGATAGTATGGGATTGGCTTGTATGGCTTTGGCATTTGTGAGTACATCTTCTCCAGTGTATCAAATGGAGCTACGCTAATTGCTTCTCAGTGGTATGGCGGTACGCTTCTCGCTTCGAGAACATATGGACCTGTTAACTTCTTTGTGGTTTATATTGCTATAATAAATGGGGCTGAAAGCGCTGGGAGCCTCTTGAGTTTTGGTCCTAGTCAGTACTCCGATGATAATATAATCCCCTTCCCCGAGTTCTGTGTTACTGATAGCATGATAGATATGGCACAAGCATCAGCAGCAGCGAACCGGATATTGAGCTTTAGAGTACCGACAGGAGTAGTGGGAGATCCAGCATCAAATATCCAAGATACAGAGGGCGGGGTCAAGATCGAATTGAAAGATATCTGGTTCAAGTATCCTACCCGTGATGTTCCGATATTTACTGGTCTAAATATTACTGTAAGTTAAAAGCTATGTCGTAGGTCGTTGACGAGGATTCTGACCATGATAGATTGAAAAGGGCCAATTTGCTGCTTTAGTTGGACCTTCAGGTTGTGGAAAAACGTCGATTGGTAATATATTGAACTTCCCCTCTGACCATCTGGAGATAATATACTAAGACTTCAATAGTCAGTCTGCTTGAAAGATTCTACGATGTTCAGAAGGGTAAGATAATCTGCAACGGCACCGATATCTCCGAACTTGATGTTCATGGATACCGGAAAATCATCTCGCTCGTAGCACAGGAACCTACTTTATATGAAGGTACTATCAAAGAGAACAT
Organism: Sclerotinia borealis F-4128; assembly: GCA_000503235.1. Taxonomy (NCBI): domain Eukaryota; kingdom Fungi; phylum Ascomycota; class Leotiomycetes; order Helotiales; family Sclerotiniaceae; genus Sclerotinia; species Sclerotinia borealis. The sequence continues at coordinate 207,710 of KI628562.1, forward strand.
CTATTTGGGTGTCGATGAGTCGACACCAGAAGCAACCCTCCACCAAGTCTGCCGTGATGCTGAAATTCACGACTTTATCATGTCTCTCCCCGATGGCTACAACACCAATGTCGGTATCAAAGGAGTTGCTCTGTCAGGAGGACAGAAACAACGAATATCGATAGCTCGTGCGCTCATTCGTGATCCCAAGATTCTCCTTCTTGATGAAGCGACTTCGAGTCTAGACTCCGAGAGCGAGAAACTTGTACAAGCAGCTTTTGAAAGAGCGGCAACAGGTAGAACCATGGTTGTTGTAGCCCATCGGCTGGCCACGGTGCAAAACGCTGATGTCATTTTCGTTCTGGGTGAAGGTAGAGTGTTGGAAGTGGGAGATCATGTGGCGTTATTGAGGAGAAAAGGCGTTTATTATCAAATGGTAAGTGATCAAAGCTTCTATCTTCATGACATCCAGTCCAAGAATTATCATCAACTCATCATACTTACGTCTACTAGTGTCAATCCCAAGCACTCGACCGCTAGACGAGCAAGAACACAGGGAGTAAGATATCAATTCTCAAATATACGAATTGGACAAGGATCAATAAACTCCACTTAAATCCTGTACGATCAAGATGTGTAATCTAGAATCTCTCACATATTCAACCTATGAGCTGGCATTTTGAGCTCGGCAATGTTGCAGTGCATATCTTGTGCATCTTGTGCATAAACTGACACGTATATTGTAGATCATACCTAATTCAAGCTTTCTCATACATTATGTTTTGAAGGGTTTTTGCAGTTGAATTAAAGATATTTAAATTGGCTGGCTCTTGGTTAAGAGGTCATGGCAAATTTTAAGGACAGATACTATGGCAGACCGGCTTTAAATTTCGACCCGCATTATCCACTATTCTTTTGTATGATATGTACCGTGCACTTACTTACTTTACTGCACAAGGGAGGAGCTTTGGGATGGGTGGGGAGGAAAACAGAGGTGATTGCCACATTTGGTTAATGATAACATCACTGGCGGCGGGAAGAAATAACGGGTCGGATTGGTTTAATTCATTGGGGAAGAGAGATTAATAAGATGGTATGGTATGGTATGGTATGTTGTTCAGCTTGAAATGGGAACAATGTGATTCAATATCTTTTAAGCAAAAAAAGCAAGTTCATCATTCTTCAAACCTTCAACCCAATCATCAAGCAGTATTTCTTATGTAAGGCGGAAAATTGATGAGAAAGGCTTGCTCTTGCTCTTCGATATTCACCGCTCTCTGTGGGGGCCCTTGAAGGGCAATCAATCCACTGACAACGCTGTACGGAGGATAGATGATATAGAGACACACCCACCATCTCAAACAGACTAGTACTACTAGTAGTAGTAGTACTAGACTGGACTACTGGTAGGGCTTTACGAATTCTATCGTGAAGTTGTTCTTTAACTTTGTTCTTCTCTCTAGAGTCTATACTAATAACTTACCCTTACCCTTACCCTTACCCTTACGAACTTCCATGATTCTGTTTCGTATTATTACAGTATTGGTATTTATAACAATCTTTTCTTTTTCACGTTGACTTGACAACCACGAATCTAATTGAACTCCTCTCCTCGTATCGTATCAAGACTTCGAAACTCAAAACTCAAAACTCAGCTGAACAAAAAAATCATCAAGGAGATCAACATTACCTGTGGCGTTCAATCAAGGGTCACCCAGTGGCACATGAAACGGATGAACCACTAAACATCACTAAACGTCAATTAGAATCAATTCAAGATTTCGCTTGCTTCCTGATTGATTCGCTTTGGCGCTTTTTCTCCAGCCTCTTTAATTAAACTTACACTTGGGCCTTGTCTACCACAACTTCACCACGGCTACTAGCTAAACAAACGCAATCTCTAAATTTTATCTAGAGGAGCCAGATCTTGAACTATCTACAAGCTATTATCTGCGTCCCGGTCCGCTCCTTAATGAAACTCAATTATTTAAAGCATCAAAACATATAAATCAACTATTACGAATCGCGAAACACAGCAAGATAATTGATTACACACGCGCATAAGATATAACGACAATTCGAATTGAATAGGTTATTTGCGAAACTGTATGATATGATATGATATGACCACGAATAAATACGAAACGCGGAGCTGAAGTTGAGAAGAAGAAGTCCCTACCTAAGGGTACGGAATAATGGCCGAGAATCGCGATCGATATGGTATGGGAGGCGATCCATCAATTGCGCCGAGAGGAAATGGAAATGGTAGTGGGAATGGTAATGGAGGACGAGGATATAATGGACGCGCGCCTCCAAATTTAGGATTTGGTAGAGGGGAGAGCTTGATTCCGGGTCGCGGACGAAATGATGAGAGATTTGATTCTAGGCCCCCAAATACGCCCATGACACCTTACACACCTTATACACCAGTAACTATGGGATATGATGGCGGGGAGAGCTCTATTTCAGCCGGCACACCGAGACAAGATCGGTATTATGGCGAGGAGAGTGCGCTCGGGGGGCGTCCAGCAGTAACACCGGGAACTGCAGGATATGATGGTGGAGAAAGTTCCTTTAATGTTGGCACACCACGGACCGAACGATACGATGGCCGGGAAAGTTATATCGAAGGGCGCACTCCCAGGACAGGAAGATACGAGGCTGCTGAGAGCATCATGTCTATTGACACGCCGCGAACTGAGCGATTCGACCCTGGCATAGAAAGTTCTATCGCGCACCCGGACACGCCACGTACCGCTCATTATGATACCACGGCAACCACCATGTCGATGGACCCATCACGAACAGGACCATATGATAAAGATAATACAATCACGGTAGCAGAATATTATGACCCGGAACGAGCGCGAGAACACGAACGACAAATGATGGAACGCGAGAAACTCGAAAGGGAACAAGGAATGCGCCGACCTTCAGGAATGGAATACGGTCCGCCATCTGCACAATATTTGAGTACATCTGGATCATCTACCTCTTCATACCTCGATATTTCTCGCAATTTTCCCACAATAGGGTTTGGTTTTAAGTCCTTCTTCTCGACCCCATCCGAAAAGTCTGATTCGAAGAGGAAGAAGGAGAAGAAGAAGAAAAGTAAGAAGTTGACGAAACATAATTCCTCATCAAGTTCCTCTTTGAATGAAGATTTAGCTTTTGGAACGGGATTTTTGAGATACAGAAGAAAGAGGAGCGTGAGAGCCAGAGACGGAAGGGACAGACAATGGGAAACTGTAGGATATAAGAGTAGCAAGGAAAATTTGAAAGATACTCGATCTGCCATTAGCGAGAGACCTACGAGCGCGAGACGACCAACTACCGATGCTGAAATTTTGGCTGTAGGTGCAGGACTAGCTAAACTTGCAAGAGACCAGAACAAAAAGGACCTCAAGAATGCTAAGAATGGGCGCGATGTTCCCGAGACTGTCATTTCCTCCAGTCGAGGAGATGATCGTGGCCTCCCACCTTCCAGAATCATTCCATATGAGACTGATCCTAATGATGATGAAAATTGGGAATCTGCCTCTGATGGCGAATCAGACTCAAGTGTTGATTCTGGTTTGGCGTTTGGAAGTAGTGGCCATGTAGGCAAGAGTCACGTCGGCTTTTTCGGACGTAAGAAAATGCATGAACCAAAGAGTCGAAAGAGTAGCGTGGTCGATCCAAGACTTCTTGGGCCAGAAAATTCCCTTAATGGATATCTATCAGATAGGCCTGTTGGTTTTGAAGACGTACGCTGGGAGTCGGGTAGTGATTTTGGTCAACATACTTACACACCTTATCATCACGAAGATAGGCATGTGAGCGATGTATATGTACATGAAAAAGACAGGATGGATAGGACCCAAAGTGTTGCAAGTGACTCTCAGGCCTCTCTTCAACAAGTCTTTCCAGTTCCTACTAATGATCATTTCCGATTTGAGGCAGCACGAGTTTCTTCATCGGAATACAAGGCTCCTAGGCCAGCACCAGTTGTCATTCAGCAACCTCAACCCATCACTCCAGTTTCTCAGAGCGTTTACCATGAACCTAATTATGTTCGCTCCGAATCTGGAGGCATTTTGAAGAGCTCTTCCGGTAGATCTAAATCTTTGGCTGGCGTGGCGTTGGCTGGAGTGGCCGCTGTAGGAGCTGTGATTGCGTCCAATCGTCGAGACGAGAATGAGTACACTCGTGATGATGACAAAAGGGATCACCGGAGCTATAGTGAAAGCGCTGTCAGTCGACGAGATAAAGATCCGAAAGAAAAACGTGACGATAATGATCAATACTCTGTTGCTGACCGTAGCATTACCAAACCTCGAGAGGAAGACAGGAGAGACGGCCGTAGAGCTATCGAGAGTATGGTCAGTCAACGGGATGATGACCGAAAAGAACAACGTCGCGATGAGGATCAATACTCAATCGCTGATAGCAGTATTTCCAAACCTCGAGATGATGATCGGAAAGAGCAACATCGTGATTATGACCAATCTTCTATTGCTGATAGTAACCTCACATGGGATCAGAAGAGAGAGAAACGTCGCGAGGAGCGAAGAAAAGACGACTCCAAAAGCTCAACATCTAGTTCTGATCGCGATCAGAATCGAGACAAGAGTCGTGATGATCCCGATGCTGCCACGCAGGAGCGAGAGAGAAGACGACGAGAGAGACGCGAAGAGCGTAGAGCACCCGATCGCGCTGAAGATAACTATGATGAGCGACGAGCCCACGTACTTTCAGAAATATCTGCAATTACTCACGCACCCACAGACCCATTCCTATATCAGGTTGCAGATACACCTCCCCATGAGGAGAGTTCTGGCCGACCCAAAGAAGAATCTGTACCTTCTGTTGTTACCGTTGAACGTGAACCAGATTTCACTCGAAAACGAAGCTCATCTATCAAGGAGCCATCTTCCGTCGCCCGGTCCGAACCACGCATTGATGTTTCCGACAAAGATGACAAGGAGAAACGATACAGAGATAGCGCCAGAGCTCTTCATGATGCCGAAATGATTTATGAGGAAACTGAGCACTCCACGGCTCCTATTGCAGCAGCAGCCATTGCCGCCGCCGCCGCTGCTGTGGCAAGAGAAGGTCTTCGGGAATCAAGATCGGCGAAACGACGAGGCGAGAGACAATCTGACCCCGAGAACTCAACCAAAGCCCCAGAGAAATCACACGGGGACGTCATGGAAGAAGCAGATAGAGCTTATCGTGAAATTGTCATGGCCAGGAAAGTTGCTGCAGAAGTTCGCCGTTCTCGAACCCCATCGCCTGAGCGTTCTGTGATCAACAAATACGAAGAAGAGTCAGAGGAAGAAGCACCCCACATTGTCACGCCACCTAGCATGCATGAACGCAAGAAAGGTCCGTACGATGCACCGAATGCCGACTTCAAGCTGGATTATATCATGACACCCAAAGATTTGAGAGTCTACAGCATCCCTGCCCTTCGATACAAGGTTGATCAAGCCGATTTGATGGGTCCATTTATGACCAAAGATGCCGATGCTAGATTTTCCCGACCTCTGTTGAATTTGATTCGACCTACACCTACTTCAACACCATCCCCCGAGAAGCAATTTGCCACCGCCAAGAATGGAAATGGCAAGACTATCAGCTCTAGTCGGCCAGACAATCGCTCAATGGAAAGAAGCCGTTCTGAACCTGAGCGTTCTTCGAAGACTAGTGATAGAGATGAAGTGCGTGAACAAACTTCTGCTCGATCGCAAATTGAGCCGACTCGGCCCAAAGATATAAATCAGGGTCGCGAACAAGCCCCATCATACCGATCGCAGGATGAGCCTAGGAAAAGGACTCAGACTCGTGAACAGGCTCCATCATATCGACCGCAAGATGAGCCTATGGATAGAACTCAGACTCGTGAACAGGCTCCGTCATATCGATCACAGGATGAGCCTAGGGAAAGGGCTCAGACTCGTGAACAGGCTCCGTCATATCGACCACAAGATAAGCCAACTCAGCCCAGAGAGAGAATTCAGGATCGGGAACAAACCTCATCATATCGACCGCAAGATGAGCCTAGGGATAAAACTCAGGCCCGTGAGCAGACTCCATTATATCGATCAGAAGAGGAACCACGTGATCAGGATCGTCGAAAGCGCAGTACCAGAGATATTCCTCCTATCGTTGTTGGTCCAAGAGGAGACCTCGTTCGCTCATCTGATGTTTCCGCTCCATCCCCCACTCAATCAACAGTCTCAAAAGCTGTTACCTGGGGTCCAAACGAGACAAAGCACTTCGAGGTTGAGAGTCCGACTGAACACAAGGATGACTTCATTTCCGATTCATTCCCAGAAGTTCCCGAAAAGCGAAGACATTCCGAACCAAGGTCTGAGCCAAATTCTGAACCAATACCAGCAAGTGGATGGGCTTCGATGACAGCAGGTATTCTTGGTGCAGGCGTTGGGGCAGCAGTAGCAGGCTCGGCTGAGTCTTCTAGGCAACCTGAGGTAAGTGAAATCCCTAGAAGCTCGAAATCAAAGGATTTAGAGCGAGATGAGAGGAATTATGGGTATCGAGGTGTGGTCGTAGAGCCCGAGAGTCCTTACGGAGAATCGAGACGTGAGAGTCCACCGAGAGAAACGAGAAGAGACAGCTTGCCTCAAGCAATTATTGAACCCGAAAATCCTCGTAAAGAATTAAGACGAGAGAGCCCGCCTCGAGACACGAGGAGAGAAATTCTGCCCCAAGACACGAGAAGACACAGTCCACCTCAAGATACCAGAAGAGAACGTCTACCGCAAAATACGAGAAGAGACAGCCCACCTAGTATTGGTCCAAAACCTGCCTCTTTACAATCTTCACATATGCCTGGCTCTTTCGACGACGATTTGGACTTCACTGCAACGGTGGCAGCTGGCTTGCAAGATACTGGCTTCAATCCTGATCTTGTTATCGATAATCTTGCGTTCCGAAAACGTGACTCCCCACCTGGATCTAATGAGTACAAATACAAAACCCCATGGGCAGAATCTATTACCGACCTTTCAAGCGTTCCGGGTGAAAGTTCTTCAAATCGTGGTGTTGCTATGGGTGAAGTGCCTGAACCTCCAAAGGATTGGACGAGTACATCGCCTGCCAACGAAGAATCACCCAAGCTTACTAAGAAGGAACAGAGAAAGCGCGGCGACAAGGACTGGAGACGAAGTGGTGCCGGCGTATCGTCGACGATTGCTGATGTTATAGTTGAGGAGCCAGAAAGCTACTTTGATTCTTCTACACAGAGCAGAGAGGAACAGGAAAGAGGTGACAATGAGGTAGCAAGACCGCAATCGCTTTTGCGAGAGGAGTCGTCATTTGTTGATATTTCTCCAGCACACGAATTAGTTGAAGAACCAGAGAGCTACGTTGAGGCTGATGAAATCCCCAAGAAGTTCAACAAGAAGTTATCGAGATCATCGACATACGATGGTAATGTTTTTGATTCATCTGTTTCAATGCCGAAAAGAAACTCCGGCAAGCGCTCGTTAACTTACGATGATAAAGCTCCATTGCGTGGAAGTCATAGGACCTTTTCTTTGGATGATATCAAAAATGATGATGAATCAAGAGCACCTGGAGAATTCAAACGTGACAGTGGTCGATTTGGTTCTCCCGATCCTTCACAAATCTCGTTACCTGATTCTGATAACATTGATGAAGATCTCGATCGGCCAAGAGAGCCGGAAAAACTATCACGTCGGGACGATGATGATCCACGATTGGCTTCATCTCGTTCAATACTATCTGGTGGCAGCTCAAAACTGGACGAGGAAGATTCGCCGCGTAAAAATCGAAAAGATCGCAGCAGTACTAAGGATGGCAAAGATGGTAAAACTTTAGTATCCTCGGAACCTATCCGCGATGAAAATGAAGATTCAAAGAAGAAGGCAAAGGGCACACCGAAAAAAGGTAGTGGCTTGTTTGGTTTCTTTGGAGGTGCAAAGACGGATGCAACGAAAGGAGATCTAGCGAAGGAAATACGCGACGACACTGATGATGCCAAGAAGAAAAAGAAAAAACGAAGCTCAACGTCGGACGGAATATCTGGGGGGTCAACCTTTCAAGGAACCGTCCCCACTGGGCTCGATTGAAACCAATGGCCACAAATCACGCACTGCGGATAGTGCGCAAGAGTTTGGGAAAGATGGAGAGAAGAAGAGGAGTAAAAGCTCGGATTCGAAGAAGGATTCTTTTTTAGATAATGCCGGCACCCTTGGCGCGGGTGTCGGCCTTGCTGCTGGTGCAATTGCAATTTCTGCTCAGCACCAACAGCAAACTGCCGCTAATAATAATGATAGCGAGGGGACTAGGGGGGAGAGTGGGGAGAGGGGAGAGAGGGGGGAGAGGGGGGAGCAGGACAGAGAGGAAGAGATATTCGATCCAGAGATTATCGAACGACAAATCAGACCCTCAATTGACCCTCAATATGGAGATCTTTTGCCTTTGCCGCCAAGTGGTTCAGTTTCACCTAATTTTGAACCAATTGATGATCTGCCAAAACTTCCAGAAAGTCGGCCCGCGACACCGGTATCTGAGAAACGATCTGTAGGTACGCCTAGAGAGAAGACTTCGCGAAATCGTAAGAGTTTGCAGGAGACTCCGGTAAAATCCCCAAGCCAAAGCGCCGTGCCATTAAAATTTGTCATGGGAAATAGGTCCAATCCGGCATCACCTATTCTAACGAGATCAACTGGTAATACGCCATTTCCGGCTTTCCAACCTTCCCCAATTGCAGAATCAGCCATAATTGCAAGATCTAGATCACGACCTATGTCCTGGGATAATACCAAGGAATTCAAACCCCTGTATCTTTTAGAGACTAACAGACGTGGGTCGTTCGTACCAGAAGAGCTAATTGAGCCGCTCCCACATTTGCCGCCATCCCGCACAAATTCAGAGCTTGACGTAGCGGATCTACCCGAATTGGGTTCTTTGGAAAAATTGGATCTTCACCGCCTTTCACTGGATCCACTTTCAACCAACCTCCCCTCCGAAGATCTCGTCTCCGGAGAATCAACACCGACTGCGATTACCTTTAAGAGGGACTTAGCGCCATCAGTGGAGTTTCTTCAGGATTCTTTCCCCTCAGTAGAAGAAAAGACAATTTTACCTTCTAATGTCCACTCACATGAACGATCCTCATCGGATTCAAAAGCCCAAGCCATTGGTTCCGCAGTAATTGTAACTGCGGCTGGCCTTGCTATTGCATCTCATGATACGAGCGGAAACGATAATTTCATGTACTCATCTGAGTCACATGACTTAAGCGCCGAACGAGAGAAAACTTTGCAAACCTTAAGTGCAACTTTATACAAACAAGCTATGAGTATTGAGGAGGAGGTCGAATCGACCGAAGACTTTCCTCTGTCCAAATCCAAGAAAAATAAGAAGGGTAAAGGTTTGATGCTCGCATCAGATGATATCAATGATCAAACCGAGAATACTCCGGAGCCCATTCAAGAATTTGAGCCACTCTCCACTCCAATTGAGGCCGAGCATGTCGAGCCGGGCAAAGCTACATTTCGGGAACCGGAATCAGAACTCCAATCTGAAACCCCTGGCCAAGAGGATACACAGGAACTAAAACCCGACGATTTTTCAAGTGAACAACATACCGTGACCGAACCGAGCAGAGATCTTTTCGAGGAGGTAGCTATACCTATTGAGATTGAACCAGTCGAAGAGTTCTCCGCTCCGAAATCTAAGAAGAACAAGAGAAAGGTTAAAAACGCTCTGTTTTTCGAGCCAGAACTGGAGACGGAAACTGTAGACAACCTAGAGACTTTCAAACCTATGGATGGATCCACTTCAGCTGACAAGTCAGTTGACCAACAGCAACAGCAAGTGCCGGAGTCTAGTCACGACATTGTTGAGGAATCTTTGCCTTCAGTCGAGATTGACCCAGTTGAGGAATTCTCTGTGCCAAAATTTAAGAAGGATAAGAAGAAAGATAAGAAGCAGGCAACGACTGCCGGCTCTAAACCGCATGAACTTACTCCTGAGCCAGTAGTTGAAACCACGACCGAAAGACCCATACGAAAACCATCAATTGAAAAATCGACAGAGCTTCCTCGCGGATTTTCAGACCCATCTTCTTCTTTGGTCAACCTAGAGGTCCAGCCTGTAAATGATTCTTCAATCCTCGAAACACCTGGTGATATTACGCCTACCGCCTACGAATTGACTAGCCCTAAATCGAGGAAAGACACGAAAAAGTCCAAGAAAGCGAAATCAATCTTTCATGATCCAGAGCCGGAACAAGCTATGATCGAACCTAACTTCGATGAGCCTGTAGTCTCTCAGTCTCAAGAAGTCACGAGAGATAATCCTTTGGAGTTCTCTCAAGCTTCAGTTAAAGATGACATTCAAAGACCTACGACTCCTGCCAATGTCGAGCCGATTGAGGAATTTTCGACGCCGAAGTCCGGGAAAGATAAGAATAATGACAAGCAACAGGCAAAGGAGGAACAAGATATGGATACCGAACGTGAGTCAATTGATGCAGCAGCTCAAGAGCAGGTGCCCGATATACAAGAGAAAGATTTTGTGCACATTCCTATTCTGGAAGAAACTCCGAAGCTGGATGATGTTCCTGAAAGCATTACCTCCCCTTCCTCCAAAAAGAGCAAAACGAAGAGCAAAAAAGGTAAGGCTGCAGATGTTGAGGAACCCGCGAAGCTACCAGTCGCTAGTCCTCTACCTATACCAGAGACTGTATCAGAAAAACCAACACCAATGGTTGGGCCTGGTGGTTGGCCGGTAACTCCCGCCACGCCATGGACTTCGGTCTCACGAGATGCTTCCAAATCGAATGCTGAAAACTACTTCCCAGTTGTAGAAACTACATCCCCAGATATTACCGCTGGAGCTGCCGTGCTTGGCGCGGAACAACTGAACATCGACCAAAGTTCTCAGGACAAAAATGTATCGGATAGCTTTGTTGCAGAATATGACAATGATCAATTTGTCTTTGCGAAACAACCGCAGGAGGGATTCACCGATGGTGATAATCGATCAAGAAATGACAAGAAGAAGCGACAAAGTCAAACAATAACCCCTGAGCGTTCTCGATCAAGATCGAAATCAACCGAGAGATCCAATTTCGAACATAACGAAATTCCGAATGAACCATTGAAACCACAACAAGTGGCTGAGGATAATCCTAAGGGCCTTGTTGAGGGTGTTGCTAAACTTGATGAGCTTCCCGCCGGCTATGAAGAAGATCAGCCAACTATCGCTCGCCAATTAGCTGTGGAATTCGGAAACGAATCCGGAACAGATACGAAACATCGAAGTGTCTCTCAAACACTACAAAAAGAACGAGGCCAATTCTTCCACGCAACAGAGCAGATTCCCGCAGACGAGCCTCATAACGAAGAGAGGTCGATTGTCACCGAGACTGGAGCTCAAAGTGGACTTGATATTAGTTACAAAGATGATCAGCCGGCACTTGCTAAACAATTGAAGGATGGATTCGAATCTGGTCCCAGTAAGGTCAAGAAAAGTGATAAAGGAAAGGAGCGCGCCGGTCAAAACCAAGATGATGAACTTCCTTCTGATATCAGCCCCTCGGACAATGTTGCCAAGAATTTGAACGAGCAAGCAGATGTACTTACCTCCCAGCTAGAGATCATCGAAGGTCCAACAAACAAAGCAGTAATTGAGGAACCAAAGGAGCTGCCGCAAACTGAAGATAAATCCAAAGATAAGTACAGGCAACAGCAGTCACTTGATGAAAGTGCTCTTGGCAATAACGTCATCACTGAATCGACTCCTTTGGAAGAGACATTGATCCTCACCCAGGCGCCAGATACTGTTCAAGACTTACTTGTTGATCCGATTATTACAGAGTCACCAATGGTGGAAAAGAAACCCATTGATCCGGTTATTACAGAGTCACAGATGGTCGAAAGGGCACCCATTGATCCAACTATCACAGAGCCAGAACCCGAGGTCTTGACACCAAGCAAGAAGTCTAAGAAGCAAAAGAAACGCGACAGTTTACCTGCATCCATACCTTCTGAAAAATCCAAGACGCCTAAGGTTTTAGAGACAACAAAGCCTGTTGATGTCCCTGAGCGATTCGAATCTGAATATTCATATCTTTTTGAGAAGGCTTACACCGCGGTTGATCCTAAAGCCGAATTGGGAACTCCTGATAAAAATCAAGACGGTTTGATTGAACCAATACCTCTGGAGGAGGATTTTCTGTCTAGCAATGTAGATGATGCGAACTCTGAGGAGGTCAAGTCTGATGAAGCAAAAGCTTCTAATAATAAGCAAGAGATTCCCGCCACACCTCTGGAGTCTCCTACTATGGACCGTGAAATCGAGTTCTCGACACCCCCTAAGAAGTCTAAGAAAGACAAAAAGATGCGTGGCAAGCAAGTACAAGATTCAATTGAAGAGGATGTTGCGTCCAAGGATATCACACCCGCAAGTGAATCGTCAAATATCGAGACTCCAGTTGGATTTCCAAGTTCTGCTCCTATCGAACAAATCATCACTATTCCCGCGAAAGAGTCAACTCCTAACGATGCGCCATCTACCCCAATGACAGCAGGACTTTCTGGTCTTATGGGTCCTCTGACAGGAAGAAAGAAGGGTGTTTTGGAAATGGTTCAAGCTTTGGGATGGGGTAAAAAGAAGGACAAGGCTGCTATAGCTGCAGCTGAGAAAGACCTCCCTCCAAGACCATCCACAGCACGCGCCGCGTCTGTATCTTCTATGCCAAAAGTAATCGAGGCCGAACCTGTCGTGGCGCCAACACCCACCGAAAAACTTGAGGAATGGGCTTTACCAAACAGAAACTCAACGGAAAAGTTGAAGGGTAAGGATGTCGTGAGCGCAGATCCTGAACCAGCACAAGATATAGTCGTCGAAGAACCTCTGCCAATCGAGTCAAAGGAAGACACCACTGAACAAACTGTAGAACCACCAGTCACGAAACCGATCGAGGAGGTACAAGACGACACATCATCTAAAAGACCAAAGGGCAAGAAACGCCACAGCTTACAATCTTTCCTCTCCGGAGAAGCTTCCAAAGCATTTAGATTCAAAGACTCTGCAAACAAAGAACCAGAAACTCCGTCTCTGACGGCAGAACCAGCTTTCAACGAGCAATCCCGCGAAATTATTTCTGAGCCAAATCTCGAAACTCCGGTTGAAGAGAGAAAAGAACCTGACTCTGTACTCGAGGTCCCGACCAGAAAATCGAAGAAAGACGAGAAGAAACGTCAAAGTCTGCAATCTTTAGTATCCGAGGAAATGCCAAAGGAGGAGCTTGATGTGTCAAGAGATGCTTTTATTGAGGAACCGAAGTCGCAAACTCCGGAAAACGGTAAGACAATCGTTGAGAGTAGCAGCGAGCCTTTGGAAATCCCACGTGAACTTGTGGAAGGTGTTCAAAGCCTTGAAGCACCATTTGAGCATGTTTCTGAGCCAATTGTTGAGAGATCGATCGAGCCTGAGGAACTTCGTCGTGAGATTGATCAGGAAGAAGTTTCCGCGCCCCAATTACAGCGTGAGCATATTTTGATGCCAATCGTCGAGAAATCTAGCAAGCCGGAAGAAATTTCTCGTGAGGTTGTCGAGGAGGATGTCTCCGCACCACAGCGACAGCCACCACTTGAGCAAACGCCGAAGCCAATTATCGAGCAAGCTAGCGAGCCTTTGAAGATTCTCCATGAGATTATTCAGGAACAAGTTCTCACACCTGAGTATATCCCCGAGCCAATCATCGAGCGATCAAGTGAGATTACAGAAATTCCACGTCAAACCATTCAGGAGGCACCACTGGAGCATATTTCTGAACCAATGATTGAGCGATTTGATGAGTCTTCTGAAACACCTCGCGAGGTTATCCAGGAGCATGTTTCTGCGCCACAAGCACTGTTCGAACACGTTACCGAGTCACGTAACGAAGCTTCTTTGCCAAGCGAGCTTAATCTCCGAGAAGCCACGAAGAGTAACGAGGATGTTGAGCCAAGTATGGTTGATGAGTCATCCATGTCGAAGGAGACGATACCGGAGGATATCATGCCATCTGTCGAATATGTCGAGCCAAGTGCAATCCTTCAGGAGTCTTTCTTACCACAAGAGCCACTTCCCGAGAACAATGTTGAAGTTATCAATACAAACACTGTTGATGACCTTTCTTTACAAAGAGACGCTACCCCACAGGAGGACTCAAGAGAGATTGAGATTGTTGAGCCAAGTGATAGTGTTGAAGGGTCTATCTTACTACGAGAACCACTTCTTCAGGAAAGCAGTAAGGCTGTCGACCGGTCTTTGCCAACACAAGCTACCCCACAGGAAGATTCAAGGGATGCGGAAAGCTTTGAGCCAAGCCACACTGTTGAAGAGACTTTTGTACCCACAGCACCTGCAGAAAAAATTCAGACAACCGAGCCAGTGTCAAGCGAAATACCCATTATCGAGAAGCCGGAGACCCGAGACGAGACGATTTTACCCGGTACTAAGAAGTCTAGGAAGAGCAAGAAAAACAAGAGCAAAGACAAATCCGAATCGGAGCCTCAGGCGTCAACTGAAGTCATCCAGGAGCCTGAACAAACTCCTTTTGTCGAGGAACCAACCTTGGAGAAACGTTTTGAGACCGCACAATCAACCAATCGGGACATTTTGGAGCAGCCTGCCGAACAATTCACTGAGACGGTTGAGCCAACAAATCACGAAGTCTTAGAGCCTGCATCAGTGCCACTTCCAGAGGATCTTGTTGACGAGTTCCTTGAACTTGACGAACCTGCAAATGTCGACGTTATAATACCATCTCTTGAGCATGCTACATCAAATCCAATTTCTGAAGAGACTATCGTTAATCCAGAGGTCGAGGAGCCCAATAGTCGTGAGAACTCAGACTACTTGGAGCACGCTGCATCGATACCACTTCCCGAGGACACTTTCGAGAAACTTGCCGAGCATAGCGAGCCCGAAAACAGTGGGGTTCTAGACCCACGTGTGCCAGCTTCAGAAATCGTGGAGCAGACAATTGAAAGCCCTTCTGCTGATGTCGAGGTTCCTGCAAACCGAGAAATTTCGGAGCCAGTCTCTCCAAACGTCGTGGAAAAGTCAGCCCAACAACCTGCGCCGATTTCACCAAAAAGGTCCAGGAAAGACAAGAGGAAGAGTAAATCTGCCATATCGATGCCTTTAATTGAGGACTCCTCTCTTTCTCTAAGCCCACTCCATGAGACTGAAACAAGAGCTATCGAACCCGTATTGAAACAAGTGCCACAACTTCCAGACGTTCCAGTGACTGGACCTTTGAACGAAATGATCTTCAACGAACCACAAGCAATCGAGGCCACTCCAGCAGATTTCAATCCAAAGACAGCACAAAAGGCTATCGAAGCAGCGGAACTCATCACAACCCCCAGCTTTCCAGAGACAACCGAGCCCATTTTGCAAGACAACTTGCCTGAGCCACTCGATGAAGTTCCGACCAAAAGGCCCAAGAAAGACAAGAAGAAGCGCAAGTCCCAGCTTCCAGTTCCATTGGCAGAAGATACCACTACTCAAGCTCCATTGGAATCCTCACCAACTCAACAGGCCGACGACATACCGACTCAAGCATCCCTTCAAGACCCCACAGAGTCAATTCCAGTAGCCAAGCAAACAATCACCGAAAGTATCGTAAATCCCACACTGAAAGATGCTGAAGCCAAGCAAGCTAATGCAAAAGCGACCTCCCAAAACCCTTCTGAAGATCAACAGCCCATCAAATCCGTGTCCAAAGATATCACCGACTCACCAGAAACCAACTTTACAGATGCTCCAATCAAGGTATCCAAAAACGGCAAAAAGAAGCGCATATCCCTCGTTACAAACCCAACAGATGAGCCTCCCACGGAGAGCATGTCAGAAATAACCGAGACTTCCCAGTCAATCGTTCAGCCTCCAGCAGAAGAATTTCATCATGATATGGTACCTGAAGAGATTATCGAAGAGATTGCGCCAGAACCAATTACACTTCAAGATCCTATATTTGAGCCAAAACCAGTGGAAGAAGAAAGCAGTACCCCTCAGAAGCCAGCAATTGAGTCAAAAACATCTGAACCACAAATGATTATTCCTCAGGAACCAACTATCGAGCCAGAAATTGTAGAGGAAGCTTCTATGCTGCAGGAAATTATTGCACCGCTTGATTCTTCAATCGAGTCAAGAACCACTAATGAGGATTCTTTTCTTTCACGGGAAACAGTTATCAAGCCAGACACTGTGAAGGAGGAAGTTTTGATACCGCAAAATTCAAGAATTGAGTCACGAATCAATGAGGAGCCATTTCTTTCGAAGGAACCCATCATTGAGCCAGAAATCACGAAGGAAGAAACTTTTATCCCGGATGAACCAATAGTCGAGTCAACAACATCTCAAACACAGCTGAACACCCCTCAGGATCGATTTGTCGAGCCAGAAATGACAAAAGAAAGCTTTGTGCCGCAAGAATCAACAATCAGGTCAAGAATCAATGAGGAACGGCCAACTTTCCACCAAGAGCTACAAACCGCACCAAAAGTCTCCGATCCCGGAGTTAGTCTTGCACAAGACTCGATACATGAACCAATAAACAGCGAAGAACAACTGGTTATCCGAAAACCAGTCCTGGAAGTCAATATTCCCGAGCCAGAACAAATCGCCTTGCCAGATTCCCCAATTGAGCAGAAATCATTTATCCTACAAGTGCCCTTTCGACAGGAGCCTGTGGTCGAGCCACAATATGTCGCTTTGCCAAATTCGCCAATTGAACATAAAAAATTCCAACCAGAAGTTCTTTCTCGACAGGAGCCTTTATTTGAGCCGGAACATATCGCTTTGCCAGAATCGCCAATGGAGCAGAAATCGTTTGAGCTAGGGGTGCCCTTTCTACAGGAGCCTGTGGTCGAGCCACAATACATCGCCTTGCCAGAGTCGCCAATTGAACATAAAGGATTCCAACCGGAAGTACTTCTTAAGGAGCATAAATCATTTGAGCTAGGTGTGCCTTTTCTACAGGAGCCTGTGGTTGAGCCGGTACCTATCGACGCATTACCAAAATTACCAATTGAGCAAAATTATTTTGAGTTAAAGATGCCTTGTCTAAACAAGTCTGCAATTGGGCCAGAGAATATTGAGGAAATTCCTACTTTTCAAGAGCATGCAACCCATATTCAAAGCCCAAACCTCGGATTGGCTGTACCACGAGAATTATCCCTTGGTCAGAAGCTTGTTGGCCCAGAACAAATTACTTTGCCAGAATCACCAATTGAGCAGGAAGTGTCTGTATTAAAAGTCCCATTTCAACAGGAACCTGTCTTTGAGTCACGTAATTCCGAAGAACCGTTGGTTTCTCAAGAGCGCTCAACCGATTCGAAACGCCCAGACTTAGAATTGATCGTTCCACACAGGTTCGCTGAGCCAGAACAAATCGCCTTGCCGGAATCACCGATTGAAGACAAAGCATTTGAGCCAGAAACCCCTTTCCGACAAGAGCCTATATTTGAGCCAAAAGAGCGCTCAACCGATTCCAAGAACTCGGACCTAGAATCGTTTGTTCCACGAGAATTGCCCTCAGTACACAAGATTGCCGAGCCAGAAGAAATCGCCTTGTCGAAATCACCGTTCGAACAGAAAGAATTCCAACCAACAGTCCTCTTTCGACAGGAGCCTGTTGTCAAGTCAAACGAGCACTCGACCGATTCCAAAAACTCGGACCTAGAATCGATTGTTCCACT
Organism: Sclerotinia borealis F-4128; assembly: GCA_000503235.1. Classification (NCBI taxonomy): domain Eukaryota; kingdom Fungi; phylum Ascomycota; class Leotiomycetes; order Helotiales; family Sclerotiniaceae; genus Sclerotinia; species Sclerotinia borealis. The sequence continues at coordinate 225,424 of KI628562.1, forward strand.
AGAATTACTCCTAGGACACAAAACAGCCGAGCCAGAAGAAATCGCCTTGCCAGAATCACCGATTGAAGACAAAGCCTTCGAGCCAGAAATCCCTTTTCGACAAGAGCCTATAGCTGAGTCAAAGGAGCGCCCAATCGACAATACATTACCTGACCCAGAACCAAGTGCATCACAAAAATTGCCACTTGAGCAGAAGGTTGCCGAGAGAGAAGCGGTCATTCCACAGCACTCTACCGAGTCGACGATTGCTGAAGAGTTGCCTGTTTTTCATGAACGAGCTATCGGTTCAAAAATCTCTGAGCTAGAACCAACCATTTCACGAGAATTGCCAATTGAGCAGAGTTTTATCGAAGCTCAAGAGTTCAACGTCAAGGAGCCTGTCCTCGAGTCAAAAAACACGGAAGAAACAACGGCCCCACAGGAATCATCGCTGGAGTCAAAGATACTGAAGCAAGAGACGACAATTCCGCGCACCTTTTATGAAGAAGCAAATGACGACTTCGAACCCGTTTCTCACAAGAAATCTAGAAAGGACAAGAAGAAAAGGAAAAAGAACCTAGACCTTTCGGAGACCTCCGAAGAGCCCATAAAATTTGCTTCCACTTCTCGAACGCCAGAACTTGAGAATTCAGCGATTGCGCCTGAGCCAACATCACTTGATCCCATTATTATTGAACCTACGTCAAGCTCGCAACCAACCGTCTCCCAACATTTTGAGCCAATTGCAAGTGTCGAACCAATCCTCTCACATACTCTTGAGTCTACATCAATTACAGAGCCAATCACCCACGAAAAAGCCACTAACCCTGCACTCAGGACGGAGCCCTTCACTTCAGAACTTGCGGAATCCGTACATAGCCAACCTCCAATCGAAAGCCTCCCCATTGAGACTGAGTCAGCACGAAGAAATGAACAGGCTTGGCCTGCCGAGGAATCTAAAGAGGACGAAAACAAGGGCGAGGGCGTCTTTAGGTCCATAGAAGAGGCGTCTCATGTTGCCCCTCAAGCCGAACAATCGGAAAAGTCATCATTCGAAATAATGGAGTCTCAGTCAACGGAAGATAATGCAAAGGACCCTGTGCAAGAGGTTCTCGAAGAGACTCCTCAAGATTCGTTTTCAGACGCTGTAGAATATTTCCCCACGGAAGAGATTGCAACTGAACCAACTCCTGAGGTTTTACGAGAACTAATCATGACTTTGGAGCCCGGTTTACAAGATATTACTCAAAACTCTGCCGAGCAGTCTACCCCGGAGGTTATCAAGTCCCTTCGAGATGAAGAGTCTGCAACTAGCCCAATCCCTGAGGCCGTACACCGCCAAATCGAGAATGTGATCCCTGGCTCTGAAGAGATTACACAGGATGAGTTGAAGGCAATGCCAGAAATACCGCAAGTTAATTTACAACGAGAGATGTTGATTGAGGAACGTACAAAAGAAGAGCACAGACCAGCAGAGGATGATGTCACTGAGGTCTCAACCAAGTACTTCAAGGATACAAAAGATCGTGAGTTTGGATTTTCTTCACCGGTACAGTTTGTCCCCAAAAACACCCAATTAGGAGTACCGGGTGTTGTGAAATCAGTACCTGCACTCAATGAAATCAAGGCCATGCCAACCGGAGAGATGCCAAAGGAAGTTCAACAACAAACCGAGGACGAATGGGGTTCGGTTTCTACTAAGAAATCGAAAAAGGACAAGAAGAAACGTAAATCTATATTGTCTACCCCATTGATTCCCGAGGTTCTCAATGTTGCCACTGAGCTTCCTGAGGATACTCTATCAAACCCTGGAAAGCCTGAAGAGCTGCATCCAACTATTGACAACGACGTGCCTGATACTCATACATCTTTCCAGATTCCACAGGTTGAAACAATCATTCGCGGAGATGATCTTTTTAGTATGCCAGACGACAATAGAGGGAAGGAAAGGTCAAGCAGAGAATTTGACCCAGAATCACAAACCCCGATCGCACCCAATACCGTCGCGGTATCCGAAACACAGGATGTTAAGCCCGGCGAGCGTCTCTTTGCCCTTCCTATTCCAATGAGAAATACCGTACAAACGTCTGAACCTATCGTGGAACCAGATACAATTTTGCCCGCCCCCTTGTCCTCTTCACCCAATTCCATTATCGATGAGCCAGACAAACTATCCAGTGATTTATCGCGAACGGGCTCAAAGCAAGAGAAGAGAAAACGTCAAAACACAGAGAACCTCGACACGCCCAGAGATGACCAAAGGACCTTTTGGGCAGGTGAAGTTCCCGAGGCAGAAATTATTAGGCCTGTGCCAGTCATCGAAGACATCGGACGAGATGAATTTTATTCTCATATTGCCAGCACAGTCGAGAAGCCCCAAACGAACGAATTTTCTAGACCACCCGCCAAGAAAGGGAAGAAAGATACGAAAAGAGAGTCGGCTCATATTGAACTTTTCCGACAACCAATGGGAGAAGATCTGTCACAAAATGAGTCAATGAAGGAGCGCAAGGAAATGCCTTCTGTGGTAGCTGCGAATGCTGCAATCGTTAGTGCAGCATTTGTGGCCAACAAAAGCAAGGAGCCAGGAGTTGATCGTGTCAAGGAAGAGGAAAGCTCCCCAGTGGAGGGATATTTGGAGCAAGAAGAAATAAGACAAAGCATTGACAATAGAGTGCTAGACAACGACGTATTTGATAATTCAGTAATATGGGAAGATAAAGATCCGAAGGTGTTTGTGGAGACAAAGGATGAGTTTGGAGAAATCAAGAATGATGGATATGCTAGTGATGGATTTGAGGAGGAACATACGATTGTGCAAGAACCAGAGCAGATGGCAAATACTCAGGAACCGATGATAGAAATGCCTGGCAAATTTGCAGCAGCAGAACCTCGAGAGATTAGAACCCCCACACCTCGCAGCCCCGTTGGTATCGCAAAGTTTGTTCAGGAGCCAGAGCAAACGGGGAAATCTCAGGAATGGACTGCAGTTACTAATACATCTGCGATAACGGAAGCTCGAGAGATCCGAACCCCTAGATCTCTCAGTCCCGTTCTCAACGATGCAGAGTTTGTTCAAGAACCAGAGCAGATGGAAACCACACAGGAGAAGGTCATCGTCGAAACTCCTGCCGAGCCAGAGACGGCAAAACGTAATATTTTGCATGAGCCAGAACAAATGGAGACTGTCCAGGAATCAATAGTGCAAATCCCTGTCGAGCCTATGATAGTGGAACGAAAAATCGTCCAAGAACCAGAACAGATGGAAATCCCTCGAGAATCAATGGACCAAATTCCTGCCAAGCCTTTGGTAATGGAAGCCCGCGAAACTAGAACACCCACAACACCTCGCAAGATTATTTACGATGACGACAGGCATCTAGAGAGTGAAACTGTACCAGCTACTACGAGTAGCTCTCCAAGCCCGAGAAGGTCACCACCCGCAAGAGAACCACGAGGAGATCTACCAGAGCCGTATCTTTCTAGACCTTCAAGGAGAGAGATGGAGAAGAAGAAGAAGCAGCAGGCTGAAGCTGACAATACCCAAGATCTTCTACCGACACCGATTCAAGAAGCCTTACGAAACGTCATCGCCAGTCCTCAAGCTAGAGATATCAGTCCTTCGCCAGTTTCATCTCCGAAAGCCGAACGAGCTAAACGAGCTAGATCCAGATCTCGTCCCCCATCTCGTCCTGGAACTCCTGGATTAACAATACTACAAGAGGAATCAGAAGAAGAGCATGCTCTCAATGTAGACAATAGAGACAGTGCGTTTGTCAGTGATTCGCCAAATCCTCAAGGAAACTTCACCGAAAAGCATGAACACGTTCGTGACAGTGGGATTCACCTAAGAGACAATTCGCCTTCCATGCGCGTTAGGGCTCCAGTGTCATCGACCGATGCAGCCATTGAAAGCATGGCATGGCCTTCCGTGGATGAAGATGCCGGCACTGTTGACCTCAAGCAACCGCAACGATTCAAGATTGTGGAGCGACTAAAACGTCACGATCATGGAATTGATGATCTGCCATCTCAAAGACACAGAGAAGAAAAGCACACAGATTTACAAAGGACATCGGCAATCCATGGAGTGCACTCACCTCGCGAGGAAAAGCATAGACTCGCTCGCAAAACATCTTTAAGTCGTGGAGAACTAGCAGAAGCAAACCATGTGGACTTCGTCCGATCCCAACGGCTTAAGGCTTTTGAAACTAAATCCAAAGAGAAATTATCTGAGCCTCATCAAGCAGAACCAATCAACAAATTTGTGACCCCGGAGAGAGAACATACAAGGCATCGTGTCCACCGTTCCGATTTACCAGACCTTCAGTACCGCAAACCAAAGGAGAAAAAATATGGAGATCTTGAACCTGTCAAAACTCCAAAAACAGAACAGCGAAGTATTTCTGAGAATTCTCCATCATTATTTGGAGGTGCAGCTCTCGCAGCGGCAGGCTTAGGATTTGCAGAAGCCAGGAAATCAAGTCAAGAAAATCGACCTTCGAGTGCTCAAAGTCATAAGAGACAAAAATCAGCTTCAAATATCAGCGTTACTAGATTACGAACGCCAGTTCCATCAGATGCGCCTCAACCGCCACAGTTCCCGGATTGCGCTAATACCAATCGTTCGTTTACACCGCCACTCCGTCGTGTCGCCCGAAAAATTAGTGGAGATTTAAGATCGCTTCGTCAGCAAAGTAACACTGATCTCGCTAAGGAAATTGTTCCAGCCTCTGTCGATACCGCTACATCCACAATTTCAACTAATACTGCCAATCCGACTGCAAATGAGGGTCGAGCCAGGGCGCAAGAAATGGCCGACGTCTATGTAAGCTGGCACGAATCTGAAGATGAAAAATATTCACTGCTAATAAAATCAATATAGGATGGTTACGGTGAAGGCCGTATGGGCTCACCACGATCCCCCACTCGACCTCATAGTATGCGACGACGACAGAGTATGCAAGTCTTGGAGCTTGAATCGAAACTTGATCAATTAGCTGCCGAAAATCGCACACTCGCCGAATCGAAAGCTCATGCCGAACATATGCTGCGATCGAGCCAAGGCGCACCTGCGGCCTTGGTAGAAAGGGATGCACAAATCGATTTACTCAAACGAACACTAGCATCAATGCAAGATGAGGTGAAGCGATTGACGGAAGTAAACACGGGTCTTTCAAGCGCGGCTGTTACGCTAGGGCAACAATATAATGCACGATATGGTACACTGGAATCACAACATGCACAGACTTCACGGGAACTTCAACAAGCCCTTGAAGCTCATCACAACCTACAGAGTGAAGTGGAGGGCATCATACACAATTCTATACAAGAAAGAGACCAGGAAATTGAATCACTGCGATCCCAATTGGATGCTGCTAAGGAACAAATCCGGGCAATGCAGAGGGAGATTCTAGCAGCCAAAGCTAGTGACACTCAATTCTTGATCATCCGGGATGAAGATTATTTCGACAATGCCTGTCAACAACTCTGCCAACATGTGCAGCAATGGGTACTTAGATTTTCCAAGTTCTCCGACATGAGAGCTTGTAGGCTCACGAGCGAAATCAACAACGACAAGACCATTGATCGACTCGATAATGCAATTTTAGATGGGTCAGATGTGGATAGCTATCTCGCAGATAGAGTAAGGAGGAGAGACGTCTTCATGTCAATGACAATGACAATGGTGTGGGAATTTATATTCACTCGCTACTTATTTGGCATGGACCGAGAGCAAAGACAAAAGCTCAAATCTTTGGAGAAGGTATTATCTGAAGTTGGACCACCATCAGCAGTTCATCAATGGCGTGCAACCACTTTGACCTTGTTATCCAAACGAGAGTCATTTGCAAGACAGAAAGACCAAGATACTCTAGCTGTGGTGCATGCTGTCTTGGAGACACTAACAGAGATTTTACCTCCACCTAGTCACCTCGAAGGTCAAATCGAGGAACAACTTAAGCGTGTCATGAAGGCCGCTGTCGATCTCTCAATCGAAATGCGCACCCAACGCGCAGAATACATGATGCTTCCACCACTACAGCCCGAATACGATGCCAACGGCGATCTCGCTAGTAAAGTGTCTTTCAACGCCGCACTCATGAACGAACGTAGTGGGGATACAATCTCCAATGAAGAACTCGAGGCACAAAAGGCTGTCGTGAGAGTTGTGCTTTTCCCACTTGTGGTGAAGAAGGGTGATGATTTAGGACAAGGCGATGAGGAGATCGTGGTATGTCCTGCTCAGGTCTTGGTTGCCAAACCAAGGATGGGAAAAGGGCCTGTGGGAAGGGTATATAGTCCTGCGAGTGGAATGGATATGGATAGGAGGAGTGATAGGAGTAGAACTCCGGCTAGTATGCAGAGCAGTATGCCTGATACTAATGTTATTTGAAAGCAATGAGAATAACGGAATGATGGATAAAGAAATGAATGGGAAGGGGGAACATGGGCTAAATGGGGTGGGGGTTAGGCTGGGAGGGGTGATGCATCAATTGATATCCTTTGGGTTTAGGTGGTAATGGTTGGATGGACGGGTTGGATTATGTGTTTTTACATCTCTTTTCCTATGTTTTTCCTTTCTACTTCTTCAACGATTTCTCGATTCATTCTAATGATGATTAATGATGCTACGCATTTAGCGAATCCGCAGCTACGGCTACGATCTTTTTTTTTACATCCCAAGCAAAAAGATATCCATATCATATTTTAACGACAATTATGACGAGATTGTAGGATTAGATGGATTTCATGCACTCCGCTTAGTTTAGGAATTTAAATGCAAAAGTATTTGGTTTCGATTTTGTTTGCTTGTGTGATTCTTGAGTGAAATGTGAAATGAAATAGGTACTGCTTTTACAAACAATAAAGAGTGAGAGGGAAAGATTCTGTACTCTTGATACATTCCCGATGAACATTAACTTTGGGCAAGCAGTCAATTGACATTGATAACGATGCAAAAATAAACACAACACATTCATTCAATCACATTGCACATTGCATATTGCACTCATTGTATGTATATCATCAATTCAATAATTCGCTTCTTCAAAACATCACTACACTCACTTGGATTCAAAAGATGAAGATAATCAAAAAACAAAAAAAGACATCAAAAAAACATACAACAGCAGGGATTCGCTGGTGGTCACCCACCCAACTACTAATCTGCCGATCTAAGGCTTGTGTATGGCAGAGCGGACGGGATGCCCAATTCCCCTTAGTCTATGGTCGTATGTGAAGAGCGTAGGAGTTTAAAAGAATATATAGTATGAAATAAGAATATGAGGGTGTAAGGATGTGGTGTGGGAGGAGGGAGGGTATTTTGTTATTCTACTATACTTGTTTTCTTCATATGCTCTCACACTCTGTATTATATCTGGATAGACAATCCTATCTACTCACTTGGTCATCTGAAAACATACATCTTATACTTCCGAATCATGGTTTCCGAAAGAGATAGCGTGACATCTGTGATATGTTTCTATCCCCTACATTGCACAAAACATACTGACCGGTACATCCAATCTGAAATCGAATTGATATACAATAAAACCCGCGAGCGAGCTCATAGATTTCATTTCCCGTTTTCTTTTCTTTGGTTTATCCCTATTCAAAAAATGATACTCCTCTGCTCGAGTAATAAATGTAAACTTCATATATCCACGGCTCCACAAAACAGAAAATAGGAACAGAAATAGTAACAATCAAGAACTCGAGCTCGAATTCATCTATCCCATCCATCATCCCTCTGTGCCCTCCTCCCAACAGAACTTCAATATATCTCATGGTACGTATCTTCCATTTCCAATTCCTTGCTTCCATCTTCGCAGTTACATCACGGATGTCACACGGTCACCGTGACGGTCACGGTCATGGTCATCGTCACACTTGGGACACAAGCCTCGTAAAAGAAAAGAGCAATAGCAACCAACGGACAAGATGAGATCACCCATGATTATAATAAAGGTCATCTAACCAATCACCCCACTTATATGCCCTCTCCCCCCATTCTTCCTAAGACCCACCCCCTCAAAGAAATCACATCTCTCCAAAGATCCCATCAACTACAACTCGAGTACCTGTACTTGTATTCCATTAGTACACAGGTACTTGGTATATATGCTCTTATACTCGAATAACACCTCCAATAACTTCACTTCACGCCTCGCACCTCAGTGACCTCACTCATTCATTCAGACAACTCCCTCATCCCCTCATTGCATCAAAAATGCAAAAGAAACAAAAGAAACAAAAAGTAATGTATCACTCTCAGGCCCATCTTAAAATTCCCCTCTCCGTAAAGTCTCTAACCCGTGCCACCCCACCCCACCCCACTCCACTCCACTGTACCGCAGTGACCGCACAAACCTCTCACTACACAATATTATGGATAGCGGGGTCACAAATACTCAGTACTTATAGCAGCTAAGTGAGGGGTCAGACTCAAATATCAACAAATTCACCGAATGAGAGGTTTTTGCGCACTACCTACTGTACCGCATGAGTACTCTACATAATACATTGCTGCATAGAACGATTAGAGTGAATAATAAGCCAGACGCAATAACACCCGCATACACATCCTACACACACCAATAGCATACATCCATACAAGCACTGCCCCTCTTCCAATCCATACTCAGTTGAAACTTGACAGTTAGTATATGCAGGCAGTATATGCAGCAGCAGCAGCATGCACATTGCACACACATGAAGAAAAGGAAAAGAAAGAAAAAAAGAGATCCGAGTGAATCAGAATATCAGCCCGATTACGGCACTGTATCTATCTATCCCACCCTTATCCTATCTACCCTAACTACTTAAGAGATCTCAATACTGGTTTCCTTTCCAAGTCTTTACAACTAACTACAATCACAACCACGAATCAACAAGACAAATCCTCAAACACAACAATACTCACCCTTTAACCGCACACACAAACTTTCACTTTCAAATCTATCAAGATGCCTGGAGATCACGGATGCAACTGTGGTGACTCGTGTATGTATTTATTTATTTATTTCTCTCTCTCTCTCTCTCTCTCTCTCTCTCTATTTAATATCATTTCCCCCAATTTCCATCTTCCAGCTTTCCAGTTTTTAGATACTTATCCCATCTATCTATCTATTTATCTATCCAATATAAAACCCCCCAAAAAAAACCAAACAAAACTAACAACACCCTCCCCCCTTCTCTAGGCGGATGCCCAGAAAATGCATGCAACTGCCCTAAAAAAGAATAAACTCACTCTCATTCTTACTCTCACATCGCCATGATCCTCCTTTCCTCTCCTCTCCTCTCCTCTCCTCTCTCTCAACACAGCATAACATAACCTCAAATTTACCTTTCGTCTTTCGTCTTTTGTCTTTCGTCATTCGTCTTTCACCTTTCTTCGATTTCTTCAATACTCGTACAAACACATCAGCACAGCACAACACAACACAACACAGCACAACACGGCAAAGCATCCCGATCTTTAAGCTACCTAGGCAGACGATGTTTACTACAAAAATGGGTGTGGGAAATGGGGTTGGATGGATTAGATTGAATTGACGGAAGGAAGGATGGAGGATGGAGGGGTTTTTTTCTTTGATATGCATGGTCTTCACACAGAAAGGAAAGGAAAGGATAGGAAAAGAGTTTCTCGAAACTTGCTTTGTTTGATACATCACATCACAAACACATCACAGCACATCAAATCAACTGATATCTTGACTCCAAACCCAAATGCATTATCGTGTCCTACTCCATTTCCAAGATAATGGGCGAATCTTTATGATTGATTGATAAATTGTGATATGAGAGCTCATTTATCTTTTTCTTGATTTTCCACTTCCTGGTTATGTATTATCTGAATGCGGGGTAAAACTAATCGAGAAATATATCTTCACGATACGACTTATCAATTGTTTCTCTCCCTATTCTATTTGTTATGGGTTGAGCCATTATCTTCCTTTTCCCTTTTCTTCATTAGAGGAAAGACAATCCTCTTCCGCGGGAAAAGTTCCTTCATTACCTACCAAATCCATCGTAGTCGGCTCAAACCCCCAAGACTTTTCTTACCCACACCTACCTACTCTGTCCGTGCATACACAATCTTCTTACCCCACCTGATTGAAGATCCAAAAGTCTCTCCTCCAGTGAAACGTTGCCACGTCTCCCAAACCTTCTTATCCATTCTCATCCATCCATCCATTCATCCATTCGTCCATCCGTCCCCATCTCAGCCTTGCTGTCGCCATCTAAAAATGGATACGTCGCATTCCCTCCCGAAAGAAAGCCATCTGAAAAGTATCCTGATGAACCATTATCGTATCATGGACAATACATCCGAGAAACGCACCGTGACTTTATCCAGTGTTGCGGGTTTCCGGCGATAGATTGCTCTCGTTTGAGCACGTTGCATGGCATCGCTAAATATTTGTCTTGGAATCTGCCAAATGTCGCGTTACCTCGAGTGAGGCTATGATGCTTAGGATCGGCGTAATGATCATGTAGTTGCATTTTACCTCGCTCTCACATTATCTATCTACCCACCCCACTGTCTGTCAATTCACACCTTCTCTGGGGTTAAACAAACACTAACCTGGGGCTAAGACCATCGGCAAGAACACACACGCCATCGAACCATCCTCATCGAATGATATTTGATCATTTGCTCTCTGCTTCCATCTGCTGTGCCGTTCGTCGTATCTACCCGTAGTTCTGGGGATATCTCCTTTCTTCTCTATTCGTCAAAGTGAAATCTCGAACCGTACGTAGATCAGGCGCCTGTCGTATCCTGTGCCTCACACCTTACTGTTTCTTCTCACGAGCTCCGGATCTCTAGTGTTTGAAATTTAAAATCTCGATCCGTGGGTATAAGTATCTGCTCTGCCTCCTTCTCCTTTTTGGGATTCTTTCATCAGTAGAACATCAAACACAAGCATTCGAATATACAACCCAAATCAAAACCACAAGACCAAGACCTCACTTCACCAAAAACCCATATCAATAATCATCATGGCTCCTTGCTCTTGCTGCACTCATGCTGCCTCTGAGGGATGCTCAAGCACCTGCTCCTGCTGCAAAGATAAGGTACGCTTGTTTCTTACTCGCAGTCCAAGACATCAGTATTGACATCCACTACCATAGCACTAAGAACCTTGCATCCTCTCCTCTCCTCTCCTCTCCTCACATCATCCCGCATGTATCCAACCTCTTCTTCGCTCCGTCGCATAACCAGCTATCTCGACCAAGACAACGATGACCCGAAGACCACGCACGCGAAAGATAACCAGTACATCATGTGATGAGATGGAATGGTGATTGAATACTTGCATGGACAGGAGTTTCTGCATGTTATATTTCATAGGGGGTGAGACAGTGGATGTTATTTTCTTGGTGGATCAAATGAGGATACATGTATCTCAAGGAGTAGGAATTTGAGGGGGGACACTCTTGATATTTGTTGTTGATTTATGATAAATTCATGACGCTCGCTTCAGCAACTTTGATCTGACTTGTCGTGACGGAATGAAGTGATGTGTAACTACCTGGGTAAGATATTAATATCATACATATGAAACATGAAGTTATCATTTGGTGTCGCACTAGCTATAAGCCCAAGAAAGAAGAAGAAGTGTGTAGTTGATGCCTTGTAAGGAGATGAAGAACTATAACTTCAATACCAACAACATAAATATGTAAGGATATGAAGAACTATTGACTTCAATTCAATGTCAACAACATAAACACATCAAATGAAACTATCATTTGACTCACCCACACCAGATAGATAGAAGTAGAAGTAGAAGTAGAAGCCCCAGAAACATATTCGAAAAACCAGACACCTAGTTCAAGCATCCTTGATACTACAACTGGCAGAACCGAATAAGACGATATGTAAACATCAATAAGGCTTTTGGTAGATTCAATAGTATTATATAATAACATAACATGACATAACATAAAATAACATAAACAAGAACGAAGCCCACTCGAAGCTTTTGCTTTGGTATGCTTTTAAATCCGGGTGAAGTACGAGTATGTGAACTTTTAAGTGATGTGATGTGATGTGATGAGTTGTTTGTAGGAAAGGGAAGATAGACAGTACAGTATAGATATATTTGATGGTTGAGGATGTTGGCATGAGATACTACTCGTAGGTATATATGGACTACCTATACCTAGTATGGAGGATTTGTGTGTTTGGAATGAGTGATGAATGAATGATGAAGAGAAATCAACAACAGAAAAGAAAAGAGTAGAGGAGAGGGATATATATGGGTATATATATACTCATTTTTAATATACTCCAGTACTATAGGATAGATATGGATATATTTATTATACCTAATTATACCCACCTCAAACAACACCTTGTTGGATACCCACCTACCTCTCAAATTTATGCTGTTACTGTAATATATTGATACCTTGTTGGATACCTACCTACCTAGGTATCTATCAAATCATAATTACCTATCATTTATATCTTTTACCAACTTTATCACATCTCGGTCTGGACTCTGGTGTTATGTTACGGTCTACAATAATCATCTATCTATCAATATTCTACCGCGCATTGCATTAAATTGCTACAACAACCATCCATCTATCGTTACCATATCATCTTCGATAATATCTTGGCCATGACTTACTGTTCCTTTGCTGGAACACCCCCAAGCCTCTATCAATCTATCTTGAATGTGTTTTGTTGGCCACGCATGTTGGTTTTCGGTGTATCTTAATACCTCGAGAATACTTTTCTGCTCTTCGGTATCTGTAAATTGTTCTCCGCCTGTGTACAAATACTGTTAATCAAAGCCGACACTTGGTAATGAAAAGAAGAAGACTTACACATGGAAATGGCCATACATGCGGTGCTCATGGCGGGTGGAGACCGATGATTTGATATTGCCACACCGCAGAGACGTTGAACCATCGTGTTGATTTGTGCCTATAGAAGGTTAGGATAACAATTGGAGTCATATGCAGAAAATAGTACCTCTATTCTTTGGCTAGCTGCTCGATGACCTGGTCCTAATCTAGGTACTCGCGGGTTGTAGGTTGTGAGTAGGATCTGAGAGATATCCATATGTTGATGAGCGGTGACTAATCTCCCCAGTGAGCGTCATATTGTCCCAAGTCACCAGGAATAACTTACCATGACAATCAGATACATACCATATCTCAGGGAAAGCCTGTCTTGTATTCACAGCCGCACCTCTTTCATACAGTGCGTCGAAGGATTGTGGACGTAACTTTTCCCAAGCTTCATGATACTGAACTAACATGTCGTAATCGCTATTGGTTTTACTGCCGGAGCCGTAGCAGTATTGTAAAATATCGGCGCAATGAACGATAGTTCGATAGGCCCAGGTATAATCGTCTGCGTATTCGAAGGATCGATATTCATGACACTGTAAAGGCATATGAAAAGATCTTTGTCTGACAAATGCCATATGAACTTCCTGTCTATACGCCACGCGAAAGGCAGCTCTACGGAGACTGCTATCAAGACTTCCTGATGCTTGAGCTGTAATGAATCCTTGAGTTACTCTCTGTGCCGTCTCCCCTTCTCCACCAATCAAAGGGGCTGCAATGTATGATTAGTCAAAAAGCATTACTTCGGTTGGTTCAGGAAAGCAAACCGTCTACTTCTTCATAGAATCTTAATATCACAGAAGCCACCAATAAATTTTCATCATACAGAGCCTCTAGATCATCGGATGCAGATACAAGATGCTCAATACATTTGCGATGGTATTCGATAGCAGTCTCCACATGTAGGTTAAGTAACTTTTTCCCTTGATATTCGACCACACCATTCTTTTGGTACTGCCCGAGCCGACAAAGGTGTCTGGCGGATGCTGTATATATAGCATTGAGAAGTGCTGGACAGTGCTTCGCTCGATGTGGGACTACTAAAGCAAAATGACGCTCTGGGTCACAAAGGTCAAACTGGAAAGAATTGTAAGCGAGTAGAGCCTTTCGTTTAGAGATGTACACACCCAACAAGCCAGTTCATCTACAAAATACCTCAAAAGGCAGGCTTCCTGTATAGACTGTGTTTCCGACTGATATAGCCCATCAACATCTGCGATTTGGATGTTCAATTTTTGGGGAAAGAATGTAGATGGGTCCCATCCCAGTGGTGGCTGGGGCACAACTCTATCCAAAATGCTCGATTCAGTGAGATCTCCGTTAAATTTTGCAGGTCTTCTTGGGTAGGACTTGACATTTGAATGTTTAATTGAAACGCATGACCTGTCATCATCTGCCCTCTGCCTCTTCCCTGGAGACTTTGCCTGATTCCTGGGAAAAGAATCTCTAGATGCTTTTGTACGAGATGTACTAGCTGATTCTATCAAGCTTTTGGAGACAATAGATTGAGGGGTTTTACTCCGCCGGGCAGTTGTATTTGGTGTAGCAGTATTTTCACGCTTTGGTATTGTTGTATATATCTCATATAATTCGGGGAGCTCGTCGACAAATTCGGAACAGACTAGATAATAGTATACGTGAGTATGAACAGCAATAATTGACCAATACCACTTACTTTTTCCAGATGTTTTCACCCATACATGATCCTTGAAATCGGAATCGTAACGGGCGCTGGAGCCATGACGAAAACGCAGGTTTCCAAATGAGTGTGGAGAGCTCGATTCGGAATTTCCCTCTTCTGAGCAATCGTGTTAGAGGTAACTATTAATTTTTGGATAAAATTGACTTGACAAGAAATCAAACGATCAAGACTTGACAATTTAGTCAAAATGCGTCTTGCTGCTCTGACTGTGCTACAGAAAGCGAAGGTAGGGTGCTGCAAACCATCTAATGCACTTACCGATGTGGTTCTGCTCAAGCGCAGAAATCCTAACATTCATATATTAGCCAAGTTCGATTTCGACAATGTTGAGTTGCACTGTGCTGTATTCAAAACAGTATTTGGCGGTGAGATTACTTAGGGCTTGACATTGAAATCTAAAAGTATCCTCAATATTCTCGTGGACCAGTATCATCCCTATATTGAATCCTCGTGGTAAACAGCATTTGAAATTGCACAAAGCTGAATGGTTGCAAAACAAAAGCCTGCCAAAATCACTGTACCGTGGTAAATTGTAATAGAATGATATAGATATTGAACAGAACTGTAATAATAGTGTTCTCTTCTACGAGTTATGTGGGAGGGTGGGAAGACGTGGGGAAATGGGAAACTGGGGTAATAGAGTGGGTGGGGGGTTGGTAGCGGGCCTTCAGTTACCGGTGGAAGCGGGTGGACTAACGGCTTCGGATATTTATTGGCTCAGGGCTGGCCCTAGAAGCTCTAAGTTTTGTACTACCTACCTACCTTGACTCATGGAGAGAGTCCTACCGGTAGGTTATCTCTGTACTTCTCGTGATCAAAGATAATACCTTTAGCTCTTCTGTCTCCTTCTCATAAGTGCAAAATGCTCCTTGATCATAACATATCTTTAATCTCATCTGTTGAAAAGAAAAACATAGTAGTACATAGTGAGTCCATAGTGAGTACCAGTACTATCTTGAGGGTTCCGTATAGCACACTTTTCTGATCTTCCCAAGTTTTCCTCCTTTCGCAACTGACATGGGGAGCAAGTCACGAAATTGGCGTGTTAATAACACGCCAAGAACCGAAGATCTTCCGATGGTCAGTATATAAATCTGCAAGATGACTGATTAATGATTGAAAAGTTGATTCGAGGGTAGTTTCTTGATGCAAAGACCTTCCCGAATGGAAAAAGATATCAGGGACCCGATCCATTCTCGGCAACCTGCGATAGGGGGCTTCATTTCATTGTCAGGTGACCTGAAGTGAATGAAT
Organism: Sclerotinia borealis F-4128; assembly: GCA_000503235.1. Classification (NCBI taxonomy): domain Eukaryota; kingdom Fungi; phylum Ascomycota; class Leotiomycetes; order Helotiales; family Sclerotiniaceae; genus Sclerotinia; species Sclerotinia borealis. The sequence goes on from KI628562.1 coordinate 241,232, forward strand.
GCCAGTGTTTGTGTTTGCCAATCTCTCCCCGGACATGGAAGATAATTATTAGTTTTTGACCGGCGATATTAGTAGTACAAGGTACGTACTCTTATTAGATAATTAAAGCCATCACATGACTATTCACTCCATTTGGTTCTCGTGGGGATAAGTATTGTTATTGCATATTACATAGCCTTTGTTGACATGGCTATGGCTCGCTGGTTGTCCCTGATACAATTACAATTATTAATCAATAATTCAATCCAATTTGTTTCATTTTGATAGAGCAAGGCTAGGAATCCCAGTTGGGATAAATATGTATGTGTGGAACTAAGATAAATAGTAAAACAGTGAACATGAACACAACACCAGCAGGTAAATAAACACTCGCTCGTACTAGATTTTTATATAATATCAGTAGGAGCATTGGCATCATACTTTATGCAGTGAGTGATAGGTAAGGAACAGAAGACCAAGGCTAATAATAAATACAATCCAATGTCCAAGACTCCAATCCCTTTGTGGGTTGGGTTGGATTGGGTTGAGATATTTATCTATCTACTGAGTAAGTTGAAATTAGAGGAATGTTTCGAAACATTCTCACCAAACCCTTCAAGTCCTGTAAACCTCAAACACTTTCCCACTTTCCCCTCCCTCCCCCCAAAATGATGTTTGTCTTTTTCTTCAATCATTTAATAAATCACATTAATTCAATTGATTGTTAATTCAAATTGATTGTTGAAATTCATTCATTATTGGACATCTCCTTTTTCCTGATTCCTCTTTTAGACTTTGCTTTTCCAATACGAGTAGAATATGCTACTCGTACATATTGTACAACTCCGGACCCTTTTTAACCAAACTTACCAAATATACCAAACCAAAATCGATAAGACCTCATTTCACATCTAATTGTTGCTTAAGTAAAAGCTTCGAGACTACCTAGACCGTGTATCCCCTTTAACGGCTTTGCTTTGACGGTACCGGTACCGGTAACTCCAAGGCTTCCAGAATAAGTTCATTAATCTACATTTCTTGACTATCTTTTCCAAACGGCCACCTTGACATTCCTCTATCTCGTTCGTTTGCAATGAGATGAGATTTTGTACTGTCGCTTTTGCGCCATTGAATCCGATGAATTCCCAATCATAGATTGCCAAATCTACTCCAATGACAGTGCTTAAAGACGCGCTTTCGCGATCCGATACATTTTTGCGACCCCAGTCGGAATATATTTCGAGTCCCGGCGTGCAATCCGATGATTCTACACCTTCAACGCCAGATAAAGATCAAGAACGCAAACCACGAATTGTGCGAAAACCTTCGCCTGGTCTTGCTGCTCGACTTGCAGCGTTAGGATTTGGGAAAGACCCCGATCCAAATTCGACAACAGCATCACCAGTTGAACGAATTGGCCGTATCCCTGAAGATCAACTTCGCCAGCTTGACCACCTTCACCGCGCTAATTCTACGAGTTCGCACATTCACAGACGAGGTCGAGCTTGGAGTGGCAGTATCGGTCTCTTAACCCCTCAAGTCACTGGTGGTAGCTTTAAAGAAACCAACCTTAGAGAGATCAAGATTGGTGACACGCGAGTACTCGACGGTACCACCCATTCAACACCTTCGCTTGATAGCTTTGGTAATCAGGATATGACAACAGATGTTGACCTTATAGGAATGGATTCGCAGAAGTATCGATTACCGGAACATACAAATGGAAATGGCACAAAAGCAATGGCAGATATAAAGCAGGCGCATATCGAACGAAATGTAACTCCTGTGGACGACATCACAATACCTTCTTCACCTTCTGTAGATAATGACGAAATACCTCCACCTCCAATAGCTAAAGATACTCCACCAGGCGCGATCACACCCAGCGAATCTTCGAACGATGTCTCATCCTACTTCAACCCCTTCGGTCATCAACGGGCAGGCTCAATTTATACATTATCGCGGGCTTCCTTTGCAAGTCAACTTGCCCAATTGACGTCTTTGCAACTACCAGATGCAGCCTCGTTGTCAACGAAAGTATCCGCAATTCCTAGCTCGAAATCCGCCTCGAAGGCATTAATGGGAGCCGCAGAACAAATTAGGAGTTGGATATCGAAGGCATCGGATGTCGTCTCTGGCCTTGATGGTGAGGACGATGTGGAATGGGCAGCAGCTGGTGGTAGGGAAGGATTAGAAGAAGTTAATAATGCGATTACACGTTTCGAAAAGTTAATTAATGTATACGTCTCAGCCATCGAGTCCTTGCAAGAACGCCCGGATATCGCTACAGTACCTGCAGACGAACTTCAGAAGGTCGTACTACAGGTGGAAAGTATTCTTGAGGAATGGGAAAAGATAAGGAGGAATCTCAAAGGTGTGAAGAACTCGGTTGAGATTGCTATGGAATGGGAGGAATTATGGAACACAGTATTGGGAGATATAGGCAACGAAGTGGATATTCTGGCGCGACTCGTTTTTGAAATGGAGGAAAAGAGACACAAGTCTTTAGCAGAAGCCGATAGCGACGGGGTTGATATCAAAGAGCTTGAGACAATCGTGGAAGAAACGCCCCCATCCAAGACGAGGTTACAGATCAATAGTCGGTTTGGCATGTCCTCTTCAGCAACCTTTCCTTTGAGTCCGAATTCGCCTGTGATGCCGATAATGGCACAAGACGATTCGAGTCTTTTGGCATTGTTTGCAAGAATGCAGCCTCTAAGAGCTTCGTTGGACTTCTTACCCATGAGACTATCTACGTTTCATGCCAGAGCCGAAGCAATATTTCCCACAGCCTGCGATGAGCTGGAAAGTCGACGAGGGGGTTTGGAGAAAAGCTGGAAGTCTCTCGAAAAGGATGCCGAATCACTGCGAAGAGAACTTGGTGAAGATCGTTGGGTTCTCGTCTTCCGCGGTGCGGGTCGACAAGCACAAAAGATGTATGAATCAGTGGAAAGAAGTTGTGCCAAGCTGAGGGAGTCTCTTGACAATGGGGTCCATCTGAACAATCCGGCTACAATGGGCAAAAAGATCGAGAGTTATGAAGCGAAGAAGATGCATTATGGTCCAGCAATTGAACGAGTTCTATCAATTATTCAGAAAGGAGTGAAGGACCGCCTCACGGTTAATGGCGAGATTTTGAGATTACACTCAGATATGCAGCAGAAGTGGGATTCACTGAAAGACCAGATGAACGAACTAGACACAACACTTGAAGAACTCCAAGCAGATCGCAGAAACCAGCAGCTCAGGGATTCAATGTCAAGCATGGTTTCGAACGATCGCTCAACTATTGGAAGCTTCACCAACGACACACCAGGAAGTTCTCCAGCATCCTCAGTCGTAATGTCGGGGTTGAGTAGCAAGCTTGACCCTGCGACACCTGCTAAAAATGGGAAGATACGTTCCAGTGGTAGAACTAGTCAAGCCCACGCTGGAACAAGAAGAAACTTGAGTGTTGGACAGCCTTCTAGGTCGTTTAGTCGAGCATCCCCATCCCCCATTCCTTCCCGACAACGCTCAGCAACTCCAACAGCTCAACCCCCCCGACCTTCCAACACTCCCAGTGACAATCGTCCTCGCTGGAATGCCAGTACTAACACCAATGAAACTACACTCATCGGTCATGGCTTCAAACCTCTCGGTACCACAACGCCAAGTCCTAATTCACGTCCACCCCCTTCTACCCTTTCGAACCGTTCCACCAGATCCTACACATCTGATTCGAAAATACCACTCCGAAGTCCGCTCGGTCGCGGAAGTACCGCTTCTCCGGCCATACAAGAACCCACAACTCCCTCAGGAAACAGACCTGCTTCGCGAACAGTTCGACGTGACCTCTCTACGCCTGGGCCATACTCTCAACAAACATTATCTATGAGCTCACCACCCCGTTCCCGTCTTCTTGGTAGCAAGTCATCCATGGCCAATCTCATAGGCGGTAACCGTCGCTCCTCGATGCAACCTTCGTATTCATATGAAGCCAGAGCTAGTAGTCCGGTAGTCCAAAGATCTGCTAGCTCATTGGCTACCAGCAGAAGAACAAGCCTTCTTCCCACCCAAAGAGGCAGAAATTCGGAAATGGATGGTAGGGATAGTCCCGCACTAAACAGAGGTAGCAGCTCCTCTACCACTGATAGCAAAGGAAATTCTAAGAAGCAATGGAAGTCTTAGAGCCTTTCAGCAATCACCGTATATGGGTAGCTGGGCACCTTTGATTACGCCAGGCGTTCAATCATTGGAGCTGCATTTAACACAGCATAGTTTGTGGGCGTTCTTTTATTTCTCCATCGCACCCATTATGAAACGCGAACCTTTTAGCAAATGTATTTTTTTTAATGCAGTGGAAGCTTTACAACGTGGATGGAGCATTGAGGAGTTTAAATGGTATGGTGGAGAGGTGCCGGCGCAAGATTTCATAATCCACATTTGAAGAGTAGAGAGCCGCGATGTGATGAAATGGGATGTGACGAATTGGCATTGGGATTTGGAGGTGGAGGTGGTGAAGGGGCTGCGTGAGAAGAGAGGCCAAGGGAGGAGAATGATACCATTACTTGTATGATAGTTCAACGTAGGATTAATTAGCGTAGCGAAGCGAAGAAGACTGTGATACCCTTTTACTATGCTCAGTACTATATCACTGATTTTCCTTTCCGCTTGATGGGTAAAATGAATGCGCAATGAGCTATCCGTATCTAATGACTTGCTACATGCAAATTCCACAGTCTTGATTCATCATATCATATAAATATCGAACGAAAGCGAAGTAAATTTCTTTTAGTTATACGAGTACTATAGTCGTTCACAATTCCCCACTACTCCAACTACTAGTACTAGGTACTCCACTTCAGAATCGGGACCAGGTGAAAAGTGGGGTGTCCTTTCGTCACTTTCTGACTTTCTCCGTTTAACCCCAGCTTTGGGTTGTGGGCCTCTTAAAGTCATTGATTATGCCCCCTCCGGTTTATTTGAAGTGAAGCTTGTTAACGTTGCTTGTCACTTTATCTTTTTGGTTTGTACTGTACCTACCTATGTATCGGAGTGTTTATATTTGCTGGATATCTGCTTTGTGGTCTGACTTAGCTATTTAACTAAGAGGAATTGAGTAAAGATGACGAAGATATTTAAGGGTTCAGAAGGTAATGTATATTTCCCGCACCTCATCTCTACCTATCTCAGTTTCTTCCCTATGCTTCATTTACATATTCCTATACTCACTCCTATTCAATTATTCCATTTCTCTTTAGCATCTATTCCAGTAAACTAATCAATAACCCATAGTCTCATCCCACAACACCCCCGATTCCTGTTGGGTATGCATCAACTCAACCATCTACGACGTAACCGATTTCTTGCCCAACCACCCAGGCGGTTCCAAAATCGTCCTCAGTCTCGCCGGTAACATAGATGCCACGGAAGAATTCGAAATGATTCATCCTCCCGGAACACTCGAAGAGAATCTCGACCCTTCCAAAACAATCGGCAAGATTGAAGCTTCGGAACTAAGACAACCAGTTCAAGAGAAGAAAAAGAGTTCAAATGTTGAAGATGCGGGGAAGAAAGAGGAAGAGGATACGATTGATGTGGATTCGGATGTAAAGACGCTGTTGAATCTAGACGAGATTGAACAATTGGCTACGAAGAAAATGTCTGGTAAATGCTGGGCGTATTATTATTCGGCGGCTGATGATCTTTGGTCCAAGAATTTCAATAATGCCGTATATCGACAGATTCTCCTGCGTCCACGCGTCTTTGTCGATTGTACGAAATGCGATTCTTCAAGCACGATCCTGGGGGAGAAAATTGGATTGCCGATTTTTGTATCGCCGGCTGCAATGGCGAGATTGGCGCATCCGGCGGGAGAACAGGGGATTGCAAAGGGCATTGCCGGGTTTGGTGCAGTGCAGATTGTGTCGAATAATGCGAGTATGACGCCGGAACAAATTGTGGAGGGGTCGTTACCGGGACAGATTTTTGGATGGCAGTTGTATGTGCAGAATGATAGGAAGAAGAGTGAGGTGATGTTGCAGAGGATTAATGCCATGAGTGATAAATACAAGTTTATCGTTTTAACGCTGGATGCGCCGGTGCCCGGGAAAAGGGAACATGATGAGAGACAGAAGGATGTAGGAGCTAGTTTACCGGTTTCGTCGGGAATAAAGGCTAAGGAGAAGCTGGAGGATAATAGTCCGCCGGCCGGAGCTGGGGGTGTGGGAAAACAATTGTTTATGGGCACAGCGGCGGATTTGACTTGGAAGGCTACACTGTCGTGGTTGGCCAAGCATACGAAATTACCGATTGTACTGAAGGGGATTCAAACTCATGAAGATGCGTATTTGGCATCGCAGTATGCACCGCAGGTTAAAGGAATTCTCCTTTCGAATCATGGAGGGAGGGCTTTAGATACAGCGCCTCCGGCTATTCATACACTCCTCGAGATACAAAAATATTGTCCAGAGGTTTTGAGTAGGATAGAAGTTTGGGTCGATGGCGGTATCAAGAGGGGTACGGATGTAGTGAAGGCTTTATGTCTAGGTGCCAAGGCTGTGGGTGTTGGAAGAGCTGCGCTGTTTGGTCTTGGGGCCGGTGGACCGGAGGGCGTGGAGAGAACGTTTGAGAGTACGTATTTCATGTTCATTTATTCCTGCAGTGCTCTCTCTATCTTGAATCATGATGGGAATAGCTATTGGAGTATTTGCTAACACACATAAAATAGTTCTCAAAACCGAAATGGAAACTTGTATGAGACTTTTGGGCGTAGAGAAGGTTAGTGAATTGGGTCCGAAACATGTTAATACTAGAGCGGTAGAAAGGGATCTGTATGATGGTAATGCCGGGTTGGAAAAAATGGGGTTGTGGGTTAAAGCTAATTTGTAGATTCTGGGCGGAGGGGGAGCGAAGAAGAGTGAGGATGTTTGTGGGTGGGTTGTGGAGTAGTCGTAATGTGTATGTGGTATATCGTTGTAATTAAATGAATAAGAGAAGAAGAGATTCATATTATATTATATCATAATATCAGTGGCTCATGAACTCATTGATGTCTGTCTGTCCATCCTTTAAACTTGTGATATAACCAGAACCTGGACCGAGTGAGGGGTCGTCTATTTTGGTTTCTTGGATTCTTGAGATGCTACTGTACAATAAATTGTACAACGACATGGCTATATACTCGTACTCGAGTAGTATACCAGTATGCAATTAGAAGATGAAAGATCCGCTTCTGTATTTGGAATGGAATACTCGAGTAAACGATATATATATAAGGCTTAGAATTTGAACTTTACTGTAGATGTCATAATTTATGATGTATGTATACACGAGTAACTACATACTCGTAGATGAGTTGTTATGCCCTTGCTAGTTGCTAGCAGCTACTCGTTTATTTTATTTATTTACTGTACTCGAGTACTCATATCTAAACTAAACTGTGCTGTACAGTAAAGTAAGTACGTACCCCTCCCTCCATATCATATATTGTATGTTATGATTGTATATCTGTCACTCTACTTACTATAATAGTGTACTCTATAGCTTATATGTAAAAATAAATCAAAAGACGAGCCGTTTGATTTGAAATGTATTGCGCCGGCCGGGCAGCTATATATATATATATATATTTCGGGGTACATATTCAGGATTACGGAAAATTTGGCGTTCGTGTCCGAGTGAACGAGTGAGTAGTTTTGAGATTGGTGTTGGTGTGATAAGTGGAAATGGATACAGCAATATCCCAATGGGATTGATTAAAAAGGTAGTGAGTGAGTGAGTTGATTGATTCGGATTTTGAAATATACACACGGGAGACGTTCAGACTTTCCCCCCAAAAAATACAGAATAAAATGGATGGAGAAAGGAAAGTAGCAGGGTGTACGTGGATCCAGATTGAAAATATGAGCAAGTGCTCATGAGTAGCTATGAACTTATTTTATACATCACTCCCACACACCCATCCATCACAAGCTGAAACGACAGAGAAGCCAAGGGAGATGCAACAATAACCAATGAAGAAAAATGAGGAGGGATGATAGTAACGCCCGTCTCAATATCAGCAGTAATCGTACCATTCCCAGCACGTTCAGTGCAACACCCAACAAATTATTGATCTTCAATTCCCATCATCACGCACCACAAAAAGAAGCTCGCGGAAATGAATTTGTGGTGATGAATAAAATGGTAAACGGCGTGGCGTTCCAGTATACCTATTTTGTTTCATTCATTGATTGATGACCAGGTGGCCGGGTCGTGTATAAAAGACTTGAAATATTCCTGATGAGTTTCACTGCAGCATCTTCTATAGCACTGCATCCGCTCTCGATCCTGCAGTCTGCCGACGAATGTTCCGAAACGATCCAGTCAATTGGATTCCAGATCATCTCAAATCATCGCCATGTTCCCGAATCTTGCACTCGTCTCCCTGGGCATACTCGTGACCTCGACATTTGGCATCGATGTGACTATAAATTCCATCCTCGACGCCGAGATCAAAGTTGCTTCTACCCAGCTCGACAAGATGAACTTTCTGTTGAATAACAATTTGACTTGGTTCTTCGATTTCACCACTCAGCCCCACTACACCTACACGCCCGGTTCCGTCGTCAACGCTGATGCTGCCACATTCCCTGGTTCAACTAGTTACGGTATGACGATAGCGTTAATTAACTTGGGGCCATGTGGAATGTTACCTCCCCATTACCACCCACGCGGGACGAACTTTGTGGTGGCAGTCGAAGGTGTGACACAGACGTGGATGATTGAGGAGAATGGGGCAAAGATCGTCAATCAAACGTTGAGGCCGTGGCAGATGACAATTTTCCCGAGGGCAAGCATTCACAGTATGCAAAATATAGGTACTGTATGTCCTCATAGACTGAGACAATCAATACTGAATGCAATCAAGGATGCACTAACGCAACTCTTGTGTCGGCGCTGGATTCGGAGGACGCAGGAACACAGAACATTCTTAATGGGTTTGCACAATTGCCGCCGGATATAATGGCAGCAGCTTTTGGCAATCCATCAGGAGGATTCAATCTTCCTCCTATACCAGATGTTGGCACTGGCAGTATACTTGGATCTGCAGCGTGCCTGGCAGCTTGCAAAGGGAAAATGTGATAGCGAGTCTAGAGTCGTTCAACTGTGAGTGATTAATCTCCCAGCGTTTCATCGGACTTGATAGTGACGTCGCAGCATATGTCTTGTTCAATGTTTTGTTGTAGTGGCGTTTGCTGATTGGGAAATATACAAATCTGGCGTTGTGGAATATTGTTTGTAGGATTTATGCGGCGATTTGAGGTTGACCAAACTTGAGATACCTAGTGACTGTGTAAAGTATACTGATAATTATCCTGCTTGCCTTGGTGCAATATATGTATACGTAGTACCGCATGTTTGCCATAAGAGTCTGAGACTGACTATCAAGGTTGGTCAAACGAGAAGATGATGCTTCGAATTATGCGTTCGGAGGGTATCATGAATCCATAGCGCTCTTTACTTGCCTCCAAACTTTTTTGCGACCCAAGCACTTCCATATTCGTCATACTCTTGCTTCGTTACTGATAGCTTCTTCAGGAGATCGGGATGTTTCGCCAATTCGGCTCCACCATTCCAAGTGCTGATAATTGGATGTTCTGGTCTCGCACAACGAACATAACACTCCGCCGGTGCAAGAGCTTTGATCTCAAGCTGAAGCCTTAGAATAAATCCTTCTATCTTCGAGCTACCACCTACAACAATGACATTTGCGAGAAGAGCTGGCCATAGACCCATTGGTAAAGATGAAAGACTTTCCATCACTAGTTGAGCTACGCCTGATTGTCGCATACCAATATCTGAGGGATTGAATAGTAATTCGGGGACCGTGAATCTTTCGTTTCTCAAAGTCAAAATATCTTCCGCAGCTTCCGCCAGTTTCCCCTTGGTCAATTGCTTCAACTTGCCCGCTTGTAATGGATCGTGGTCTCGCACGAAACCTTGAGACCGATTATGATAGTCGGGGAGAACATAGTCTTTCGCTATTCCACCACCCGTCTCGAAGATTTCTCTTCGGTCTCCTCTGGTTCCTTTCCATGTTTTCTCCATATCGCCATTGAAATCCCTTGATACATAACAGCATGCCTCCTTGATCTCGTTGACCAAGTAGGTGTCATTACGCATGTCATACTGTCGTAAAGATATTAAACGTGTCAAGTAATTTGTCATAAGCTTGCCTCCCACTTCTAACCTTCGGATCGCTGATTGTAAAGGGCGACCCTGCAGAACAGGTGTGATTGTCGTGTGAGAATATCCGGCATCGATGAGAAGGATTATTTCGGCAGGAAGAAGAGGTTCCGGTGGATCTCGAGCTTGCCCTTTGAATAATGCTTGAATATCATTATACGCATTAAGAATTGGACCTGTATATTCATTAATACTAATCTGCATACACAGCATGAAATCACAAACCAGGGCATCGGTAGTAGCTAGCAAAACCAAATTCCTCAAACACCATTTGATCACAATTTGTCTGCAGAGCCGGTAGCGCATTAGGAGCCTCTGTTAATATTAATCCCGTTTCTCGTGGATCGCAATGCAGTGGCGCTTTTTTGTCGAAGAATTCGTGCTCCCATATTTCCTTTTCTGCCTCCCAGTTCACCAAGTACCCCTTCTCGACGGGCCTACGAAAAACGATGTCGCCGAAATCCTTACAATTTTCGAGTTGCGATCCAATATAAACCTTCTTTTCGCGGTCGCGGGCCATGCAATTGGGTATGATTCGGGGCGAATCCGTGGATTCTGGGGACGAGAACCCGGCCTTTATGGTGTAGGCTCCATTATCAACGACTAGAGTTCTAGCAGGCGGTATTTGAGCAGCCGATGCTGCTTTTCGGTTTGTAGACATTTTTTTATCGTCCAGGTTTGGACTGGGAAATGTCAGCACATTATTATGGTAAGGGTAAGTAGAAGTTGTTGGTGGTTGAAGCTACAGTGGTTGGGCGTCGCGTCGCGCTGCATGGTAATCGCGTAGGAAACCCCCACCAAAAAAAAAAAAATTAGTTTTCAGGCCCAGGTTTCTCAACCGTAACTGTTGATTTAACACGTCAATGGCTAAAACCGACAAGAAAGCTAGCGACGATCTGGCCATTCTAAAATCGACCGTCGAGACCATCAAAAGTTTGATTCAACAGCTGCAACCCTCTGCCAAAGCGCCGGAAGATGTCAAGGAGGGGTCGTCGTCCGAAGAGCAACCCAAGCTTGCGGATGTCAATGCCATCGACCTTGCTCATGATTCTGCAAGTCTCATTAAAGCACACTCGACGAAGCTGTCTCTCTTGATCATCAATAAGCCTTTTACGGCCTCAGCAATCAACAAAGTATTGCGAGAACTTGTGGCTGGACCCCTACCGGGCTTGGCGTCTGCCGTCGAAATCTGTAATGCTACCAAATATACGAGGGCTATGAGTGAAGAGTTACAATGGAGAGTGAAGAAGGTCTTGACGGAGCTACATACGCTCGTTGACGCAGTTCCTCTGGATGGGAAAGTTTTGAGCGATGACAAGAAGAATGGTACCGGGAAATCGAATGGGAAGGGTAGTTTGGCTTCAACAGGTGTTGTATGGGATGCCTGTGATTCTGTCATGGGTTTGAAGACTTTAGGTGTAGCAGGATTGGCTATCAAGAAAGCAGAGGAATATCGAGATTTGGTTAAGGATGCGCTCGAAGAATTGCAAGCATGGGCGGAGGAGGAATCAGATGACGAAGAAGACGAAGAAGACGATGATGAGAGCAGTGGTGATGAAGATGACGAGAAGAAAGATCCTCAAGATGTTGTGGATGATCTGTTTGGATCGCAGCCACATATACCTAAGGACGACCCGGAAAAGATCCGCGAAAAGCTCGAATCATCGACGAAAAGACTGAGACTCGTAGTTTTGATGTATCAAGCGGTCGTGAAGAGAAGGTTCAAGACACTCCCCTATCTACCTCATCCTATGTTACCTGCACAGTTGAAGGAGAAATCTTCAGAAGATCCAGGTATTGTCGAGTGCTTGGATGAGGTACTTGTACGGATGAAGAAAATTACCGATCTCACGGATGATCTAGCAAGTGCCTTCTATGAGCTCGATAGCGCTGCAATTGATAAACTCATGGATGAGACTTGGTTTACGGGTTTTGCTACGATTGAGTTGCTAATCAAGAATTGGGAGGGGCAGAAGGATGACTTTACTACTTGGGTAAACATTATCTTCTTAGAAAATTTGTATTTCTCGCTAATGATTATAGGCCTATAAATTCCAACTTGCTATGAGAAAAGGCTGGTGATGTAGCTAGACCAAAGAATTTAGAGAACTATCCTCTCTCCAGCCTGCTCAACCAGATTTGGCGTCGATCACATTGGGCCATGGTGTTCTGTCTATGCTATGGGGTTTGGGCGATCTATTATAAATCAGCAAATGGGTGCACCTGAGGATCAGTTTGGATCTCGCTTATTTTCAGATGATGAGGGATGTCGTCAAAAGAAAAATGCTTTGCTTTGATTTTGATTTATATATAACATAGAAAATATATGATACCCCGAAGCAATACAAGACGACTTTTCACATCTCAGAATATCAATCTGAATTGAAGTATCTAGCGCGTGACAAGGTTCGAAAAGCGGCAAGGGTTACTGAAGTTCCTTCTAGGAAGATGATTCAACAATCCTTCACGGAGCTGCAGGTTCTTTTTTTTCAGGAGCACTTTTACATCTCTGAAATCTTTTGCTGCCTCCTTCACTACTCTTGCTGTGCTAATCACTCACTCACTCACTTTCGTATATACTTCTTCGTCTATCTGTTCCTTTCGCAATCAACTTCTCCTGCATATGGTCGTTGTTTTAGGTGCTTGTATAATACAATCGCCAACGCAGCTTATGCACCCCATGTCTCGGTTACCACAACGCGAGATACCCCGAAGTCTGATGCCAAGATGAAGACCAGGTACCCCACTTCCCCATAAACAGCTATCTGCTTCCCCATGGGATGGATAAATTGCTCCGGTCGGCTTATTTAAAAAGTGCATGCATGCATGTCTACGGCCAGACGGGCGAGTTGGGGTGAAGTGCACAATATTTACATATCTGCTTTCCTAACCTGTGCAAGAAGTGGGATGTGGCTTGTCCAGCACAAGATTATTTCTTAAAAATTCCTTTCCTCTTGGATCACTGAAACTACAACCCAGAATCCAAGATGAATATGCCCAGCTCCATCGAAGATCCTCAAAATGTGCCTCCAGTATCCAAGGCCCAGAGGATGGCCCAACCATTCCCACAACCAGAGCCTGACATATCCCATATTGAACATGTGCTTTCTTCAGGAATTGAGAAACCAGATCATATGGATTTCAGGCGTGTTAATTCCGAAGTTGCCAAATATACCAGCGGGGTGCTGATTCCCATAAGCGATGAAGAAGATCAACGGCTCAGGAAACTCATCGATAGACGAGTGTTGATAATAATGATCCTGACTTACTTTATACAAGCGTTCGATAAAGGAACGCTGGCATTCACATCGATCATGGGAATTAGAGCAGATGCTCATGTGTCTGACCAACAGGTATGTATTTGATGGTTCTCTCTAACATGAACATTTGCTGATATGGATGCAAGTATCCATGGCTCACAACGTGTATTTATCTCGCAATTCTGGTCGTGGAATACCCCACCAATTGGATCATCCAACGCGTACCAATTGCCAAATATCTAGGGATAAATGTCTGTATTTGGAGTATCATACTCTCCATGCATACCCTGTGTCACAATTTCGAAGGTCTAGTCATCGCTCGCACACTTCTGGGGATCTTTGAAGCAGCATGCCAGCCCATATTCGTCGTCTTATCTAGCATGTGGTACAAGAGAGAAGAACAAGCTGGAGTAGTTATATATTGGTACATGATGAACGTATGACCGTCCTTTCAACACTCGAATCCCGAGATATCTGATACTGATGATCCAAACAGGGCGCTCAACAAATCGTCGGCGGGCTCCTCGCCTACTGCTTCACCCTCCTCAAAACCGGGCCCCTCAGATCCTGGCAAGCCATCTTCGTCGCCTACGCCTGTTTCTCCTTTCTCTGGGGCATATTCATCCTAATCTGGATGCCCGACTCCCCTATGCGCGCCAAATGCTTCAGCGAAACCGATAAGAAACTAATGGTGGAACGTGTGCGTTCCAATCAGACCGGGATACAAAACCGCAGATTCCGCGTCGAGCATGTGAAAGATGCTTTTACCGATCCGCAAATGTATTGTTATGGTTTGATAGCCATTTGCACCACATTGCCAACGAGCGGGCGGGCGCATTTGCCAACATCATCATCACGGGATTTAGCTTCACGGTTCTGCAAACGCAGCTTTTGGCTATGGTGCTAGGGTTCTATATTATCATCGTATTACTGTCGAGCCATTATTTGGTACAGAAGTATAACCAGAATATTCTCGTCATGACTTGTTTCCTTCTGCCGTAAGTACAACCATTCGATATTGCCTCGCTTATGCTAATCTCAACACCTATATCCTTCATCGGCACCATAATTCTCATGACAGTCCGCAACACCAATCTCGGCACCAAAGTTGGCCTGCTAATCTCCTACTACATAACCCTCTCTTTCTGGTCAACTGCTACTCTTTCTTTGACCCTCATGTCCCGCAATGTCGCCGGCCAAACCAAGAAAACAATCGTCGTAGCTGCAAATTTCATATGTTGGGCAGCTGGAAATGCAATTGGCCCTCAAGTTTTCCTGAAGAAAGATGCCCTGCGTTATTTTATCGCATTCGCTACCCATATTGGTTGTTACACGTTACTTCTTCTAGTGTTGCTCTATCTGAGATGGCATTTGACGAGGGAAAATAGGAAGAAAGATGAGCTGGCTGAGGCGGGAGTGAGAGAGGCGAATGATCGGGATATGGTACACGCGTTTGATGATTTGACGGATAGGGAGAATCCTAACTTTAGGTATGTTTATTAGGCCAAGAGATGAAGAATGTTAGTATAGAGTATGTAGCTTGGCGATAATTGATTGTTTGATCAATGGTAATCATGACAAATGCATATTTTGTTCCCCAACTACGTTTCAAAACTATTTTTTATCTATCGAAGTGTGAAGAAATGAGAGCATAAACACAAGCCTTCACGACTTACAAAATTGGCCACTCCCCCAGCCATTAAGCTAGCTAAAGTATATTTATCCAGCATTCGAGGAGACAAAAGAAACGATGCGTCAAAGGGTTCATCCCAGACCGACCATGATGCTGATAAAGATACTATTGTACACGCTGTCTGGTCAAACATATTAAGACCAGGCGACAATATTGATGCCTTCCGCAAGCAGTCATGCTACATCCAATTTAATGGAAAGATGCGAGACCTTGGGCATCAACAGGCAGTTGTTGCATGCGCTGCTGGAAGTATGTGTCGTATCTGACTTCACCTTTGAGCAACGAAGCTGCGTCGACAACACCTGGTATCGTTCCGTTCTCCGTAGCTTTGGCTGTTTCAGTAGCTTTGATGTGATCGGGTTGAACTGATACAGGACTATGATCCCGTTAGCAAGCTAGTCTATATAGTCGCAAATAGAGGCTTACCCGTTCAATTCGCGATCAATTTGTAAGAATTCCTTCATAGCCTCCTTGGTGCCTCTTTCTTGTAGGTACATCAAGTATAGATTGCTGATGTTCTTCTTGGTAACCAATCTCATGGATGTCTTAATCATATCGCCATGAATCTGCTTGAGTCTCTCGTAATGTTCAGGTTCCGAGCCTGAATTGGTTGGCTGTGCCAATTCGAATTCTACATACTTGGTCCAGAAATGACGACTTTCTGGGTACCATTGCTTGTTCTTCTGGAAAACTTGACGAGCTTCGTCGACAGACCCTTGAATCTTCCACAATAAGACGGCCCATTCGACAACAAAAGCAGCCTTTGTATAGATGCCTAATGATGGTGAGTCAATCTGTGCTTTGTAGACTTCAATCGCGGCTTCGAGGCCTTTCTGGCGGCGTTCAAGATTGGCCCAGGAAATTATTGTCTCTACATGACCAGGCATGCGATCCAGAATGGCCTGGTGTATATCTCTTGCGACATCGACGCGACCGGACATCTCCTCAAAGTAGGCGTATTGCAGCCTAATACCGGATCTGCTGATTGGCGCATAAAGTGTACTTGCTCGCTGGTATATGTTTCTGACCTCTTCTTCCTTACGCTCCTTTGATGACATCCACCGAGCATAGCGAAACCAAAACTCATCGTAGAATGCGCAAGTTACTAAACATCTTTCATATAAGAAAACAGCACGGGTGTAATCACCCTCGGCCTCTTCAAAGTCCAGATATTTGCGCCAGTTTGCAATTTGTTGGTTATCGAGCTCGGTGACGTGGAAGTAAGGACGCTTGATCTCGGACTCATACGTCCAACGTTTTGTGGTTTCTCCTTGTGTACGAGCAAAAATTTCGAGATGAAAATTATCAACCTTGGTTCTGATGTCACGTTCAATCTCTAATTCACCCTTTGGTCCGGCCTGGAAACCGGCACTTTCGGATAAAACATCGGCGCGGAATTGTTCGAGAGTTTCGGCAGGAAGAAGCTCTGACAATGGACGGGCGTGAGCCAATTGGCGAAAGCGCTCGAAGTATCTGGCATATTGATGCATAGGGATCTTTACGACGCGGTTCAGTATAGCAAATATCTTATCTTGGGCCTCCACTCGGTCCTCAAATTCGAGATATTTATCCCAGAAAGGATGCGCAAGGAAGTCTAATCCCACGGCAACAGCTCCACGCTCGAAAAGCCTAGTTTAAAATGTCAGATGATCTTCATAGCTTAACGAGGGAGGAATGGAAAGGTGGCAAGGAGTGCAAATACGGGAAGGGCAGTGTGCTCAAATGCAATGATCTTCATATCCTCCTCCTGCCGACAATGTGTGTGCAGAGTGATACGGGGTAAAAGCGAACGTGGGATAGCAGAAAGAGAGATCCTGGTCATGTTGGTGAGAAGAGTCAAACACGAGCAGCTTTTGTTGGCATTTCTCACCGTTTGTGAGCCATGGAGACTCCGAACGTAGCCCAGATGGCTTGCCTGGCCATGCTGCAGATGCTGTGTTAAGGGAAGGAAAGCATCTAATATACTTACTCTCTGATCACATCAGGATCATGACTCGTCTCAACCTTGAAGGAACAATAATCCGTCCATAAATCCACAGATGTTGCGATGCTGGCAATGCCTCTCTCAAAAACCTAGAGTTCGTCAGCATATTAAACTCATTGTGATCCACCTTATCTTCAATTACCATCTCAGCAGCTTCTGTGCCAGCTATGGAGAATTCCAGATCCGCATACTTCTTCCAATATCCGAACAGGAGTGGGAATTTCGCAAGGAAGCGATCGTAAGATTCTCGAGTTGTTGCAATTGCTTGTGGACTCGAATTGCGATTTAACCCTCCTTCCAGTGTCTCTGCTGCGCGAACAAGTTTCTCCCAACTCTCGAAATTATCCGTATCTTCGAGCTATAGAAAGGACATTGATCAGCAATTACGCATGAATCAAATTAACCCAATACACTTACAACTTCGGCATTGAGCTTCTTGATCTCAGCAGACTCCTCGTCCGTCCCTCCGTAGTGAAAATCAGCCATCGTAGTCGCGTTATTTGTAATGAAATCTTCGATAAAAAACTTTTTTTCAAGGATATAGGATAAAACTGAGAAGTTTAAATTTTATGGCCCAGAGTTTGAGCCTTTGTGATTTATCAATGAAAACAGAAGATTGTTGTAAGTTTTAGTAAATGGTACCTAGGTAGAACAGTAAGCAATAGTTTTGCATGCCTCAAATTTCGGGGAACAATTATTAGAATGGAACAGGTTTAGCTTCACGCTAATCAATCTTGGTCCATGCCCTCCACCTTTTAAAAGTTTCTTTCATCGAAAATTTTAATAATTATCATGGCTAATGATGAACGATACAAAGTATCAACAAATAGGAAGAGAATGAACGCTTCAATGAAGCATGATCTCACTTGACACATTCTGAAGCCTCAAAATATTATCTCATATATTTCATATAGTTGGTTGGAGAAGAAATCTTGATGGAATTCTTGATGCAAATTATTTCGTCTGATGCAGGAGCTTTTAAGCAGTACTGATATTTCCCTATGCCTATGGTCTCCTTTCTGGATTCCAATCCCTATCAAACAGTGGTTCGAGGACTTCTCCCTATTTGATTTACATTGGAAATTTAAAGGCGTACAATTGCGGCATCTCAAACCCCGTAAGCAAATCCTCAGCGGGCTCTACGTTCACGCGCGCCAGTCATCTCATTCAGAGCGCTGTAAAGTTCTCGTGTATTCCCTCAACTTGTTGTATCCATGTGAGATGAAGTCCTTTGTGTGGCAAGGGGGCTTATTTGTATCGACCTTTCTCGTTTTCGAGTCACTACTCATCGATGGATTATGGCTTACGGACAGCATGACATGTATAATTTAAACTGTTATAATGCATCCTAAATTGTCACAAATTTGACTCGATAAGTGAGTAAGAGTAGTGAAGAAGATAGTGCAAGTAGGCCAGATAGGGTTTTGACAAATATTCTATTTTCTGTTCTATTTTTCCTTTTGTACTTCAATCTTCCTATTTACTCAAATAACTTTAAATCACTTATAGCCGGTGTCATCACAGTGTTATCTATTGTACAGAACATAGAAGCTCTTTTACCCTATCCACATATATTATATAGAAAAGCTCAATAGAATACATTCGCATATAGTAACCATTTTTTTATTTGGCAAACTATAACTCGACAACTTTACTTGTATTAGCCTCATCAATTGTCCTTCCAGTATCGATATACATAAACCCAAAGGCTACTTACATTGAACTCCGGGATTGTCAAAGGGGTTATTAGCGATAAAAATGATTACATCAAAGACATGAATACAAAAACTGTATACCAAACTATCAATACTTATTCTATAAACAACTCGGACGTTTAGGAGTAGAGACTACAATATTTAGCTAGGACTAGCAGAAGCAATAGTAATGGAAAATCGCAATGACTGTAAGCAAACCAATAAATAAGAAAATATTGATTCAAAGAGGAAAATTGCTGAGGCTAAGGAATTGGAATCAATATCATCACCGCAGGTCCACCTACTTCTGTGTACATCTAAAGCCTAGCTTGCTTGTTTGTGTATCCATTTTAGGACGTCGTCACTCCTTCCAACCTAGAGGTGGATGCGCTCAGCTGAAATTGCTCCATAGCTGGCTGTATGGTACACTTCTATGTCTAGACAAATGCCAGCCACTTATCTTCAGTATGCAGAATCTTGAAATCGAAAACGTCCGAGACTGAGACTTATGACATCGCGCTTTGAATAGTTGTCGACATTCGGTCATCGGAGACGCCTAGACAAAGCACTTACAGACCAGAGTTCCGGACCTAATCTAATCGATCTGCTTAAGCATGAGGACAATGAGACCGGGCCTAATAAATCGAGTCTCTTCTTCATACTTGTAGAGAGACTCAACACTAAGAATCCTCGTGCCTGTACTCTGTTCGATCAAACCTTTTGCTATGTTAGTGGGGGTTGACGCATCAAGACAGTACAGTGTAGACTAGAGTTCTGAATAGCTCAGATGCATCTTACCAATATTTTTAGTCAGATGAGAACTCATCAAAGCTTTGGATATCAGCATAGACCCTTCAGACCAAAGGTATGCAAACTAAAATTTCCCAAATTGGGCTAAGGGTTGTGTGGAAAAAGGAGTTCAGCACTGATCAGATCCGGTTCAAGGTGCTGTCCAGTAGAACTTCTTTACTATTTGAGAATAGATTCAGATTCGTGAAGTACAGTACAGTATATGAAGACAGATCGGGTAAGACTGTGCGAGATCTTCTGGTATTCTGGTATACCGGTTCCAAAACCCATCGCAGGTAAAATATAATTGGAAATGCTCGAAAAGGTGGGATTGTAGAAACGCGTCATCCCGATTCCTGATTTCCTAAAAAGAATATGGATAATGGGTGAGAGCTTTTTATCCCAACATATTTTGCAGGTTACATTCGTTCAAGTCCAAGTCCAAGTTCATTCCAGGTGAGAAGAAGCACAAGGTCGAAACTTACAATACATACCTACAGGTCAAAGTTGGTCACATGAAATGGTCTGCGGCCAGATGGATTTCGAATTTCAGTTTCTGAGCAGGGTGAGGGATTCGAATTCCTTGTTATACGTTGCTGCTTTGTGTATGAGGGCCGTGGGATCAGTTGGCCTGGATAGATTTGCTGTTGGCCGTGGCTAAGTGGTATGGCTATGGCTATGGCTATGGCTATGTAAGGCTAATAATGTCGGAAAGATTCATTGATGTCAGGATCATGTTTCTTTCTTGTTATCGTATCTGTTACTGGTGGAGATGGCATTTAGATTATGCCAAGACTCAATATCTGAGGATTGGGGGCATGTTGAAAGGGATGTCCGGTAATGGCAGTATGGATTTGGTTCATGGATGTTTACGGATGTATTAAATATCGTACTGTAGATGGAGAAGATTTGCTCAAGTAATGTAGTTTATTAATGTGAAGATATCATACATGTGATAATCGATAGTAAGAAGGAAAACGAAACAATAACAGAAACAAATCCCAAAACGAACGATTCCGAAATCGAGAACCCCCATGGACAACCAGTCTACTCTCATCTCTCTATTCCATCCTCTATCAATTCTCACGATCTCGAAGATGCATAGCCTGCTGTATGGTCATAAGGTTGATAAGCCTGATTTTGTCCTGGATATGGTGCGTCTGGGAAAGGTAAATCCTGTGGTGGTATACTACCATAGCCGTTGTTAGGATCAGGTGGATACCTTGGTGTTTCTCGAAGCTGCTCCATGCTCTGGTGAATATCATGACCATTCCTATGTCTCGATCCGTAATCTGAGCCTGAGCTTGAGCCTGACCGACTAGATCTGGTAGAAGGTTTGGAAGAGACGGAACTTCTAGACGAGCCGGAGCTTCTAGAAGAGCCGGAGCTTGAGAAACGACTGGGCCTCGAGAATATCGTAGATCCACGAGACCTAGTGTCATCATCATCACCAGAGTCGTCTTCGTCGTCGTATCTACTGGATTTTCTATCGTAAGAATGAGATGAGCTACCGTGTCGTCTTCCACGACTGGAGCCAGGAGAAAAATCAGCGTTTGAAGCAGTTTCCCATGAGCCCGTAGATCCAGCATCGCTATGTGAGGATCGTCTCATTCGCTCATGCCTTTTGTGACTTCTGTTCTCGTTGTTGCTTAGCTGTATTCCGAAACCTCTCGCAATTTTGGAATCATTGATTCGACCGAAAGTTTCATCTCGTTTGACCTCCCGTCTCTCATGTCTGACTTCCCTATTCGTTCTCACCCGTTCGGTCTTTCTGACTCCAGACTTTATGAATGGAGCCTGGTGAGAATCACGTTTATGTTCGAGGATTTCTAGTTTGTGTTGATGAACTAACAGGCTTCCGTTCCTTAATGCCGCTTCGAGGACGGCACTTATATAGTCAAGCTTCTTGAAGCGTTGCCCCTTGGTTCTTATCATTTCCTTCGTCCGTTCATAAGATGTCTCAACTGTTTCCAAGAAAGTTCTCATTTTCCCTGGGGTTGTTTTGCCGAGTCGATGCGACTGTGAATTACCTCCGTAGATAAGCTCATGTCTACCGTCTCTCTGACCATTGTTGTTGTTTCTCTCTGGTTCTACTTCAAATTCGATTGAGTAACTCTTGAATCTCTTATACCCATCATGAGTACCGATATCGAGTGTGACAGATTGCTTCATGATGCCTGGTATGAGAGTGCACTCGCTGGCGTAGACACTATAACTTATATTTTCCCTTTTTTCTTCATTTGGCCTCCTTGAATAGTTTGAGAATTATTAGCGAACGTATCGTTTGAGCGTATGCAGGAAAGAAATGACGAACGGGCAATACTTCATAAACTTGTACCTGGGTCTCATGATTGATTCTTGAGCTGATGGTAAACCACGGTTCAACCAAGTCTAGTAGAATTTTGGCTGAGTATGTAAGGTTGCTGATGGCTTGGTTGTCGTTTCACGAGTGACGGGTGATGTGATCTCAATTTTGGAGATCGCTCCCCCCAATACCTAAAGGGCTCTTTTAAGAAACCCTTAGAAAACAATAACAGCCCTCACACCACTTGAATGACCTGCTACATACAGTTTAATGGTCTTCGCCGCTCAGACCTGTAGGTAGTGTAGGCCTGCTTTGCACTCACTGCCAATGGTCGGCGCGTATTTATGCTACGTAAGCGTCGTCGCACCGTAATCCTAACACTGGTCGTAATGTTGGAGCCTCAATAGCGAGGGGTTCCATTATCTTTGCTCCGTTTGTATACCATCAAATTATAGGAGCCGGTTGAACACACCTACTCCACACATGATGCTCTTAATCTTTGGCCACACTCGCGAACAGACATATAATGACTCAATGGGTGTCTCTTCACTAGAAGGTATGACTAGAAGATATGAAGTTACAGCGAAGCATCAGATTAATAATTACCATTTGGTATATTGATTGTCAGTACGAGTATAGCAGTAACAAATACCCCTGAATGTAACTTTAAATGAGGATTAACGCATGTGAAAAGCTATATAAGAGCGTGGATATTGGAACGACTCGGACTTTGATAGATAACCATGTCATTCAAAGTAGTGTAAAATAAAGCATTCAGACACCGGTACACAATATTATAATCCCGTGAGTGTCGCTTTGATTACTGAAGTTGTTCAGCTGAAGATTGGAGGTAAAACTTGGAGGTTGGAAGCAAAACGATCTATTGGTGGGTTGGGCAAATTTTCATATATTCACGCAATGGAGGGCTACCGGCACACCCATAGAGGTCACCACTCCTGTCAACCCAACTCCACGTCCTTTTCATCTATTACCACCAGCAAAGGGAAACTTATATTCCTTCCAAGAATGTTACTCGAATCTTCAAGGGATCTAGGCTAATTTCCTTAATCTGGCTATACTTTCTAGCCTTTGGATCTCAAAGCTTCTGGTACATGACCGCAAGCACACCAACAAACTTCGGTTCATCCGCAACAGACACAGAGTAGGAGTAAAAGGCCCAGGTCTACTAGCCACTGGTTTGAAGACCATCAAGCGGTTGAACACATCCCTTTTCCTCTTCTTTCCTTGGGACCTCGGCCGCGTACACCAACAACAACAACAACAGGAGCACACGAAGATGTGACTCCGTTAAAATATTAAAATTATGGCCATACGAATTGTGCAGAGAGTCTCAAGAATCTTAATCTACCTGATAAATTGATATAGCGGCAGAGAAATTTGACAAAAAATCTGACATATCTAAAAGTGTATGTTGAAGAAATATAGGTTGAAATCAATGAGAGCTAATTCACAACCCAAAACAGCCCTTTCGCGATCATGCCTTCAATTCATCCAGAAAAATTCAGTTCCAACAGGAAGTACGAAGTCTACACTAATACATACCCTATTGCTCCCGGTCTTGTCTTAGTCGGATGGTACATCAAAATGACAACCCTGAAAAGTAGTCTGCTCAACATACAAAACTCGGAGGACGCCACTGCAATTGAGGCCACTCAAGAACTAGTCCTAAAACGCGGTGGACAACACATTCGTATCGGTAAACATGGCATATTGTTGATGTCGGGAATACTGTACGACTATCAGAGAATGAAATCACCTACCGATGAAGACTTTGGAAGTGAAACACGCTCGAAGGACCGGCGCGTGTTGACAAAGAAGGTTGGTATTGTTAGGGGATGTCAAATTACTGATTTTAGAGAGACCTTTGAGCGTCTTCAGATATCAGAGGAGATGAAGAAAGACCATACAAAATACATCAACCTTGTCGCTCGAAATCTTATTCAGACAGGCTGTTTGGAATGGCCTCGATATTTGGCTGCCTGCAAGCGACCTTCTGTCTTCGACAGAAAGACGATAGAAACAGAGCGTGCAATTTCCCCAAAGCCTTCGCGGAGACCTCACAGTTATGACTGCTGCAAAGAATACAACGAAATACCTCCCATACAACAGGACAAGGTTCCTTCAGCAGCTCCCAAGTCACAGAAGACTACAGCCCAAATTACCCCTCAAGCTCCGGCTCCATTAACTCTAGAAAATCTCAATGTTGTTTCCGGAGGGCCCAAAACACAAATCGGTCCGCGTACTGAGAGAAGTAAACGTCCAGGTCCAGACATCGAACGCATCCACCACCACGGCGTTCAAACAATGAGCCCCACAGACGGAAACAGTGATATCGAAGCCCCACCTACTAAAAAGCCACATGCAAGAGGTGCAAGATCAATACCGTTCTATGGTGAAGACGCGGATCCTGGAACCAAGCCAAGATTTCCTTCTCCATGGTGCGATATGAATTTCGCTCACAAGCCATCGCCATCATCCGGTTATCCTCCGTCATCGGACTCTAGATTAGGGCCATCGGTAGCATCATCGACATCCAAATCTTCCCATGCAAGCTCTAGCTCCAAACTAAAAGCTAGATTTAATCTAAGTGTATTCGACCGCGATATTCATGTACTTCATGGGCCGGGGCGAACACATGATAAGTCGGCTTCTGGTGACGGCTATGAAACGGAGTTTAATATCAAAGTAAGGAGACCGAAGAAACAACCCCAACCCGCCCATACTACTGGCGTGGCGTTTTAGTCCTGTTTCGAATTGATTTTTCTTCTTTTGCTTGCCTGTACTTATTGCTTTGGAGTGTTGTCTCAGTAATGTTTGTCTCTTTTTAAGTTTTTGGCCGATGGAGTTAGAGGAATATATCACCAGGTTGAAACAATCTCGATATCAGCAACACGGTGTGACTTTGCCCACATATGCGCTTTGGTTTCCAGTATTGAGACCTCGATAAGCTTGACTGTTGCAAATCACAAACCAGAGTTTTGTGTAATAGATGCCATTCTCAAGAAGGTCAACTACAAATCCATATTTGCGTAGTATTAAAAAGCTATAAGAAGTAAGAACAGAACCCATCAAAACCATACTGCTACCAACATATCCAAATCGACCTCACTTTCATCCTCATCTCTCTCCATAGCCCAACTATCTCCACCAGTTCCATTCTTGTTTCCTACCCTAGCATCCTTATAACCCTCACGATTATCCACGGACACCCTATCCCAACCCTCCATCTCACTCTCGCTTCCCTCTACAACCCCCAGATCATCAGTTCCCTTCACATTCCCTGCGCACCATTCGCCATTCCCTTCCCCGACCCCATCATACCCTTTCCCTCAAACCAACCTACACTTAATCTCCCACCGCCTTCATAACCCCCCAATCTCCCCACCTCCCTCATTCTCTTTCCCTCTAGACCCTTTGCCTCCCTCCTCACCATGCCCACCCCATCCATCCCCATCTTCGACCAATTCCAACTACCCGGTCTTCTCTTCCCTTCCTTCTCCATCTGCATCATCCCACTCAATCTCCTCTCTCCATTCCCCATTCCTGCCGCACCTCTTGCCCCCGCCGTAAACTCTCTCTTTTCAGCCGTCTCCCCATCAATTCTAACCATTTCATCCCAGAACCCCCGTCGTTCCGATCCATCATTTGAGTTGGCCGGTTTTCGCCATGTGAACATGATATCTAGATATTGTTCAAACAACACCGGGTGGAATCCATTCAGTATGAACATCCTACCACAGAATCGAGAATCCAATGTATGCAGCACTGGATGTAAGATCGACATGGTAGAGAGAGGGGAAGATGTAAGAGGTAGGTAATGTTCAATATGCTATTTTCATGATTAAGTTTGTAATTGGAATGGCATAGAAGTGAAAGACTTACGGGTATCACACGTTCACAAGATGCCTTCATGTTCGCATTGTCGTTTTCTCCAAGGGCACCAAGTTCCATACATAGCGAATTAAGCAATGGATTTGAAAATGATCCACCCGCGGCTCCAAAAGTATAGATCTCCAATTTCGCCATCAAAGTAGGTGGTAAATCGGCGTGTAGTTGATCTAGGATATCGGAGACAATCTTGGAGCCGGTTGAGTGGGACATGATGACCACTTTACGGATACTGGGGGTCAAAAGATTCTCGCGGAGTTGCGAATAGAGAGTGCGGTGGATGGGCATGGCCATGGAGAGGAAGTGAAGGAGAAGGTCGAGAGGGAGTCCTAGGGTGCGGTTGTGAATTCCGGTTATGCGGCGGTGGAAAATGATGCTCAGACGAGTGAGATGATGCATCATCTGAGTGTAGCTATTGTCATCATTAGTACTGTACGCAAATAGATATGCATGGCTTCCTTAGGAGAGATGGTCTACTTACCTCGTGCAAGCACCATTGATGAAGATCCACTTCTCGTCCCCAAAATCTCCAACAGGCATTATACTTTCACAGGTTCTCTCGTTTCCCCTCAATCCCCACGACATTCCCATAATAGCGCCCCACATCGCTGCACAACACATCATGAACATCGCTCCAGGCATTGTCAAGAATGCCGGTATGACCATGAGCATCGCCCAACACTCCATAACACACAACACACACTGGATACCCATTTCATACATATCCCTCCCTGAGCTCTTTGGAATCGTTTGAGCTACATTAAAAGTAAAAGACCCCATCATCTGGGGAATACAGTACAAATTGCGAGAAAGTATTTGCATGGAGCTCCAGAGAGCTTCCAACGTTGAATGACGATATTGCGCGGGTGATGTCCCGCATGTAGGATCCATAATCGAAGGAATGACTGTTACTGCTGTTGGGGAGGATGATGATATCTGCGCCGGTAACACGAGTGGCGATTGGACGGCCATCATGTCTCCAATGGAGTTCAAAGAACTGCTGTTGCGTGATAACCAGGGCATAATTACTTACAGATTCAAATAGAAACAATTTCAGGAGTGACAGACTCAAAAGCAATGGAAATAAAAGAGTGTGTCGCCGTAAAAAGACTGATTGTTTGTTTTGAGGTTAAATGCTATATACTTATAGAATAACGCGTGGGAATACTTACATTCCTCAACGGGAATGTAAATATGCAAATGCGGAGTAGAATCTGGGCCAACACTCTATTGGTTAAGGACAGAGGGCAAAATAGAATCTCATTCTTCGTGAGTGATTTGAAGATCATCATAAGGTCAATGAGAAATACGGAATTTGACATCTTGGACCTCTTCAACCCCTTACTTACTTTTTGTGCTTGTGACAACTTATAAACTCCCATTCCACACCGCCATCGACCTCGAAGCTATCACCAACAGATATCTCCTGTTCAAAGATTCTGCTATCTAGCTTCAGGTCCTTTCCAATTGCCAAAACTCTTTCCCATCCCTTTTCGATATTCCATTTCCATCGAACAACTGAAAAATCATCCCCCCTCCTCATAACCCCCTGTATCCACTCACCGATTCTAATCATCATCCCATTCTCTTCACCACCAGTACCTTTAGTCTTCAGTACCCAGCTCATAAAGTAATCTCTCTTCTCCCCTTCCATCATCTCCACTTCTAGATCCTCCCACAACTCTTCATAGTCCTCTACCTTCCCCGTTTCCGGATTCACCATCGCGCCCTTTTCCAAGACCTCGTTTGTGCCCTCCACAGGATACATAAACCCCTCATCACGATCATCAGGCCCTGGATTTCGTATCTTGTTATCGATTTCATGAATCCATTGTGTATGTGCCGGCTTGATCAATATGTTTTTATCGCCATCTTTAAATGCTGCTGGGGTGCTGATTGCAGTGCCCGCGAAACCCCACTCCAGTCTCGATATTGCTTGAGGGTCGGAGGTATTGTTTGGGGGTGGATGAGATGGATCAAGAATTCGTACATCTACGTAGTGTTTATCGGCAGATGTTAGGACGAGGGTGCTGAGGGTATATGTTAGCAGGTTCGAGCTGTTGATAGCAGCTTAAAGTACTCGAGTATGCACTTTGTGTTTTCTTTTGCTGCTCTCTCCTGCAAGCAATGTTAGCAAGTTCAACGTAGGAATGTAAAAATGTCATTGATACTTGCTCCCCATTTGATATGTTTCCTAATTGATACAAAGGGTTCCGCCATGGTGTATTCTTGCCTTCAAAAATTAAAGAAGAGAGGTGATGATGGAGCAATGATAGTGGGGGTTTGGAGAAGCTCTTATCGTATTACAGGGAAGCTCCAAGTCAGTGCGACAAGTCCATAAGCTGGTCTGCCCGAAATTTTAAGTTTGGTATCTAGACCTTCTGCCGGATGCTGGCGTCGGAAATAAGAAATGCCATTACTTAGATATCAATAACTACAAGAGAAGAGAGTCGTAAACCGTGGTTCCAACAAAGCCTACCAAAAGACCAGTCCATAACGCATGATCGAAAGTGATTGATCGAATCAGATCGTAACCATCAATACTAAATCCTAGCGCAAACCAATGCGTACTGCTTAAGAACCGCTGCAAGAACGCCCATTCCAAATCCCAAGCGACACATTCTCAACTCTTTCTGATGTTCTCTCTAACAGACGCACCTGATGCACGATGCCAAATATCACCACTCCATCGCATCATGCGCTCTACCGCCTGTGTTGGAGTGAGGGCGGGCCTGACATCAAGATAGAATATTGGCTCTCCAGTGGGCTCTTCGCCCCCCGCGTAGTAGTCGATCACATATCGAACTTCCTTCTGCTGGCCATTATATTCTCTTTGGACATACCAATCGTGTCGATCAAAAGGTGGTTCAGTACTATCATCGCGTTAGACAGAAGCTTGCCATTGATAAGGAAAACAAAAGATGCATACCCATATTTTTCTGGGAAAGCCCAACCCATTACTTGGATCATCGCAGCCTTAGGTGTCATTTCCTTCGGTCTGCCCATAAATCGAACTAGTTTGGGCTGGGGCACTTCGTCTACGTTGGCACCGATGTCTGCTCCTGCCTTTGAGCCTTCCTCCCCCCTCCTACAATTCTCCCAGCCCTTCGACAGCCCTTTGCCAAATCTTCGCTCCCATTCCACGACTTCAGCCCAAGCTCCCTCATTCAGAAAATTGTGAACTGATACCATGCTTTCAACAGCAGTCGGATCTGTATCGGTAAAGCCTTTGCGCAAAAGAGCATTGTACATCTGTTGTGGCGAAGGATATTCCCAGTTCCCATTCCCGGTACCTTTAGGTATGGTGGATGGCTCTCTTTCGGTTGGCAATGCAATCGTCTGATTTTTCGCACGCTCTTGAGATAAGTCTGGGAACATGTAGTTTAGGGGGTTGTATTTAGAGTACTTGGATGTTGATTTTGGTTCTTGGGAGACATTATCAGGAGTATATGGGCAGGCGGACTCGGGCAATGGTGATAAAGATTTTGCCACAAGCTTTGGTGTATCTGCGTCAGGCTTGTGCATGGGACATGATGGCTGCGAGTAAAAGGTTAGAATCGCAATATGACTGAGCGTGATAGAGAACTATCTACTCACTGGCGGAGTGGCATTGCTATTCTTGGGAATAGTATGAGGGGCACCTCTCATACCCGTAGTCGCAACATTTGCGGGAGAATCAGCCCAGAACCATCCCATAATGTCTTGAGTGAGGATTAGAAACAATTAACTTGTGTACTTGTTTGTAGCTTTCGATGTAAAGAATTTAGATGACAAAAAACGTAAATACTCAATAGTATTAAAATAATGAAGAAATGAACGAAAGTCACTTTATTAGAATTAACTTGACGGTGATTCGAAGAAAAGAGGAAGAATGAGGAAAGAGGATAAGTTGGGGCGAATTCTGCCGCTCAATGAATTTTTTGCCAAAAACGGCGAGAAACGGTTGCTTCCGCTGTTCACCGAAATTACATGGGGTCCTTTAGTACAATTCATGACATGGAATAAAGTTCAAACGAGCAAGCAAGATGAAGAGAAATCAAATGTAAAAATTGATTCAATAATATATTTTAACATTCGATCTTCCTAAAATGATTATATATTTTCTATTAGTATGGCATTTTATGATATGAACTAAATTATATCCATTTGAGCAGCTGAAATGAAGAAGAGTTACAGTATAAATGAATCCTGACGTCACTCTATCAGAACTTCATTGGCGATTCTGCTGATGCCATGAAGGGACGCCTGGATTATACTCTAACCCCGTTAACAATAAAACATCGATGAAGCAGTCTCGACAGTACTCGAGTACGAAAACAAACTAATCTTCACACGAAAGGGAGATAAGTATGTTTTTGGCCACAGGTCGAACATGTCTTTGTCAACCCTTTTCAAGATTACGACCTGCAATTCAATATCGAAATATTCAACTAGCAACGAGACAATCATATAGAAATGGAGGTGGTAGAGGAAGGGGAGCGGGAGGAGGAGGGAAAGAGGGAGGTGAAAGGGGAAGTTGGCGAAAATGGCAATTTAAGTCACCTCCGCAGAATAAGGGCCTGATACTGGCAGCTGCAGCAAGCTTGAGTCCTGCTGTATTTGTCCGACTATCAGAAAAGGATAATGGTGGAACCGAGATGACTGCAGAGGCGCGAATGCTGGAGGCATCAAGGGAGGAGATTAGTAAGAAAGTTGGCGATGATGTCCATGGGCTCGAACGAGTAAAAGATTGTATAATCTATTTCTTAGACGCCTATCTATGGGAACCACTCTGCACAAGCATACGCTTCCTACACCTCGCGGTTATATTCGTTCCGGTTATAATTACTATACCTGCTGCATATTTTGGATCTAGGGATCAAGCCCGAGATGACGAGCGGACAGGTACTTTGTGGTGGTACAGGTTTTTAGTGAAGGCTATGGAACGAGCCGGGCCTGCATTCATCAAGGTACGGCATCTAATTCCCTAAAAAAATTAGATCCTTGAGACTAGTTTTTGCTGACTTTCTAGCTTGGGCAATGGGCCGCAACTAGATCAGATATCTTCCCTACGCAAATGTGCGAAATTATGTCACAACTCCATTCCAATGCACCCGCGCACTCGTTACATGCCACCAAAAGAATTATAAGCAGGGCATTTGATGGACGATCCTTTGAAGATATATTCGAAGAATTCCAGGAAGAGCCCCTGGGAGTGGGAGCTATAGCACAGGTTTACAAGGCGAAGCTGAAACCTGATTTGGCAACACCAGGAGATCCAGACATTGGAAAGCCCACCAACATACGACAGAATGTTCGTAAGAATGTTGATACACTAATGAAAAGTACACCACAACGAGTTCCATCAAGTTATGTTGCTATTAAGGTTCTCCATCCAGGGGTAGAAAGAGTCGTTAGACGAGATTTACGGATCATGTGGGTCTTTGCTTCAGCAATAAATTTGATTCCTACATTTGAGTGGCTGTCATTTCCAGATGAAGTTGAACAATTTGGACAAATGATGAGACTTCAGCTGGATCTTCGAATTGAATCTGCAAATTTATCAATCTTCCGAAAGAATTTCAAGCCAAGAACAACAGCATGGTTCCCTTTTCCCTATACTCAGTTCACCACAAGACAAGTACTGGTGGAGGAGTTTGCACAGGGTATACCATTATCTGACTTCATGGAAAATGGTGGTGGAGTATTTCAACAAGATATTGCAGATGAAGGACTAGATGCATTTCTACGCATGTTACTAATTGATAATTTTATCCATGCCGACCTCCATCCGGGTAATATTATGGTCCGCTTTTATCAGTCTGAGAAACCCAACCTACCTTTCAGCAAACACAAAGATGAAGACCCACAGTCTCAACCAGATGTCACCGAACAGGTATTGGCAAGACTTCAGCCATACCGCCACAAAAAAGATCCTCAAGCTTGGCAAGCAGAACTTTCAAAAATTGATAAAGAAGGATTCCGGCCTCAATTGATCTTCATTGACACAGGCCTGGTCACTGAACTAAATGCAACCAATCGAAGGAACTTTCTTGACCTCTTCAAAGCTGTTGCAGAGTTTGATGGCTATAAAGCAGGTCATTTGATGTGTCAAAGATGTCGCCAACCTGATGCAGTCATTGATGAAGAGATTTATTCTCTGAAAATGCAACATCTCGTCCTAGGAGTCAAGAGTCGTACATTAGCATTGGGCAACATGAAGATTGGGGATATACTAAATGAAGTTCTTTCCATGGTTCGAACCCATCATGTTCGGATGGAAGGGGATTTTGTCAATGTGGTTATTAGCATATTGTTGTTAGAAGGTATTGGAAGGAGTCTCAACCCGGATATCGATTTACTCTCTTCTGCACTGCCGATTCTACGAGAATTGGGTGCACAGAGTGGGGGTGGAATGTTACGACAAGGTGACTTCTCCATGCTGAAGGTCTGGGCAGGTTTGGAAGCTAGAAAGTTCTTGCAGGCTTCCATTGAGGATGTATGTTCCCTGTTTTCTTTGTCTCCCTTCTATGTTCAATATTCCTAACTGCACCACCTACACTACTACCCTTTCACTTATCACCAGTACCTTCTATTGCTCCAATCTCTTTAATATTCATGTCCCCTTGGTTTGTGTCTGGTGGTCGTTCATAAATGTGCCAAAATGGCATGGCTTGGCTTGTGAGTGTGGTGGCCCATGCCTCCTCGAATCCTCACTCAAGTTAGTTGTTTTGTGTGTAACATTATCTAGGCTATGCATAGATATTCTTACACCCCGCTTACTTTTTGGCATTGACTCATCCCCCTTTTTCTATCTGTATACCAACTCAACCTCTTTCATTTGTATAAGTGTCGATGTTGATGCTGAACCCCCTTTCCCATCCATTTGCCAACTAAAACGTCTACTGTCGTTCTGGTTTTGTAACCCCTTCATCTCTATTTCTCAAGGTTAGCGATAACTGTTCAAGTACTAACAATGTATAATATAGGTTGAAAGATGTGTCAAGTATGACCTGTTATCACCAAATGTATAGGATGTAAGGTAGGTAGAGTGGTTTGGATATGAGTTTTTTGCTTAGCTTTGATAGAGATTCTACTTCTGCAGTCTGTCTCACCCTGTATCATACTGTACATAATGGGTCAAGGGGCAGACAGGTGTTGGTTATTTTGTACTTTCCACTTCATCTCCAAATTAGATTTCTTGCCCTTCAGTTCAAGTTCAGATGGACTAGCCCTGTCATGTAGCCTTACCATCCCAAATCAAGGGACAGATAAGTGAAGAGTTTTTCAAAAGTAATAAGGGGTAAATTAGAGATAGTGATCAAGAGTGATCAATTTGGAGTCTTCTTGAAGTCTTTGAGAAGTAGTGGCTCTATTTAAAGAAAAAATTGATACTCCAAAGCTGCTTAAGATAGAATGTTCAATGTCGATAAAGATTGGTGATAGCAACCGGCAACAACAACACCGGGTATTGCCGATATAACAACAAGCTCTTTTGATTGACGTTTCAGTCAATGTAAACAATAGCAAGGCTCTCTATCTTCACACAACAAGTTTGCTATCTCTTCACCTTCTCACCACCATTGTGATTAATCAGGGCTAGCTTCCCTTTCACCAGTGCTCACACAGATACATTTCCTCAAATTCACCCCCTCCTATTCCTCACCTGATTATTGTAGTGATAACTTGAAGATATTCACCCTCACACTCGTCTAAAAGGAACAATTCAATATCATTTGTGTATCTTGGATAGGCCCACCTTTCTTGCTTGCCTTTGATAAATCTTTTCACCTCGGCTGCTATATAATCCCCAGATTATATCCCCACCCATCTCGGAGAGCACAATCACCATCCCTCCACATCAAAATTCATCTTCTTATCTACCAAACTCTATCTGCTGCAGGAAGAAGACCTTCATACCTCTGGAACTATTGCTGGGTATCTGGTATTGGCTCGCTTGCTGGCCAGCTCCTGGAAAGCCCTTTTCTAAAAGCCCAAATTCGGTCCTCCTCCTCCCTCCCCACCCGAAATTCAGAGCACGACTTATATTTTGCGCCCAGTACCTGTTCGCAATCGCTTTA
Source organism: Sclerotinia borealis F-4128 (assembly GCA_000503235.1). Lineage (NCBI taxonomy): Eukaryota > Fungi > Ascomycota > Leotiomycetes > Helotiales > Sclerotiniaceae > Sclerotinia > Sclerotinia borealis. The sequence continues at coordinate 275,117 of KI628562.1, forward strand.
TACATGTCAAAATAATTCATCTACAAATACACAAATCGCGAGTAGCAAAGTTCAAGATGGATCGAAGACGCGAAGGAGATCGACCGCGCCAAGGCAACAGACCAACGGAGACTCGATCGCGGCGACAGAAAGACAATCCCTTTGATGACTACAATCATCTACAATCGCTTCCTTCACTGTCTTCGGACGCTCATCCTCGAGATCTTGAAGCAGGTTTCCCATCTACCTCTCGCGCCGCTCGAGTAAGTCATCACTTTACAACACCTACCTCAAAACTTGAAACCCGAGTCTACTAACGCTTCTCAAGTCTAATAGCAGGTCAATAATCATGGCCCAGGGAGCTTTTTCAAAGGGGCTTGATCACTTCAAGCAAAAGGAGTTGAGTCAAGGAAATGCGAGCGCGAATGGAGAACTTTTTCAACATTTGATTGCGCCATTTGACAGAATTGGGCAAAACTCTAGTTCAGCAAGTTCTCCAGATGAAAAGGAATCCCCAGTAACTCCGAGCAGCCAAGACCCGTCCATGTTTTCACCACGTTTGCATGGCTTTACCAGGAACCAGCTCCTGGACAGTCACTCTCGTGGGCTTAGCGGCAGTACAAATGATTTCGACTCGTTTGGTATGGAAAGTACTTATGATGATGGCTTTCATACTGCGAATGAGATACAGAACAGCCAGCAAAACCGTGGAGGTACTCCACCAAACGCGTCAGCTACACACAATGATTACTATTACCAGTCACCAAGTTATTCTATGCGCGGAGATACTCGTATGCCCAGCCCCGCTTCAGCCCAGCAGTCTTCTACGGCGCAACAGCCTCCGCCACATGGTATTCATCAAACTCCTGTTCTAATTGCCAAAGGTCCTGGGAGGAATGAAGCAGTCCAGAATTTTGGGGGATCCAGCACATTATCATTTACCAATACGATGCCTTATAGTGGAGTGCAGGCTCTAAGTAACAATGCCGATCAATTGGGTGCACTCTCTGATACTAAAGCTGATACTTTGAGCTCGAAAAAGCATAAGAAGAAGAAGGAGAAAAAGAGCAAGTTTTCTCCTAACCCGACAGCAGTTTCGGCTATCTCGGAAAATAAATTTTACTCGGGATTAAGTGATATGCATACCGGTCTCTTCCTTTCCACCTACAACGGACAACGACAATCGGTAGTTCCCCCTAAATTTGCAAAATCTAGCAGATTTCCCTCAGAGCTGCCGCCACGACCTGCTGCCCGCGAACCTCTCCCAGTCAGAGTGACAGCGGAGGCGAGGGCTCAATTCGCAGCTCGGAAGCAAGATCAAAGGTTGGCATTGGAGAGACGCCTAGCAGAACCTCATCTAGTCCGACGTTCTCTTCCTGCTAGCGATAGGTGGGGTTTTGATGGCGCATCCTTCAAGCGGCTGACATTGAATTGTTGGGTTTTAATTGGCATCACACAATTCGGATTTCTATCGACAGCCGTTTGTCTGGGGGTCGTTATCGCCATCAAGAATACAAGCAAAGTTATCAGCGTTCCTATCATCTGGTGGCTTATCCTGAGTGTACTCATATTGTGTGTTGGGGCTGCAACTTTTGCGGTTGTGTTCGTACGTGAAACTAAACAACATCGTCGTCATGGATTCAGACGACGCGTCGGAAGTCGAGAGATTATTGACGGGAATCTTGGACGCCGTGGTGATCTTGAGAGTGGTTTCAACGATCCAAGGTCCTTTGAGATGGTTTCTGGCTCACATGTCCCTCACCGGGAGGCCTTTTCGGCTTTTTCTTCAAGTGCTTCAAACACTTATACAGAGGTTCTTCGACCAAACAAGGGCAGATTCGAGCAAGGACCCGTTGATCGTCATGGATTTGAACAGGTACCTCTTCGTGGAGCCCGAGAAGGTCCTTACTATGAACCGAGAATGCATAATCCAGAGGTTGGTAACACCGGTTTTGCTGCAGCAACCCCAGCTACACCTCTAACCCCTTTGCCACAAGCTGTACTAAGACCAATCACACCACGACGAATCAATGACTTCCCGACTTACAACTGCAATCAAAGAAAGCCGAGTGTACTTCACAACGCCAATGTTCCTTCACTGGACGTACCCGAGACTCCAAGCGCAATCCCCACGCGAACATCGGCAAGAAGCCGCGAAAGTATGATAGCAGCGGCTCCTCATCGAGACCAGGCGATGAAAAGCCTCCTTGGAGAGAGCCCGGCCCCTAAGGTAAGTTTAAGTTGTTTCAGTTAATCCTGTCCTCGTAGCATCTTGTATGACTAGTACTGACTTTGATCTCTTGCAGATACCTCTTGACATCACGGACATCTATAATGGAGACCGCGTAACTATCGAGTCTGCGGCACTTTCACAAACATCAGTGTACTCGCACACGGCACCATCTCCCCATCCGCTGCATCAAGCACCAGCGGGACTACAACATCTTCAAGCTGCTGATACATTTGTATCCAGTAGTCCCAGTGTGTCTGGTATGGGTTCCAGAATTGATTTGGATATGGCGATCCCACCGACGTTGAAGCGAGTAGAGACAGAAGGCCCTCTTGAAAAGTTAGAAAGAAGTTTCAGTCACCAGAGTCAGCAGATTGCCACCGGCCAACAAGTCCCTTCACCATTTAATCTTGGTATGAGACCACCCAAAATTTTGCACAAGCGAATCGTGGACGGACTAGTTAAACAATACGGTTCACAAGATGACGATTATGAAGTTGGTCCCGCTGTAACCAGCAGTGGCAGCAATGGTCCACGCCGCAGACCCGACGCCATTGGCTATCGTGAGGTACCACAGGCAACTAATTACATGAACACCGAGAAATCATCTGCCTTGGACAACGTTGATCTAAATGAGCCTTATGATTCTACTTTCGCATCCCGAAACCCCTACCGTGACAGCATGAATGACAACGGCGACAACAGATACGCAAACCTTGAAACCTTGCCTTCTACTTACTATACTGGTAGTGGCAAAGGTAAAGGTCGAGCATATGATTAAGTCCCTATCTACATGCTCTACTTTGAACTTAGTAGTCACCTGGATTTTATTTTGGGTGGCGAACAGTCATCTCAATTTTCTACGATTCTCATAGCTTCATCCCATTCAACCAACAGTTACTTTGCTTTTTATTCGCTTCTTTTTTCTCTTGCTGTCATCTCGTTCCAGCTCCAAGATTCTCATCTCCTCTATTCATCTCTACCCTTGGCAAAGGTACAGATGAAAGACCGAGAAGAGCCCTACTTTGGAGCATCGACCGAAAATTGTTTGAATACCCCATACCCTGTACGATTACAACATACCATCTGCGGCTTTCCTTACATTCGGAGTTCTTTACATTCTGCTTCCATTTTGCGATTGGCACGAGGACTTTGGGCGGAAAATTACGACCTAGGTACGCGGATATTGATAGGAGTGATTACTAGTTGATTACCTGGTCTATTATGCACTTGCACTTTTACATTCCTTTGCAAAATATACATGGTACGATACGATACGCTACGATACGATATCTATGATACATACGATCTTTACGATTTGGTTTACACAAAACACTGGACTCGGACGATTACTAGATCGATTAGGAGACCGGAAGACACTCATTTGGAAATTTCCTGGTCTTGAATACTCTTCACGATGTGATGTGATGCGATGCCATGTGATGCGGTCTGCGGTCTGCGGTCTGCACACATGCTTCGATCTATACAAGACTTATCTCCCTCCCTCGAGAAGATTCAAGATACAGCGGCGCTTGTACAATACTACACTTACACTCATTTTAAAAATGACCTGGTCTGATCTTTACCACACACTCTTGACGAATTCCATCCTATCCTGTTCGATTCGATTCTATCCACTTTCACTCGATACGATATACGATACGATGCGACTCGATATAATACGATGCGATGCAGACTCCCCAAGAAATACCAAGACACAGCGGCTCACATCACACCACACTCAAAAGTGAATAATGATAATAATAATAAGCTAGAACCGGTTTTCGGCATGTATAACTGTCCTTACAGATTTGGTTTTGGTGCACACACGCACGCACGCACATACATACATTCATTCATTCATTCATTGTACTGCACTTACATACACAACTGCACTCCCAAAAGCCCAAAGACACCAAGGAAAGAACAGAGAAACGACTCATATAATACGGTGGTTGCTACCTAGCAGCAAGATGAGTTTCAGGATCAATAGTTTCTTCGAGGGATTTCTTTACATTTTCTTCTTCTTTCTCTTCTTCCTTCTTCCTCCTCTTTCTTGTCACTCCTTTTCATTTCCTTAAAAAAAGCGTTAATGTGGTAGCGGGGCAGGGCATGAAGTTTGTTAAATTGCAGAAAAGAAAAAAGGAAATCTAAGGGATGGAGAGATAGTTGGGGTTTTTCCTGTGCTGGCTGTGGGCCTGCGGCCGAGAGGAATTTCTTTAAAACTGTTTCTGTTTCGAGGGACTTCTTTTCGTGGTTTCCTGAGTGGCTTTTTTTAATTAGTTATTTGGAGAGAATTGAAGACGCCTTTGGGTTTCCGTTATTTTGATGTGCTGTGCTGTGCCTGTGATATGCTGTGAGTGCGGGGTGATGTGATCGATGCTTCTGATTGTGACGTTGATGGTGATGGTATGATGATGGTTTAGTGATGGCATAGTGATGGTATGATGAGGGTATGGTGATGATCAAGATGCGATATCATACTAAGGAATTAAATAAAAGTTGACAAGATAGATTGAAAGATCAGTAGGTCATTATGTAGGTATCCGACAAAAGAGATTCATCCATGACTAAATACAGGGAATAGAAAACTAAGCATGACTCCTTTTCTTGTTATCTCTATGCCTTTGTTCCTTTGCAACAGCCTTTCTCCGCTTCTTCCACCCTCTCGTATTCTCTCCTCTGTGCTCATAAAACCATTTCTGAAAATCGCCCTCCGGCACCTCCTCTGATTCCTTTTCCTTGAATATAAGTTTTCCACCCGCATACTCTTTCGGTGTTGGGGAATTGCCTTCATCATCATCATCATCCTCGTTCCCTCCTGGCCATATGAATTTCTTGTTGATATGAGCGGTATCGGGCGTTGGTGCTGCACTTCGCAGGCCTCGATGTTCAAAATCGCGTTGGGTAAAGGGTGTTAGGGGGATTTGGTTGGGTTCCTCGCCAATGTCGGAGTCCTCATCATCAGCACCAAAGAAACTGAAGGAGGCTGGTTTGGGTTCAGGTTTGGGCTCGTCGGAGTTGGTGTCAGCATTAGGTTTGAGACGTTTGTAAAGCGCTTCAAGGGGATGGACCTCTGTGGGGATGGAGGTTGCATGAGCGGCGGGGGAGGGTATCTTGATACTCAGGCCAGAGGATGACTGAGGTCGGACTGTTTTGATTTCGAGGGATATAGCTGATGGTGTGGATGTTAAGGGATTGTCGGGAGAGGCTGCGATAGACGATGTATCTTCGTCTTCTGAGTCATCGTCAGAGGAATCTGACGATTCAGAATCTGATGATGATGCACCATCCTCTGATTCAGCTTCATCTTTAGAGACTTCTGGCTGGTTCAATTTGACGACATGTGCCACTACTTCCTCCGATGAGCTTTCTCTATCTTGGGAACTCTCTGTCTTAGTTGGAACCTCGATCATTTTGACTGCTTCTGCCATTACGAAGTCTTCAGATACTGATTGTGGTTTGATATACTCGTCTTCATCGGCAGAACTCTCCGAGTCCGATGAGCTGCTGCTTTCGACTTCTGCTGCCTGCTTCACTTTCTTCGTCGCTCGATCCTCGAAATCAGATTCATCTGAAGAGTTGTCTTGCTCTGAAGTACTACCACTATTTTTGTCCATTGCATCATCCTGAGCTGCCTTCTCGACCTTTTGTGGTTCCTGGCTCATCCGTACCTTTTTCACCACTTCTTCCACTACATTACCATCTTCATTTACCCATCCCTTCCCATCCACAAACTCCACTGTAGTCTTCACCTTTGTACCTTCAGCACTACTTCTTAAAAAGGTAGCATATTTCGTACTCTTAGCAAATTCATGCACGATAGTACCTCTACCCTTCTTACTTTTCCTACTCGATTTCTCACCCCCTGCAACCTGTGTATGTGCAGCAACGTTCGGCGGTAAAACTGTCTTGAACAGGCACTCCTCATTTGTAGTATATTTCGACTTCACAACATTCTTAAACTCCTTTGATTCCTTCTTGGCCTTGCTCATATCCGCAGCAGTTGTAGTCCAACCTCTCTTAACTTTCCTATCCACAATAACTGCAGCAGGGATAGTTTCCTTCCCCCGTTTACGTTTTTTGCTTGGATCTTCCTTCTCTCTCTGTCGTTTGGGCGTTTCTTCTGGCTCGTCTGTTGGGCTCAAATCTTTTGCTGGCCTGGCTGTTTCGATGCGAATTTTTGAACCTTTCAATATAGAGCCCTGGAGCTTCTTTTTCAACTTATCGGCGTCCATGGTAGGAAGGTCGACGAAGCCGTATGCTTTATCCGGGAAGGTGTCGAGGGTGTGGTAGGAGATGTTCTTCGCATTGGGGAGCATTGATGGAGGTATTATGGTGGTAAGGAGGTTGGGGTTGAGTGGGGTTATGTGTAACCTTACGAACTCGGAGGTTGAAGACATCTATGGTCGTACCTAGATTGGAGGCAATACCGTGAGAGTTACTGGTTATGAATATCTCTACATGAAAGGGATGTATGGTCTCTAAAAAAAAACAGGGAGCTTGGAGAAATTCATTGATAGCTAGAGGCGCGCTAAGATAAGAGAGAAGGATCTGACCCACTGCGCATCATGTGATCTCGCACTAATCAGAAAGAAAGGAGTGGTTCTCAAGTACACAAGTACTCTATATTAAAATCCTTTGCATCAAACATCAGTGAAGACTTAAAGCTACAAACCAAACCGAGTGTACTACCAAGGATATGCACGAGATCCCAAGATCGGTTGTGATTATGCACGCAATCCAGGGAGCCTGGACTGTTTTGCATGGCATCAAACGGGCATAGGTTGTTGGTTGGAATTATGCACATAATCTAGGAAAACCTGTTTCCTTTGCATGGCATTTGTACGGACGGGCATTGTACGGACGGGCATTGATTCATGGTCGATATCAATCATCATTCAGTGTACCTGCACTGCCACCCGTTTTGGACTTTGATCGGTACTGTATGCCGAAACCACACACTCTATACCCGAATCCGAAAAGCGGTTTACCGACACCAGTCTGAAGCAATATCGGAGTGCTAATTGGCGACCGTTGAAGATCTTCTTGATAAGGGGCCGAACCTTTGGCACCTGGTCGAAGGAAGGGTCTTAACTTTGGTACTGCAGGCAATTTTGGGGTGTCAACTGGCTAGCCTTAACGATTTTCCTGTCGTTTTCCCGGCGATTTTGGCGCGTTGGGGCTCGACCTCTCTTTTGGCTTTTCGCTGGAGAGATTTCAGTGCATGTTGCTAAGAAATGTTCCAGTTTTGTCGCGCGCTTCTATTCATGTTACCTTTTGGCCAGCAAACAATTGTTATCTGGCCAGATCTAGATTAAACATTCCTTTGATCTTATTAGTATATATCGTTTGAACATACACAACAAAAATAGAAAGATACTACAAAATAATATAATCAGATTAGAAAGTTGTCTTTTGTTCTTTTATTATTAATGTTAAAGTCATTATTTCTGTATCTACTGCCTTGATTGGACCTTTTTTCCCAGGTTGTTGCCCCAGAACTGATCCTATAAATATTGTGATATTAGTCCGTACCATTTACCTAAGCTTTCTCTGAATTCTCTGATACACTTTGACATCTTTGAAATGTTAGGTTCTGATAGAGATTCGAGAATGGGTGACTTCGTCCTCATCCTTATCCTCTCTTACTTTTCCTTTCCCATTCAATTTCCTATTCCCAATTCCTTTCTTTTTTTTCTTTGCCAGGATGCTTCTTTGTTTGATTAAAATCTCGGAGGTGGATTAGGCCCACAATTCTCTATCTAAGTCCGTGGGAAAATACCAGTTTGTTTATCTCCTGAAATATCAATATATTCTCCGAAATATCAATGGTTATCTAATTCTTTAGTTACTGTAATGATCTGCTCAAATGCGAAGTTGAGATTTTTTTTTCCATATTGAGAAAAGCCAAAAATAGCCTTTACCTTAAACGGCGCTTCTTCTTACCCTCCCCCTCTTCCTCCTCTTCTCCTTCATGTACACCCCCCTCTTCCTCTCCCTTACTTTCATCGTTTATTTGATCTTCCTCTCCCTCTTTCTCCTTTGCTTGCTCTTCATCTCTCTCGTCGTCACCTCTGTCTTTCTCCTCTGCCTACTCTTCTTTTTCCTTTCTCCTATCTTCATTTTTCTCGCTGTCCCCGTCCCCTTCTCTTTTCATCTTCATTTTCTTTCCTTTTGATATTTTCCCTAAATTTCTATTTATAATTTGTAACCATTTGTCTTCTGTTTTTGATATCTCGATTACCCCAAGGTTTTTATATTTTTTTCTAGATACCTTGTCTCAAATACTTGAAGTATTTTATCATTTCTTTGTTTTGGTTACAAAGAATATCTATAATAACTTTGTAACTCTTTATATTGAAAATTTTATTTTATCTGATTATTTCATTTCGATATAGTATCTATACAATAGCAAATGAATAACTATCAAAAAACCTAGATTTCTGTTAAAAGTTTAACTTATTCTTATTGTGACCAAAAGGGTATAAACAGGACTCCGATTGTGTACTTAGAATCTACAAGTGAAGAGCTATGTAGGATGCTAAAAGGAGGACTATATATACAGGTATTGGGAGCCATAAGGGCTAGGCCCAAAAGGGTGAAAGAGACCTAGAGATAAGCATCGTACGATGCCTAGGTCTAAAGCTGTAAAGCTAGAGCTCTAAGCTGTGAAGGGAAGGTCCAAAAGAGCCGTCATATCATACTACATATGTAATATGAGCCAGTGGGCGGAAGAGAGCCGTCTGTTCCGTCACACTTATAAATATTTATATTTGTATAATAAATATCTTTTATTTCGTTATAAGTATTTTTCAAATATAAATTCTCCAATTCTAGAATACGAAATAGTTTATCAAAACTGTATCAAACCTTATAGGCTTCCTTTTTATTTTTTTGTTTTCCTTTTCGATATTTTTATTGATATTTTTCACTTTCTTTCTCATTTTCAATATATTTAAGATATATTTGTTATAAGCATTTATAACTTCTTCTGGGGTCAATAATTCGAGATCAATCCAATTAACTAGTTTTTGCTATCTAATATTTTGCTTCTGCTGATGAGAAACAGCTAAATAATATCATTTCTTTTATATCTCCTAATCTCCGGAATTTAATTTGTGGATTTAGTTGTAATCTTGATTATTACTAAGTTCAGATCTTAATAGTTTTTTTGATAAGATAGATAATCGCGAAGCAGTCTGATTATTATCAGTTTTACTTCTATCTTTGTATAGATCTATAATTAATGATATTATAAAGCTTTTAGTTTAATATTATTAATTGTCTCTTGAATCTAGGATAACCAAAGAATATAAACATCTTTAACTTATAAAAAAGGATCTTCTGTAAAACCACAATCGAAATCCGGGATTCCGTTTTTGTATAATCTGAGAACAGTTCCCGGAACTACTTTGTCAAATATTCATATAATCTAAATATTATAGTGATTTCTATAATATAGATAA